>JAPMOR010016130.1:969998-1023342 GCA_026543865.1 Argiope aurantia | reverse complement strand
ATTTATGGTTGATTGATTCTTATTTATGGGGTACAAATATAAAAAAAATGTGAACCTTTGTTTTATAGGGTGAGGGTTTGGCTAACACAATTTAAGCTTCATCTCCAGAACTGAGATTGTGTGCAACTATCGAAGGATGGAAAAGGGAGTAGACTTCGAACGCTTCAATGCCTTAAGAACATTCTAGGGTGCACTTAGAACACAGAATTGTTACGCATTGTACGTTTTTAAGAGAAAAAATAAATAAAACAGAAACTGACAAAAAATAAATTCTGCATTTTTACATTTTTTAAGAGAAAATTCAACAAATAATAACAGTTGTGAAAAATAAATACAACATTTTTACGATTTCTATATTTTTAAAAGAAGAATAAAACAAATGTTATCAAAAAATAAATTATATGTCCTAAGTATGTCCTAAGTAATAATTATATGTCCTAAGTATTATATGTCCTAAGTCCGAAATATTGATGTGGGAGTAACCATTTATTCACGTTTTGCTACAATATTAAATAGAATTATTGGCCACGTTATATCAGACTGTTATTTTATTTGTGCATGAGATGATGCAGATGTTGTATCTCAAAAAATGTAAATAATTCTTTTCTTTATGAGTGGTATATAGGCTGTGTTATAAGAGAAAAATGAATAAACCTTTCTTCATTCTAAGAATTTTTTTTTTCTTTATGGGTATTGAAGAAGTTGCAACTTCAAAAAAGGGTTAGTTAGAAATCGAACTTTAACACCAAATATTTATCCAGTAAATCAAACTACCATTTCAGTACATAAAATTAACATCCTGTAAGTGTTTATATTTTTGACAGCACAAATGTCAAAAGTATATTTGCGAAAGACAAAATAAACTTTGAATCCCTCCAGCCTACATTCCTCGGAGCGATGTCTTTGGGAAGGCGTGATGAGCAAACTTCCCAATGACACGCGGTCTCTTTTAATCAATTCTCATTTTTCCTAAAACACCCTAACCGCAGTTCCGCGGAGGAGGAACCAATAAAAAAAAAGGAAATAAAAAAAAGATGCGTCCTGTTCATCTCTGCGTGCGTAATGATCTTCCCGACGCCACCGCCAATTGAAGCAATTAGAGTAGGTCAAGAGCGCCTCCTGGTGGCAATACTCATTAGCTCTCAATTAAGGCTTCAGCTCTTCAGAAATGTTGCTTGCTGAGTGGAGTTGTTTATCCTCCTCTTCGTGAAATGATATTTAATTGAAATCCTGGTGATCTGTGCGAAATATTGATGTGGGAGTAAAATCCTAGAATTTTTATTTTCTTGTATGCGAAATGTTCTAAGAGAAAATGCTGTATTTAATGAAAAATTTGACTTCGAAATTTTGATGAATCACTACTTTTTAGATATTTCTGAATCTGGAAAAGCAAATATTTTTATATTTGTATTTGTCTGTTAATTAGTCATTACATGATAACTGAAAATAACAACAAATTAAGCTAATGAAATTTTGTAAGATAATTTGCTCCAAAAATGTAGATTATTATTAAATTCTGTACAAAACTGGTCAACTCGGGATATATCAGGTCATTGGTTCATATGCTTATGAGCACAATACCTCAAAAATGCAAAATAATAAAACGATTGTTTTTTGTTTTTCTTATGGTTCAATTATCAGGCCATTTTAAAATTTTGGACTAATGGTATTAAAATTTTCACTTTTTGTTAACCTCGTTATTCTTGTTTATATGAAAGCAATAATTAAAATACCCAAAAAACGAAGAAGCAAAAAAACCTTGTAGTTTTTCTTCTTTGAAAATACTACACATTTTTGAATAAGTTTCCTGACTTTTCATAATAGTACTGCTTAATAAATACTAGTGAATTTTAAATTATTAGAAACAATTATCGAAAACATCAATTTTTTGAAGATTGCCAAATCTATTATAAGATTAATGTATTCCCAAAAAAATAAATTTTCCTTTAACTAGAAAAAAAATCGATATAAGTTAAGATTTTTTATTATTATTATCTGCTTCTTAAAAGTACTGAAGCAGCCATCCTTTGAATGGAAACTTTAAAGCCTAGCAGTGATTTGACGACTTTTGCTTTCAGATAAATAATTAGCTACAAGGTGTACCAAAACTCCTATTAACTTCAGCAATTTTATTTGTTTTACATGGCCAGATCTGGCCCCCTGTGCCATTAAAGATTGCTTACTTAACTATCTAGCAAAATTCATGTTGACGGGGGATATTTACGCTTGCCAATTTAATATTTTTTATAATATACAATACTTTTAACATATTTTTAAAAACTCCAGTTGTTCTAAAAGGATGATTCCCTTGCCACCATCTATTTATAAGTCATCATAAACATAAATATGGCACGGCAGATCAATGATCAATGAAAATCCGTTGAGTGGTTAACCTTACTACTTCTCTAATCCCAATAATTTCAACAAGATTATTCCTCTCTATGGTCTTGGTAACATCCTCCCTCACAAAAAAGGAAACAAATTTCAGGATCTACTTAACTTATCATTTATTTAATCATCCAGCTAAAACTCATAATGACGGAGGATATACAGGCTTGTCAATTTAAGATTTTTTTTTATATTATAAATTTATTTTCATACATTTTTAAAAAGGCAATTGGACTAAAAAGGATGACTCTAATTGGGATTATTAGAGTCATTAAATCATTGAGCTGTTAACCTTACTACTTCCCTACAAAACGATGTCCCGAATAATTTCAACATGACCATTCCTTCTATGATCTCCGTAACAACCTCCTTTACAAAAAAGAAAGCAAAATTCATGTTGACGGAGGATATACACTCTAATCAATTTAAGAATTTTGTTATATTATAAATTTGTTTTCATATATTTTTAAAAATGCAGTTCGACTAAAAGGAAGATTCCATAGTCATTATCTACCTAATGATCACACAAAGATAAATGGAACAATTAATGTAGCAAGACTGGTAAGAAATCCGTTGAGCGTTAACCTGACTACTCCTCTGCAAAAAGATATCCCCAATAATTTCCACATGACTGTTCTTCTCTATGATCTCCACAACACCCTCCCTCACAAAGAAAGAAGCAAGATTTAGGAACGGATAAGAAGGGAGGGTGTGGGGAGTAGTGTGTCTTCATGTGAAAAAAGACTTCTCATTTCTTGGGTGAACGGATAAGGACGGGAAATGTCGGCGATTGAACGAAACTGATCTCTCTTCGCCTATTTGGTTCCTTCCCCGTTTATGTCCAGCCCTCTCCCCGCACTCGTCATTTTTGCTTTTCTTCGTCGTTTCCATGCCTTTCGGGCTTTCTGTTTCCATCCTTTTGGCCTTGGGCATTTCTGGACGTCGCACTTACTCGGCAATTTTTGGTCACGTGTCTGGCGGAGACGTGGATCTCGGCGCTTTTGAACAGAACATAGAATGAGGATAATGAACCACTCGCTGGACAAGGATTCACTTCTGGTCAAATCGTACAGCATTCGGTCATCTTTACTTATATATTGTGCATCACTTAATGAAACAGTTTCATCGGACTTTTTTTTTCTACAGATCAATACAGAGTGTTCCGAAGTGCAGGAATAATTCATTTCTAGACGAAATACTAAAAACAGGTTTTAATTTTTCATTCATTTTGTGGTCTTACTATTTTTTATAGGCATGATAAATTTATTAGTGGGCCTTTTGACTGATTTCTTCTTTATATAGAAGGTACAAATAGCTTGTGCAATTTTTTCACCTCTGATTATAGTCTAATGTATTGATCCTTTACCCTCTTCACCCTTATCCTCTAATTCTTTAATACTTAGCACACATTCAGAATTAATCGGAGTATTCTTTGCTCATAATGCAAATAATTTTATTCATCGTCTCTATTTTTTTAAAAAAAACTTTCTTTGATAGACAGATTCGTAGCTAATGAAAGTTGGTTTAGTTTAATTTATTACCTGACTCTGAAAAACAAGTCGGTTGTTTTCGGTTGTTGGCAGATGATGGGGATAAGACCCAAACTAGAACACCTTTTTTTTCTGGAGACATTTTCTGAGACTGGAGAATTCTGGATCTCTCTGATCTTGAAGCCAAGAACTTGCAATCAGAATACAGCAATCTCTTATTCTAGAAGACAAAAATTCATCTTAATAAGGGATACAAGGAAAGAAATTTGTAAAAATAAAAAATTCCTTTTTGAGAACAGCGATGAGACACCATTCTTCATCGAAGATATATTAGTGAACACTGAAGAAGAAATTTAGTTATCCTCAATGTATTTTGAAAGGCTAGAACTGATCTTTCAACACTTCTCTTTTCACAAAATAAAAACACTCATTAATTAAAAGGTACACTCTTTCCTTTAATAGTTATCGTCTTTTACACAACATGTAAAGATCCAGTCCATTGTCTTTACAGAGACTTTTATGTTAACTAAGGTATTGCAATTCAGCGTCAATAAATGAATGAGGCTCTGTTTATGATAATAACTCATTAATTGTTTAGGTAGAGCAATGAGGAATCTTTCAATATCAATAAATTAAAATTCCGAAAAACATCTCAGATATGGGAAAGTTTCTAAGTGGGTTGGTTCTGATGGCTAGAGAAGTGGTGTCGATTTGCTATCCTCTACTGATACATCATCCTACATCCTGCTGGAGGGGTTTTAACGTGACCGATGACAGCCCTTTGAGCTCAAACATTGATTCAGTCTGCGCTGTAGCGGAGTTCCGATTTTTTTCAAAATTTCTGCAAGCCTTCAAATGGATTGGAATAGTCATTTATTGCTGTTGCTTCTAATGGCACTTGTCATAGACAAGCCCACTGACCTTAGAAGTCAGTGATTTTAACCCAAGGGTAAGTCTCTTGTTTTTCAATAGCGCCGTCTAGAGCCAAGAGCTCTATTTGAATACACACACGTCACAATCCTTTTTACAGGGCAGACTTCATTTACTCATCAATAGATCGTAATTTAGAGACCTGGATCAGAGAACGACACCCCTGATCCAGTACCCCCAGTGGTATTACTCTCGACATGGATGACTTTGTGACCATGATAGATTTACACGTGCGCCAGCTACCACAGACACGAGGAGTCTTCGGCCGACGGGTTTCGAACTCGTAACCCATGAAATGCGAATCCAATGCTCTACCAACCAGGCTATCCCGGCCCACTCATTTATGATACCGTGGATGCAAATTAAAATATCAAAATAAAACAAAGGGAATTCTTATCGGAGAAAAATCATTTCATGTATAAATATTTGAAAAACTTTGCATTATACCTACACATACATTTATACAACAGATTATTTTATACAGGATAATATTATTGAATCCTTATTTAGTCATATAGTTTTGCTCTATATTTCTTTATACCCAGATTCTCTATACCATGCCAGTTATTAAAAATTGAGAGGCAATCTAAATTAAATTATATGCATCCAATACCCGATTTAAAACCGATTCTTAAACTTGCTCGTAAAAATTCAAATAAAATCTTTCTTTCCCGACCATGAAATATAAGAAAAGATTTTTCTTGAAACTCTTGTGTGTCTCTTTGGATTTCAGATGAAATTGATTCGCCTGCTCAGTTACTTTATTTAAGAAGTTCCAGAAATTGTGAAGAAGAGGAAGAATCTACTTGCATCTGTAAAGAAATTGAAACAATTTTAGTTATCTGTCGATATAAAGAAAGAAAATAAAAAGCAGACAGATCTTTTGAATCTGAATGTCTTAACTACCAAATGTATGATAATTACTTTATTTATTTTTTATTTTTTTTTTCAATTTCATAGCAATTAATGCAGGATTGAAACATTATTATTATCTATTTTGAAGCTGAAATATATCATTGAAACTTTTCAAAACAACTAAATAAAATTTTAAATGTTCTTTTCCTGCTGAATATTGCAAGAAATTCTATGCAGTTAGTCTCTTAGTAAAGACAATAGAGAATTCACTTTGGCAAGAAAAGCAAAAAGAAAAGAAAAAGAAAGTACTCGAAATTACAGGAATTTCTTCTGAGTTTTTTTCCATGCTCTGTTGGGAACCCTATATAACGTGTGAGGCAAGAACAAAGCAAAAATAGTCGGTAGAATGAATACTCTATTTAGAATGTGATCGCGGAACGAGCGTTCTGAGTTCTAATGTGCTAATCTGCCATTCAATTAGCAATTTGTTACTTGCTGTGTATGTTGTTGATTACTGCGTGTGCTGTCTTTTTATATATTTTTACTGCATTTTGCTACTTTTTTTTTCTTTTTGTGTGTTTCTTCTTGATGTATATGATGTCTGTTACCGAGAAATTTGTTGGAATTATCCCGCATATCCACAGAACGAATTTTCCATAACAGTATTATGCAATTGTTCAAATCTAACAGTGAATAACTATACAATAACAGCCTATTCCACAATATTAGCTAAAACGTTTACAGTTCTCGGATATCGTGTATATGATACAGTAAATATGAATATGTAGAATTACCAGTGATTATTCATATTCACTTCTAAGTTTATTAGTGATTTTGAATAATCACAGGATTTATACATTTATTGTAACATAGTATTATTTACAGCTGCGTGAATATCGTAAGATATGCGAAACGAATAGATTTGGAGCTATTTGTGATGTTGAGAATGTCTGCAAAATTAACCTTTGTCATGAACTGGGTTTTTTTTTCAAATGTTAGCTGAAAATAATTATTGGAATCAAATCATTAATTGCAGATGTTTAAATACAAAGGAATGTAGAGAAATTTCTAGTTCGGTGAAAGGGATAACACTCATTTGTTCTAAAAATCCTTAGTACAATGGACAACTAGATCCGTCTGAGAAAATTTCAGGAATTCTACCACTTGTACATTGTTAAAAACAAGTTGTATGCAAAGATGATGATAATATGAAGAACTATAAATGCTCCTAATTAGTTCCTATGTTGACTAAGTTATAACTATATGCTTTCTACTATTAAATTTTCAAATCTTGTATATCTGTCTCTAGGCTATTGTAGCCAAAATGAATACAGATATAGGTTTTTGATGCAATATTCTATTTTAAAATTCAGTGAATTTACTTTGATTTTCCATTCAAAAATTGTAAAGATTAGAGAAGCTAATTTTTCAATGGAATGGACTCTCATTCTCTTACTATCTATATTTGTCTATATATCTTCAATTCTATATCTATCTATCTATGATCTCGTGAATCTATAAATTCAATTTCCCCAACAATAAATAAAAAGTACTTTTGAGAATTCATTAAAAATTAATATATGTTGACTCAATGGCCCAATATTAGTTTAAAATTAGTTGTGAAATAAAAAAAAACATATAATTGCTCGAAATAGTTCTTACAGACAAATAACAAATGGAATTCTTCTGTAAATTTGCTGTTTGAAGAAAAGAAAATATTCATTTTTTATCGAGGTAATGTGTGATAATGGCCTTTAATTGATCATATATCGCCATCTGCTAAACTTCCTGTTTCAATTTCAATTGAAAAAAAAATGTAAATGTAAAATAAAAATGTAAATTAAAAAATATAAAATAAATATTATTTAATATTTTGCATATATTTAACACTCGGATATCTCCTCTCACTGCCGAAGATAGTGTACTATTTTGGTGTTATATTTATTTCTTTATATTTTTTGATTTTTAAAAATATCTGCAGCGTGATAAGAAGATGTAGTTAAATTTTTCGGGAAAATTCAACTTAAAACAAGAATATATATTTAATTTTTGAACACTAAACAAGATTTGTATTAGATGAATAATTATGCATCGAATTACTTTTCTGAATCCAAACGGTTAATATTTTAAAATTTATGTCTGAAAATTTTCATTATCCAAAGTGCTTTTTCTAAAATTCACAATATTATGATTTATTATATGCTGACTAAGATTTTAAAAAAAATGAAATAATATACACATTCATTTATTTAACTTCATGTCAAATGTAGGAATGTAGAAAATTTTTGTAAGATAGTTAAAACGATATTTGTTTTATTATTAATATCAAACAAAAGGGCAAAATTATATTCTAGGAAAGTTTTTTATGATAATTTCAGTGGATTCCGAAAATCGTGGCTATATGTATATTATTATTTATAACTTTTTAAAGAAATTTAATTGAGCAAATGTTTTTATTAAATCAGCAGAGATTTATGAACAATAAATTCCCTTAATAAAAGTTTTGGAACAATTATTTATTTCGACAAATATATTGCTTAAATTTTTCCAACAGAACAATTATTTGTACTGCCTTCTAAAATATTATTTCTTTCAACAAATAGTTTGTTTTCATTTCTCGAAACTAAATAAAAATCTATCTGTGAATAAAATAATGTTGATCAATCCAGAACAATGCGATAAATGCTAATATATTTAAAAATAGAAAGCTACAGCTTTTTAAAACTTTTCATTTTCAGCTTCATATAAGTCATCCAATTATGTATGCCAATGCTGATATTTTGGTTAAATCTTTCACCAAACTGCACATCACTTTTAACCATCTCGCGAGCTGATGAAAAAAATCGCGCATCCACTCATGCGACAAATAAGTGCTCTATCGATGACAGCTTCCTCCGTGGGATCCAAATTTAATTGAAGATTTCCCAGAGCTGGGGCTGCGCTCGACTGCCCTCAGCCCTATCGAATGCCAGGGCGCGATAAAACCATCTCTGTGTATATCATCTTTAGGAGGAAACTCTTTCGCTCTCAGTTAGTATCTAGGAATTCCAATAGCTAGTTACTCTAATAAAACGCTTCGTTACGTACGACCAGTGTTTCCGGACATAAAATGGGGAAGAGCGTCATTTGGACTCAGAGGAAGAGTGGTGTGAGGGATCTTGGCGGGCACAAAGAGTAATGCTGCCGTTTGGTTTTTTTTTTTTTTTTTTAAACGAATGAGAATCGTTTGCTGATATAAATGAATTAATCGTTATAATTAATAAGATGAAGTCAGAGAGTGATATTTCCAGGATTTAAAGAAACGAAACGCTTATTTGAAGAAAATAATAAACGTTTGAAAAGATTTATTTGTTATTTCTTCAAGAATTTTCAAATAAATGTTTATTCCAATGATTCTTATCTTTATTTTTGTGATTTTAGAAGTTTTTACAATTTATTATCTTGATTGGATCACTAATAAGGTAATAATAAGATAATCCTTTAGATAACGTAACTAATTACGTTGAAATAATAGACAAGAATTCAGAGGTTTATTGAATGCATTGGAAGGAGAAAAGTAGCTTAAATATATAAAGTGGGAAATTTTCTTCATTTAAAAAAAAAACGTCTGTTATGCGTGTATGTGTATGTGCGTGTGTTTTTCCTTCTTTCTTTACAATAGGTAAAAAAAAATGTAACTGACAAATCTGTTGATTACAATAATTTTTAAAATTTCATGTTTTACACATCATTGAGACATAAATACAATTTAGAATTGTATGACAGAAAAAATAGTTGAAATTATGTTTCCCTGACATTTTGAACATAATAACTCGAAAACAAACAGGTGAAATCAGAGCAATTATTTTATCACCAAAACCTTTTCAAATTTTGTATTAAAAATTGTTGAAATTATGTTTCCTTGACATCTTAAATATAATTACTCAAAAACAAAGAGGCGAAATTTAAGCTAGGATTTTATCGCAAAAACTGTTTCAAATTCTGGATCAAATTCACAAACCAGTTTAATATTGATCCATTCTAAGTACTTATAATAAGTCAACCTTATATAACCCCACAAAAAACATAGATGAGTTTCAGAACACAATATCAACATCAAAATTGCAATACCGTGGTTAGTTTTGGACTAAATCCATCAAATTAAAACTTTACATATTTTTTACATTGCATGCCAAGAAATGAGTTAGATAGATTAGATTTTGTATGTGATTTTGTCCCATTCTTTTACAAACGAGCGTAATCAAATTTTCAATCGGACATTGGAAAGGTATGCAAAATATGCATTGGAATTTTCACCGCATACATTGAAATTACATTCGTATACATCATGCACCATACTGATTTCTGGAAGAAGTTGAAGAGAAAACGCTCGATGATTCACATTTCTCTTTCGAAACTAGCAAAAACAAAATTGAAGTCTAATCTCTATTGATACAAATGTATGATATTGTTTCCCTGCACAGTTAATCTCATAGTAAGGAAGAGGGATTTACAAATATTTTTAATAGATATTGATTGAATTTCAAGCCAATAACCCTAACTTTGGTGACAAACTTGGCAAGAAGTTGGCGACTCCAGAAGCAATAATGAAAGTTTAGGAAAATAAAAGAATTTTGGTACAATCTTTGTTTGAAACAGAGGAGTCTTAAAAATTCTTTAAAAAAATCAATGCTCTTTCGAATAAAATTATATAAACAAGAGAGGTTGAGGCGAGTAAATTCTCTTTTGGAATGTTAATCATGGAGTTAGCTCTCTAGTGTACTCCATGGGCTTTATTATTTTTTGTCTGTTTGTGTTGTGAGTTTCTATATTGTTTTATTTGTGTATGCCTCTGCTGTGTTATTTTTACCTGTGCCTTTTGTTTTCTAGTGAATAAAGCGCCATCTTCCATAATCTAGTTAGTCGTACTAAATTTTAGCTTGCTGTATAAAACCTTTACACATTTTATATTATCTATCTTGTAATTGTAGTACTCTTATACTACCGTTATCTAGTTTGTTGCAAAAAAAGCATTATTAACAAAAAAAGTGAAGGAAAGATATCAAAATAGACACAAACATATTATATATATGCAACCAGAAGTGACTTCACTGATATTTGGTTTTGAATTTTTGTTAATTAAAAAATTAAGAGGGAGTTTTGATTTTTAACTTCTTGAAATGTTATAGAACAAATACGAAATATTTTCCTATCGATATATTTTTAAAACTGAAAAAATTATAGTTTCAGTGATACCAACGTAATTAATATAAAGGTTTTCTTCAATCTCAATAAATTTTAAAAGTATATACTTTCATATAGTTTATGACAATGCTTTTCATTGCTGTAATATAATTAAACGTCACCAAATCTTTCCCTGAAAATACATTGATAGTAAAATTTTAAGTAAACAGAAATTGTAATTATATTTATAACATATTTTGATTTTTTTATATGAGGTATATTTTGTTTTAATTTATTAGGGTACCCAAGTGACTCCATAATCTTATCCTATTGCTTTTTGTACATTTGCTATTTACAATTCCTTTAACTATTAGATTTTTGCAAAAATTTATTTTTCCATTTTAATACACTAAAAAAAGGATATTTTGAACATTATATATATATATATATATTCTGAATTTTAATCTTCATATGATATTCATTTTGGTTTAAAAGAAGCTCATATATAAAAAAACAAGTTAGAAACCTGTCCAATTGCGTTTAAATCTTACATTTAAACCGCTTTACCAAATTGGTCAATTTCCGTAAAGTTTATATCCATATTCTAAAATGTTATATATAATTTCCTCATGATAAAATTATTTTCTAGTATTATTTTACATTTTTGAGAAAAAAAATGTACACAAATTCCTTATATTTAATATTCTACTAGAACAGGAAATACTCTATTCTACAAGCGGTTTTTTTACTCTTATCTTCTAAAATATTCTTATCTAATAGCTTAGAAGTGGATGCGGAACATGTGTGAATATGTGCATGCATACATAGCCACAACGATTTTTATTTGTGTTAAGATGAATGGAGAGGAAGACAGCCAAGATCCGTGCTTAATTTTCTTTATTAAACTACTAGTGAATAGTATACCTATCTGGTTTTTTATAAGCACTTAACTATTTTCATAGAAACAGGGGACGTTACATCTGGCAGGAATAAGAATTACCACGTGAGGAAAAAGAGGAAACTTACAGTATGGCAAGAACAATACCGATTACTCCCTTAAAAACATAAGTTTGTTATAATTTAAATTCAACGCTACTTACCGTCGGTTTCAGCTACAGAAACATTTTGCACATTGTTCTTATTTTCCAAAATAGCTTCAAAATTGGTTATAAAAATTATTAGTAGATTTTTGATAAGCTTTAAGTTAATTTTCATAGATATATTTTGTTCGAGTAATTATTAATTTATAAAGACATTAAATTTAAATAATAGGGCAATTTTCACAAATACATGTTATTCCATTCCTTCCTAAATGATTCGATTTATTTTTGATAAATTGAAAGCTTGAAAGCAGCAAATGAAACTCAGATTAAAGAGTCAATTATCTATTTATATAACATAGGTGAATACTCTTCAAATTATATCTATTCATTATTGAATTCAGAAGAATTTGGTGCCGTAAGAAAAAAATATGATATAATTAAATTAAATAAATTAAATATTTTATACTGAATATAATCTCTTGATATTTATTTAATCGTTTTTGCTATCAATTTTCTAAAACCCAATATATTAAAACTTTCAATTTAAAATTGAATAGTATTATTTTTAATTCGAAATTTTAAAATTACTATTTTCTCTTAATTCAAAGACTGCGAATATCCTTGAAACGCTCCGATATACTTTTTTGGTTTATCGGCAATATAAAATTTTATCTACAATTATCCTTCAGACAAGAATCAAAAACTATTTTATTGTTATGATTCAACAGTGCTTAGCTATGTTTAAACAGTGATTGTTAAAATTCAAATTGTTAAAATTCAATATTTGTTGTTAACAATACTTGAAATTATTATTGATTATATATCAATGCAATTGTAATCTAACAATACAATATTATCTGCTCGTTCGCATTCAAGTGTGGTGAGCTTGAATTTGTTTGCGATTCATTGAAACTGCGGAGATTGCTATTAGTCCTTGTGCTTTTATCCCTTTTGTGCCGCATCTGTTTAAATATTCTGCCTAGAATTTTTCAATTGCCTTCACTTCATTCAATACGCAATTTACCACAGCATCATGGGAAACTCGAGCACAAAAAGCAGGGAAAAGACTGATGTTTCTGTGCAGACAGATTATAAAAAGAATCAAGCAACCAAACATGCTTCAACTTTGACTGATATTTATGGCTCTGGCGAAACTGGAATATTTGTGTTTGATGTTGATTCTGCACAGTCGGATTTTGAAGATATAAAAACTAAATGTATTCGACCTGGTAATAATCCTTGCGTGGAAAATTTTGTTGAGTCCCCAATTGAATTAAAAGCAACTAATCCATTCTTGGACAAATTTGATGGTTTTGCAGATGTGAAAAAGGAAACAAATCCTTTCAAAACTGATATTTATTTGAATGATAAAACATTGCTTTTATACCAGGAAGTTGATGAACCTCCAGAAATAGATCCCTCCTGGTTTCAAATGGACGAACCTGAATTAATAGAAATATTTGAAAACTCCAAAAATATTTTCAGTGTTCTTGACAATCCTTCGGAAAACGATTTTGCTACAAATCCATTTTTGGCAAGAAATCCTTTCGAACTTGCAAATAAAAACCCGTTCAAAGAATCCATCATCGCAAATAACAATCCTTTTTCTGGTATTCCAAATGAACAAAAAATGTCTGAACTTAGCATTTGTTCATGTCCAAAGCAAGATAATCTTACATTAGTGGCATCACGTCCCAATTATTTGAAACGAAAGTTGAACAAAGTTGCGTCTTGGTTAAAGTCAAGAAATATGGTTACCAATTCACCATGTTATTTGAAACTAAAGTAGTAATATTATTGTCGGACAATAGTAAACATTTACTTTTACAGATGTTTTCATGCATATTTACAATCTGACAATAATGATGCGGAAATAATTATGACAATTTTAAACAATTTTTTTAAATGGCAAAATGTTATTGAATTACTTATGAGCTAACTTTTCAAGAACTGGGAGAAACATATTGCATCATCACTAGTCCTTCAATAGCTGAGATGGAACACTTAAATGATTTTCTGCCTTGTTCTACCAATATTCTAAAAAAGCCATGTAAATCATTTTGGAACAAATTTTTCGAGAAATATACGAACACTTAGTTTCTTCAAAGATTTCTGAATTTACATATTATGTGACAAAGGATGAAATGGAATCACTTGGGGATTTAAAAGCACAAGTTCAACAACCTGCTAAGAATCTCCTTGTACTAATGGGCCCGAGTAATCATTGTATATATTGTACATATTGTATATATTATTTTGTTTTTTCTGTGTTTGTTTTTTATATTTCACCTGCGGACTATTATTTATTATTAAAACTGCGGCTTTTATACATTGGATATGTGCTATGTGTATTTAATATGCATGGCATGATAACAACTGTTATTACTGATACTTGATTTGAACACTTTCCCGACTATGACTAATACCCCACTGAGGTTAACACTGATTATGACTTCGGACATCAGCAAATTTCTGAGAAGACAGTGAATCAAGATTGCCATCACATTAGTGTCATCTTTATGGCTACAGACACTCCTTCGCCTTATTTCCTAGCGATTGCTGCAAACTTACTATTTCGCTTATTTCTTCTCGGTGACTCATGATTTCTATCTTGTTTCCTCATCTCAGCGGCTCACGACTTATCAACTCATTCTGCTATTTCGATGGTTCCACAGTTTCCATCTCGCACAGTTTGAAAACGTACTATCTCGTTCTGTGAATTGGTGGTTCTAGATTTAGAATCTCGTTTTGTCATCACGGTCTTGCAAGACTTTCCTAAACGCTCTGTCACTTCTGCGGTTCCTGGCTCATCATCTTAGTCTTTCATCTCGACGGCTCCAAGCTTGTTCTGTCATCATGGCTCTTCTATTACTATCCCGACGACTCCGAAACGAAGTTGTTTCCTTGTGATTTTATAAAATAAAGACTTTTTTTATGCAATAGTCAAATTTCCAATAGCCCTGTCATGATCCTTCACACAAATAAAATGTTCGGCTTTAATTTTATGTCTCATTATTTATTGAAATGTTTATTGAATTCACTGTGTATTTTTTTCTGCATTTTATAAAATATAACTTAGTAAAATTCCAGTTATTATATAATTAAAATATCTTGTATTGTATAAGTATCCACCTGTACTGTATATCTTGTGCCGTAAAAGTATATAAATATGAAAATGTCATTCTCTTTCTCAGACCATTAAATAATCAACATTTAAAAATGATTCTTAGGAAATTGCAGATGCAGTTAAACTCGTACATTTCAAAGAAACAAATATGTTATTTTTATTAAAAATCAGCGGTTTAAAACAAAAATGCAAGAATTTTTATTGATATCCTATTTAATGATATTCATTTGGGTCTAATTTCCTTACTAGCCTCCTTTGGCGACCAGTCGGTTAGCCAGTATTAATATTGGCTAAAATTTCCAATTAAATATTTTATGTAACTTCTCTTATTAAATTTCTTTATGTTCTCTTATTAAATTTTTCTGCAAAATATTTTTAATCTTCAGATTTTCATAATTATATAATTCAGTTATACTATAATATAGACCTTAAACAGGGTATTACTTATATAGCTCTATAATTTTCTGCCAGCGCCCATAAAATTTCCACTTTAAATTAAAGTGGGAATGTTAAACTGCAATTAATATAAAAACACTTTTACTGAAATCAACTGCATCATTTTTTAAATATGAAAATTGAAAGCAGAAGCGTTCGGCATTGAAGTTCTATATGCATTGCAGAATAATTTTCATATTTTATATAATATCTTAAAGAAGTATTCAACAAAAATATCTCCTATTCATCATAAAGTTCAGTTCTTAGTTTTACTTCCAAAATATTTAAATGATGCAAATAAAAATATTTTATTTTATTTCAGTCAATAAATGTATTTATGAAATTTTTTTAGTTTATTAGAAAAAGTTTAAATTTTACTCAGTCCTTTGGTCTTAAGGAATCATAGTCTGCGAAATACTTTTGACGCTTCAACTTTTAAATAAATAAGTAAACGTTTCTACCTTCTGCGATCAAATCTGATCCATTTATGAAGTTATTTATATATCAATTTCAGAACAATCAACATTTTTATAATCATAGTCCGATCGCTGTCCAGAAACCTTGGGCAGAAGATTGGATATCTTCACTGAAACAGTCGCTAAAGTGGTCTAAAAACGCCAATTTTTATAGATTTTCAAATTTCATAAATTAATCAGTTTTAGTGATTGATTTAGTTGATTGGAGTTCAACAATTTTTATTTCAAATATTGGTATCTCAAGAATATTTGATTAAATGTGATTCAAAGGGTAGAGCACCTATGCAAAAATTTAAAATTCGCAATTCATCAGATCATTTATTGATTCAAGTTACATAAAATATAATTATTTAGTTCATTTAGACTATTTTGTTAGCAGATTTATGCCCTAAATTAGCTGATGGGCGTTGATTAGAGTAATTATTCTCTCTCTCTCTCTCTCTCTCTCTCTATATATATATATATATATATATATATATATATATATAAAACTATGTTTCTCTTAAATTAGACTATTTTACTCAATTAAAATACAGATATTGTCAAAAGTCATAGAAAGCTTTTCCTTGCATTCACTTTTCAGAAAATACCATATTTCATTTTTTTAATTTAATGAAGACACGTGCTGAAAATCATATTTTTATATAATTAATTTGCAATAATAATTGATTTATTTTTTAATTTGAGCTTCTGTTAAAGGATGCAACACGTTGATAAAAAATTAATTTTTTCCCAAGCTCGCGGAGCGCGCTCGTGCAAATTAAATTTTATTTTATGGGAAATAAATTGTTGAAAAATATGGTTAAAATATTTATTTAAAAATTCATTAAAAATAGAAATTTAAATCTGTAGGTAAAAACATTGGTATCATTAAGAAAAGATTTTTTTTTTATTTCCATTTCATGTAAAAATCATTTTTGTGCTCTAATATTTTATGAACTTATAGCTGAAAAATGCTGAAATTTCGCTTAATTTTTAATTAATTAAAATTCTAATTAAAAATTTAAAAAATCGCTCTGAGGTGCAACTTCCCGACATCCAAGGTATACACATGAGAAATTTCGCAGCTGTAGGTCGAATGGTCTGGCCTGTAGAACGCCAACACACACACGCACACACACACACACATTGAGCTTTATTATAACTATCAATTACTGGATTTAATTAATTTATCATCAAAAATAGCAAAAATATTAGATTATGATAGAAACCGCTAAGTAAATCAGAATTTAAATCCCGTTTTCCCTTTGCATTTATCTAAGAATTTTTTTTCTATGATTACACTGCATTTTTTTTGTAATACTGTTTGATTTTCAATAAAAAAAAGTATCTTATAGATATATTTAAAAAATATGTTTAAAATTTTTCAATTTTTATTCTGTACTCTTTAATTTATTTCATGGCTACACATTTAAAGGAATACAAAAATTAATTTCCTTGAATAAAATTCTAGATGGAGCTATTGCTTTGAGATTAATTTTTCGGAAATTTATTATATTAATGTTGCAATGTTGCCGGGCGAAATTGTAAACCAAACGCGAATTTGGCGTAAGAAATTTGGCGGAATTCTACATTATTTGGCGATTTTTAGCTTGCTCCCGGCTAACGGAAAAGTATCATAAAAAATACTAAAGACATGAAATATGTTATTATATAAAATAAGTTGGGAAGCTTAAAAGAGATGAAAATCATTTTTGCCTCTTGTGAGAATAATGATTTTTATCCGTATATTCGACTGTTATAAGATTCAAATTGAATGATTCACTGAAAACATGAGACTGATTTTTATTAGTTTTTAGATGGGTAAGGTATAGGTCTAATTTGAATAACATTTACACATCTAATTCGAAAAACATTCATACATTAAATTATTATTATATTTAACTTAACTCATATTCCATTTTTCTATCATATAAATAAAAATAAGAGTATAATATTACGCACATTGCTAATTTAACACAGTATTTCAAAATTCTTTAAATTTCCAGGAGTGGAAAGGATTTATAGGAACAGATTAAGAGTCATTCTTTTTTCCGAAACGCTGGCGTATCTCTGTTTATGCAATTTGAAAATAATAATTCAATCGGCACAGCGAAAAGATTCTTAAATTCTTTTAACATTCGAGCGTTATTTGTACTCTTAACTTCAATGATTATATTTCAGGTTAACTTTCTGATAATAATTATTAATTAAAAGTTCTAGAGTTAATTGAAAAAGATTTTTAAATCTTCTTTAAATTAAATACATTACAAAACTCTTTTAGCTCTCAATTATTTCTTTAAACATAAATATGCGAGTCATCTTTTTACAACAGCTTCTTTAGTTAATATTTTTAAGACCATGTTTTTTATGATAATATGAATTTTTCATAAAAATACAGGTAATCTTTTATTCTTTTCTTAAATTCCTTCCAAAATGGATTTTACTTGTATTATCTGTGCAAGAATGATTCCATGTATGCGTTACACAGCCTAAAATTTCTCTGTTGCTAGATATAAAAAAATACTTGTAATTAATTTAAAATTATAATTTTAGATTTCCTTTTTCGAAGGTTGAATTCATCATTTGTAAAACTGTAGACAGGTTTGGAAAAATAGCTGATGAACAGCATTTGTATTTCATTTAAAACAAAACAAAACCAAAAAAGAAAGAAAGATTCAGTCATATCAACTTAATAACACAGCACTGAAAATTGAAAGCAAATGTTTTTATGTATTTACATACGGCAAGGCTACACACACATTCAGAGATCTACACACACATTTTTTTTTTTTTTTTTTTTGGAAAAATGGTCTCTAACCTTCAGCAACAAGTAAAACAAGTTAATATCTTTTATTTAGAAATGAATTTTGGTGAAAGTTTGGAGAAAGAACATGTATTTTAAATATTCAAATAATATTTTATATGATTGACTAGCCGCCTTTGGCGACCAGCCGGTTCGCCAGTATTACTGCTCACTACAATTTTCAATTAAACATTTTAAGTAACTGGTCTCTTAATAAATTCTCAAACAAAACATTTTTAATCTTCAAATTTTGATAGTCATACCAAACTTATACTGTTGTTTAGATCGTTTCTTTCAATTTACTATATATATTTTGCTAATTTGTTGTCATTTCCGGTAAAACTTCAACTTTCATTTAAAGTGGAAATGATGAAATTGCAATTAATATAAAGATATTTTTAAATAAAACCAAGAGTTTTATTTTATTTATCATCTTTATTGTTATTTATTATTATTACTACTGAATATGAGCATTGCATACAGAATCGCTCGGTATTTAAGTCTTATGTGAACTACAAAATATTTTTCATAATTTATGTAATATCTAAAACAATAATTCAACAAATATTTCTCATATTCAGCATAAAATTCAGTTTTTAGTTTTGCTTTCAAAAAGATTGAAATGAAATCAATAATAATATTTTGTTCCGGCTTATAAATATATTTCAAAAATTATGAAGTCTAAATTTAATGCAGTAAGGTATCATATTCTGAGAAATATTCTGGACACACCAAATTTTAAATAAATGAAATCAACTAAGACTTAATTTATAAAGTTTCAAATGTTAAAAATTTAGAAAAACACAACATTTTCATAATCTTAGGCCAATTAATCTTGAGAAAACTGCGCGCCGATTGACGTATTTTCTTTGAAACGATCGATGGAAAATCTAAAATTATTCTTTTTTTACTGAATAGTGATATTCAAATTTTCATAAATCAGTCAGTTTAAGTGATTGATTTAATTGATTGGAAATTAACTCTTTTTATTTAAAATATTAGTGTTTCAAGAACATTTTGTTATTCGTAATTTCCACAGCAGAAGCTTAGTGTAAAATCAAAAATTCGTTATTTATTAGAGCATTTATTAAATCAAGTTACATAAAATATAATCCTTTTCCATTTGGACCATTTTAGCAGATCTGTGACTTATTAAAGGTTTACAAATCAGCTGTGTGGCCCTGATTTGAATGGATATCCTGTTCATATTAAACAAAACTTGCCTTAAAGTATAACTGATTTATTGGATTAATAATATAGAGAGTGTAAAAGATCATAAAATAATTTTTCTTGAATTTATTTTTTAGAAAAAATAATATTTTATATTTGTTTCATTTCCTACAGACACGCGCCGAAATTTATATTTTTGCCGATTTCATTTCCAAAAAGATTTAATTTATTTTTAATTGGAGCTTTAATCAATGTGATGGCAACACTTTGAAAAAAGCTAATTTTTCCCACGAATGCGAAACGTGCTTAATTTTAATTTTTCACGAAAAAATTATTGAAAAACATAGTTAAAATATTTATTTAAAAATTCATTAAAAATAGAAATTTAATTTTAAGATTAAAACATTAGTATCATTTAAAAGATAAATTTTTGATCTTTAACTTCATGTAAAAATCTTTTTTGTGCGGTAATATTTTCGGAAGTTATAGCAGAAACACGCAAAAATTTCACTTAATTTTTAAATAAATAAAATTCTAGTTAAAAATTCGAAAATATAATCCCCAGGTGCACATTCCCGGCCTCCACGGTATACACATGCCAAATTTGGTAGCTGTAGATTGAATGGTCTGGCCTGTAGAGCGCCAACATACACACACACACCCACACACATTGAGCTTTATTATAAGTATAGATTAATGCTTCTGTAGAAATATGTACAATATGCATTCATGTAAATATTTTAATATGGTATAAAATTCTATTTTTGTAGAATAATTTGCTCGAAAATATCTATGTAAAAGCGTTAAAATTTCAATTATTTTTTTTAATTATTGCCTTCTTTCTCTGAAACATTAATTCGATTCCAATTGGTCCAGCGACTTAAAAGGGAATATGCAACAAATATAACCATATATTACGAAAATATCAATTTACTTTGAAATTGTAGTTATTGTAACATAGAAACAAATATATTTTCATATTTTCACCGCACTAAGTGTCAGCGCATATATAAATAAAAGTAATAATTGCAAAAATAAGTAGTAACATTTTTTTCATGGAATTGTTTTAAATTTTAACACAATTGTTATTTCCTATTTCATCCAGACTTTATCATGAGCCTCCTTAAAATTATCGAATTAAAATTTTTCATTATCTTCCTGGAGGCTTCTCATTTTCCTTCCATTTATGCTTGCTTCTATTTTTAAATTTCTATAATTTGAGGGCGTTTGAAGGAGGAAATTGAAATGCACTGCTTAACAGTTTTAACTTGCAAAATCTTGTCTCGATATAAATTTCTGCCTCAGTTTTATAAAATTAGGTCAGCTTCACAATTTGAAACTAAACAGTAACTATTTTGGTGCGTATATCTTCATTCTCATTTGGTGCACATATCTTCAGATTGCAAACATGATGTGCGAAACCGAATTTTTCTCTTCAATCTTCCAAGCTTCATTGGCGAGACCCTATTTAATACACTCTAGTTCTACGATGAATTTAATCGTTTCAATCGCCCGGGAACTTATTGCCAGTTCATAGAGATCTCACATAAAATAAAAAAAATTAGAGAGAACATCGAAAATGCTTTCATCAAATGAACTATTATTAAATTCTGTATCTTTCCACAAAAAAATCAAATTGTAAAAGAATAATATCGAAACATTTATTATCATTCGCATCATCAAATCATTCAGATGTATTATCATAAATTATACATACTCATGAATTTAAAAATTCATCCTTGATATTAAACTATACTAGAAAAGTGCAGACAAAAAAACCTCAATTGTAAAAAAATAATATCGAAACTTCCATTATTATTCTTGTTTCCAAATAATTCAGATTCGTTATCATTCCTTATACATCCCTTCATCATTGATAATAAACACCACTAGAAATGTATACAAACAGAAAACAACACATTGTAAAAGAATAAAATCGGAACATTCATCATTATTTCTGTCATCGAATCATTCGATGCTTTGTCATTCATTATAGATATTCATCAGTTAGAAAAATTCATCCTTGATATTAACTACATTAGAAATGTGTACACAAAGACACTAAATCTCATTTTACGTGAAAAATTACATTCTTCATAAGTTCTAACAAATGAGCACCGGGGACTATCCCACTGTTCCACTGAGGTTTCTTTTTTTAAATGGATCCGGGGGTGCGCGCAGGAGGGGGTGTTCTATATTACATAAGGATCTTTTGTCGGGGGCGGCGCACTAACAAGCTCGGCTTGACAAAACTGATATCGATTGTGTTAACCCGAGCGAGTTACAAGGAGGGGACCGTATACGAGACGTCGACTCAGCAATCTATTTTTTTTATGTTTAATTTTTTTTTCTTTTTCTTTTCTGAATAAAAACGTGCTATGAGTGGCTTCAGTTTTTAGCTATGCGTGCATCTTTTTCATTGTATTGAATAGGAAGACGAACTTAAGTTTTATAGCTATGCAGATAAGAGTAATTATTATAGTACAATACATGCCGTGATGTTAATGTGCAATTAATTAATATGCCACATAGAACTCATAAAATGGATTAGAATTCTCGGTGTATCTAAGAGCAATTACTAAGAACATAAAAGCGATAGCGTTATTTTTAGACTATTCTAAATCATAATTAAAATTCAGGATTTGGGGGGGGGGGATTTTCCATCAGCATTTATAAATGAAGAAAAAAAAATTACTGCGATTCCCAAAATCAAATTTCAGGAAATACAATACAAAGACAGTGGCCTTTCTTCAGAAATCTTACGTACATGCACAATGCAGCACGCTTCGGTTTTAGCTTTGCAGTATAATGAGAAGCATAATTTGATGAGTTTTTAGTCTTATTCAATTAATTCATTCAGTTATGGCTTTAAAACAGCATATGCATGTTACTGTAAATGTAATTATCCGGTGATTATGTGTAAATACCGGTGATTATTCCAAATCATCACTAAACCTAATGGTGATTACAGTAATTATACATAATTATCAGTTTATTATATTTATCTTAATATATGTATTTCTTGAGTTATAATAAACATAACATATATATTCATTTGGATATTTCAAAAAAAGAATATGTTCAATTGAGTTTTCTATGTATTTGCAAATATACATATGTTGGCGATTTATAGAAAAGTTATATTTTATATTTCCCAAAATTCCACTCGAAGATTTGATTATTATAAAAATCTGCTAGAAACATTGCTATTTTAAATTTATTAAATTTTTTCACACAGTAGCTTTTTTTATGATATACGTGACATTCCGCAATTATTCTCTCCGGCCACCAAATGGTTCGTCGAGAATATTGGTTATGTTTTATTTCAAATAAATCATTTGGATAAAATTTCATATCCATGATTCCACCAAACTGTCTGACATTAAACCGTGTTATTTTAATTAACTTCGGTTTATTATGTACATGAAACTTTCTAATGGTGGCAATCCCATTACAACATCATCAAAATAAATATCTGATTCATCTATATTCTAAATGTCAAGATATCATAACTTCACTTTTTTATTTGTTTCGTAAACTGCACAGGTATTAAACACAACTTCTTTAACAATTAAACAGTTGTAGAAGATCAAATTATTCAATGCTTGATTAACTATAATTGATTCGAATTTCAAAGCAACAATGCAACATATGATTGGAAATTAAGGGGAAAAAATTAACAATTGTCGAAATTCACGAAAAATTCACACGACTACTAAATTAGTATCATTGGAAGGAGAATGTTTAATATTATGAAACAGCGTTAGATTCATTTTGCGCGGTGCCATGTTTGGTAGTTATCGAGGAAAAATTCCAAAATACAACTTAATTTTTAATTAATTAAATTTTTAAAAAATAATCCTAACATTTTTAATCTCCAAGGCGGAAATATGCATGCCAAATTTAGTAACTATCGGTCAAATGGTGCGGCCTGAAAAGTGCCATACGTGCGCACATTCAACTATATTAGTAACAGAAAATTTTGAGAGGAAAGCATTAACAATTATAATACAAAACATACAATAACAATTAAATTTTCGATTAGATTGGTGTTATTAGAAAGATCGTTTTGAAACTATGTAAAGTTCATTTTTTTGAAATAATGTTTTCAAAAGTTACCTGGAAAACCCCCAAAATTCAGTTTTAATTTAATTAATTAAGAATTTAATTAAAATTTCAATGAATAACTCCGAGATGCCACCTTCTTAATATTGCCACCCTTTAAGGTGTATATGTGCAAAATTTGAAAGCTCTATGTCAAACGATCTGGTCTGTAGAGCATCAGCACACATACGTTATTAGTACAGATCGTTGTTATTTTTTAGTTAGATTTTTGTCTGCGTTAAAAAAATGCCGCTTTGGTAAATTCAATTGCTCTCCCATTTCTTTTACATGCATAGTGTGCTCTCATTTGGAAAAATGTGTTTTTAGGAGAGTAATTAATTTTTAAATTCGTTAATGGATAATAATTTTTCTTTGCTATTGCCATCAATTTGCTATAAAGAGGACAAATTAATTTTCTCTGAATTCAACTTAGTTCGTACAAGGGGATGGGAAAGTTGTAGTTTACAAGCCACTTTCATCTTTTTGTTCATTTAAATGACTATAAAGTTTAAACAATGATTAAAATTTTAAAAAGGCATAATTTAATTCATAAAATTTTATAGTACATACAAGTAGGAGGTTAATTACAATTTTAAATAAGGTTATTTGAGAATTAAATATGATTACATATTACAGTTTAAAAGGCCATTTTCGTTAATTATATTTTAGCGGGCACAATCGAAAAGTACAATTTTACTAATTTGAAGTTATTAATAATGTCCTAGAGTCCTAGAAGTTCTAGAAGCATTTTTACTATCTTCGAATTTATATATTTATTTTTTAAAAAAAAATATTTTTTTTAATTCATTTTCTGTTAAAAATAAATTGTAAGTCAAATAACCAATGTCAGCTTGGAATGTTATCTGAAAATGGAAATGCCTCTCTTTGTTAGAAAATCTAATTTCTTTTCTTTGCCTGAGTAAGACATAATTTAACAAATTGCTTTTCTTTTTTATTTTTAATTATTTAAAGATTACATAATACAAATTCGACTTTTTTCTTGTTTTTAGTTATCTGATTTAGGACTCTTATAATTGCAAAATAAATACCACGAACAATTTTGATGTGTTTCAAAAATTCCCAAATTTTTGTTATTCGAAATACCACTAAATTTCGTGTTACACTTAGCTTAGATATCTCGTTTCTTGATGTTGGTTTCCTTGCTAGCATTATTCATATGGGAGTAAAAGAGTTTTACAGAAATATCCCTACCTTAGAGACGTAAGAAAACTGATATATTTTGATTCTGGATGCCTTTGATACCAAGAATGAATGGGCAGAAATCAGAGAGATTTCAGATAAAAAAAACTCGAGAATGTCTGGAGGAAAATTTTATCTGTTTACATCAAGTCAAATAAAATCAGATTCCAAGTCAGATTTATCTGAAAATGGCAATGCATTTATTAGGTAAATAAATGTATTTACCATTTTTGATATATATATATATATATATATATATATATATATATATATATATATATATATCGTATAAAAGATAAATTCAATGGAGGGTTGCAATATTCTATAAAACAGAGTTTTACTGGCAATTTTCTCAAAATATAATTAACATAAATTTTAACGGGATTGCCTCTAAAATATATTTATCTGTTTTATTTAACCTCCGGGGGGCAAATGCTTCCGGCATGGTGGTTGAATCTCGCCACCCTGGAGGGTACAGAAATATGTGGGGGATCTGACTCCTCCCATCGATGACGAGGCGTACTTCCTTCGGGAATGAATGTACCGATGGCCCTTAGGACTCAACCACAGTTCCCGCCAGTGTTGCTGTTGCGGCGTTTCGGTCATTCAGTTTTATGGTTTAAATCCGTGTGCCTTCGTGGCGGGCCGGTGAGTCAGAAGTATGACTTATCTATTTTATTTAATTAACTAATTAATGAATATTTTATTTTCAAATTTGATTCCGGACATGAATTGCAACTTGTAGAAGTGAATTTACCTTTGTCAAAATGTGTACGAAAAATTCAAAACATAAATTAATTTGAAATAAAGACTCAACAGTACCGTTTAAGTTCAAAATAATGTATCAATAATTATTATGCATATTTTCAAAATAATGCATATAGATGTATTTATTTAATTTTAGTTTAGAGTATGCATATTGCGTGTAATTTGTAAGATTCGATTTTATTGTTAAATTAGTATTAAGTTTGATATGAAAAATGATTCATGTGTCAACTTATTGCAATTGACAAGTAAACAAAAATATTTTAAACATTACAACTATCTTATATAATAAATATTTACTATTGCATTTAATTAACAAAATCATTAAAGAGGATATATAGCAGAATGTATAAATAAGTTGAAAAACGAAATGCATTTAAAAGTAATTTTGATTCATTTGAAATTTTCATCAATTTAAAAATAATTAAGGTTAATGAAAATGCTTTAAAAACGCTATCATATTTAATTATATTTACTCAAATTTCATATAATGTTATAGATATTTTATAATCATTAATTAAAAATTACAAAAATTTATTTTTTTCATCAATGAATATTTATTAAATTTCTTCTTTATGATATTCAATGCGATTTAGCTTCCTTCAAATATCGTTTTCACAGCATCGTATTTTTGCAATTCTTATTGACGAGGAATATTTATTACATTCAAGATATTTTTCTACTTTTATCGTTTTTTAATTTTTAGATTTCAATACATTTCATAATTATAACAAGTATTACGTAGTTTTGGAATTATTTTTTCTCCACAGTTTTTTTTAACCAGATGGCAGTTTCCATATGAATTAACCCAAAAATTTATTGTCAAATGATTTAATTCTAAATATATTAAAATAACAAAGAATATATACAACTGAATAAACTTTGAAATTTATCATATCAGTGAATGAATATATGATTCCATTGCAAATATGAAATTTATGAATAAGAAAGCAGCTAAATAAAATAATGGATTGTGAAGAACCTTTCTAATTTAAACTATGAAATTTTATTTGAAATAATTGCTAATAAATTTCGGAATGTCCTATTTCTATTAAACAGTTTCTACAAGAAATTACACAATTCATTTTAAATTACCTTGTGATCCTTACGCAATCTTATGAAGGAATTGATTAAATTTGAAACGTAACGAAATTTTAAAACGAGCTGTTATTTCAACCGAGCTTGCAAATTTTTATCTAAAAAACCGCACAATTTCCTATATTGTCCTTAGTTGTATTATCTTCCGTTGAATTCTTCTGAAAGCCTTTTAGGAACACATACCGGAATGGGATTACGAAAGTAATGCTCTTTGTCTGTCCATTTCTTTCAATTATGGTTTACTTTCGCTGTTAAAACTTTTAGAAAAATAGACAACAAATGGAAAGGAATTAAACGGAGCACTCCGTTTTTGGAGAAAAATTCTATATTGAGCTTCTTATGGTACTTGCATTTTTCAATGATATTTTTCTTACTCGGATTTATAACAATTTTTGAGAAAAGGAAACTTTATATAGTTCAAGGCAAATAACTTCTAATATTATATAAAAAATACCGTACTCTTACCGTACTCTTTACATAACCGATATTTAATAAATGATTTAGATTTTTTTGAAATATTTTTATTTGGGCTTTTTTTACAATGTTTTAATTAATATACATTTCAGGAAATTCTTGCATTTGCTCTCGAATTATTAAATTAAGTATTGACGTGATTTCACACTGTTTCTTCTATTATTGTCGCGAAGATGTGAAGAAGTAAGCCTTTAGTTTAAATAAATAATTAGATTTATTAGAACGAAGAAATTCACAACAGCACAAGACTGAGAACTTACTTCTCATTGTTGGGAATCATCTTTTATACAAATATAAAATGTTTGAGAATGATCCAATTTGAATATTTTAAAAATGATCTAGGATCTTCCATATCTTAAACAAACGATAGATAACATTTAAATAAAATAATTTCATTCTTTGCATAAAATGCGATTACTGGAATTCGAACCACGGACCACCCAATTTTAAACAAGATGCTCTACCGACAGAGCCTCCGCAGTTGCCAGTGACTTTTATTTATGCGGCTTTGTTATCTATTCTATTTATTCAAAAATAACTATTTTTGGAATTATGGTCAAGTTAATAAATGAATGGCAGTCTTAAAGTTATTAAGAGAGTTTTACAAAAGCACTGATAAATATTTTTAACAAATTAATTTGTATTAAGTTTTGCCTATTGAATTACGAATTCAATTCTTGATTTTTTGAAAAAATAATGTTTGCTTTAGCTAATAATTTGTCAAAATATACAAAAAACTAAAAATTTAAAACTGACTTAGTCTTAATAATAGGACCCAATATAGAAGCCATTAAAGTTTTGGTACTGGCTAGTAACAAAATGATTCTCTATAATATAATCACCCAGCATCGTCGGTAACGGTGGGTGGAGTTTAAAAATATCTTAACCCTTTCATGTCTCTGTCATTATCGAATGCTAAACCGCAACTCCTGTTTGGACATCACGCAACTCAAAAGGGGTTTATTTTATTATTTTCTGTATATGAATGAAGTCAAGCAATAATATTTTTTTCAGCAATATTTTTATTTTCTTTTTGGCGTTTCATTTTTTACTGTGATTTGTCGCTGTCTTTTTTATCCATTTTTATTGCTTATTATTAATTTGAGTATTCGTCAGGGTTTCTTTAGTTCATGAAATTCCAAGTTGTATTGTTTGCTATTAATGATATTATATATCTACATCTAACGACCTATTAATTTTTTTTATTTACCAAGTGCCCTGCTAAAGTACATGAAATTTACTACAAGAATTTTCATTAATTATTCTTTGACAATCAGATTTGAGATAATGTTAATAGGATAATAGCCTGTCTCGGTTTTTCTATTATTAATAATCAATAAGCGCGGTTGGTATTAATTTCAAAGTTTTTCCATTAATAACCGATTAATCATATTAACCGCAGTACACAATTTGAAGACAGCCAAAGAAATTTATCTACGCATAATCAATACTAAATTGGGTTTTTTATTATCTCGGAACTTAACATTAAAAATTGTATTGTTTTGTATCTATGAGAGAAAAATTAAATTGGAAAGTAAATTTCTTTGAAGAATGAATCAAATTAAAAAATTTTACGAAGAATCGCA
This sequence comes from Argiope aurantia, assembly GCA_026543865.1. Lineage (NCBI taxonomy): Eukaryota > Metazoa > Arthropoda > Arachnida > Araneae > Araneidae > Argiope > Argiope aurantia. The sequence continues at coordinate 994,253 of JAPMOR010016130.1, read as the reverse complement.
ATCATCATTAAACAATAATTTTTTTAATGGCGGTAATTTTTTTTCTATAAAGGCATTCATATTTCTCAATGGTCTCGGGTTTCTGAAAAACGTAATTATAAAACCAGAAAGAGAAGAGGGAAAACTTTCTCTGTGATCTTTGAAAATTATTCACTCACAAATACCATGAAATCCGACCGATGAATGGTGATGGTTTTTCCCACCGATTGAAACCAGAATTTGTCACAGAACTACAAATGCATAATAAAAATCACGTTTCATTGAATTAAGTCATTATATATTTCAGTTATCACGCTTAAATGCAAGAGAAAGTACGGAAAGACAAATGCCTAATTCTCTGACAGATTTGGTTCAAAAATTAATTTGCATATTAGATGGTTACTTTCTCTGCCAAATTTTATTTATCCAGCTCTTTACGTTTTGTAGAAATCGTTTTCACTAGTTCCTGGTCAGTTGGATGGTCAGTTGATTGGACAATTCCTCTGAATGGAGTTTGACTAAAACTTGAAAAAAATCTATAACTTTTTCTGTAAAGAACATACAACAAATTTCACTTTATTATTTTTAAGTATTTTTGAGTTATAGATAGATCTATACGCATACATTTCACATACATGCATAATCCAAGGTGGGTTTTTTTGGGGGGGGGTGACACGGGGAGGTTTGAAGCATAGAGATTCTTTAAAATACTGTATCCGAAATTTTATGACAATTTGAATACTTTATATACTTTGTATGAGAAAGTAACAATTACAATTGAGACCAAAGAACGAACCATTCTTAAAAATTCCTCTACAAGGATAAGAACTGATAATCATTTTCGATCATATCAGTCCCAAGGTCACTCTGCGTCTACCCTCATCACGGTCATCCTTTCGTCGAAGAATCTTCTGTTTCTCACGGTGTGGGAGTGTTTACATAATTAAGCCATAAATCACTGCCAGCGAACCGACCTCTCACTGATGCGTTAACTGGCTGCCGTATCGATTCGCCGCTCCAGAGTCTTTAACAATTTTATTAATGGCTGAAATCTGTTAGATCACGATATTGCGAAATACACTAATAATGAACAATGACTTTCTGTCCCTTCCTCCTCTTCTCCCCTCCGCTCACTCCGCCTCGTTTGCACTGATTAGACCGGGCGATCGAGTCGCGACAATTCGCAAGGGGAGAGCGCATATATTGAGAAGGAGAAGTTTTTAGTACATGTAAGGAAATTGTTCTTATTTTGAAAATTAGAAAAATATTATCTTTAGTAAAATAAAACAAATTATTCTGAAGTTACAATTTTAATACTGGACTTGTCATTTTCTTCTCGTTTTTTTTTTAAATTTATACATTGAATTCGAAATTTCTGAAAACATATAATGCCCCCCCTTATTAGTTTTCTATTACATCAAATGTACTATTGGTAAATTATGCCTTTGATATAAAGTCTACATAGCAAATTATTGCCTAAAGCAACTAATAATTTCTGTACGAATTGTAGAGATCTAAGAGTTAAACGGCAGTGATTAATTTCACCAATTCGCATTGTTTTTATTGTTTATTACTGGATGCAGAAAAACAATTTTTTATTCGTGAAGAAAAAAATCACAAAATATTGGTTCTTGTAGAAATATTACAAAAATATTGATACCTTAAAATATAAGGAGATGCCCTAATCTGTCAAGAACAAGACAGTTACTCTTATCAGTGTTTATCGTACGATACATTTGAAGGGAAAAATTTGATACTATAATCACTAAAATTCGCTGTTGTTGTTACTTATGGCACTTGTCATAGAAAAGCCCGTTGACGAAACCAACGATTTTAAGCCGAGTTTGTGCAAGAGCTTCTCAGGGTAAAGGACTCTGAGCACCCGAGGACAGAAGTCTGACTTATAGCTCATATGAAGATACACTCGCACACTCGCTTGCACAACCCCTTTTTATAGGCGATCTCTTTCACACACCTTACAAATAGAAGATAGGGTAAAGAATAACCCTGCTCGAACCAGGACCGGGACGCCCAGATAACGGAGAATACCCACTACACCTAGGCCAGGACGCCGACTCACACTAGAATTTACTTCATTATATACCATCATGATACCCCTCACCATAATTAAAAGTAGCTATCGTTTCTGAAATAGTTAACAACATAACTTCCACCAACAACATCACATCTCTGTGTCAAATTAAATATCAACTTTCTATCCTATCGTCAGTGATCTCAATTCCTCAGTTTTGGCGGAACAATTTTAAAATGAATGGTTTAGTTTTCAGTATATTTTCACGTAGATACTCTAGTGTTGAACTCGATGACGCACACAAGAAGTAGAGCTAAACCAATTTATTAACTCAACTCAGAACTGAGAACACAGTGACCGACAAATCTTCTGCTTTTATAATAGCAGGGAAAGTTCCAGAATACTCTTCTGGAGACAGTAAGAAAAGTCCAGAACACTTGTCTGGTAAACTAAAGAAATGTCCAGTATCTTCTGGAACATGAAATAAAGGAAAACATAAAATCAAGTAATTAAATATTTACACATACTATGAATCCCATTTTCTCTAGCGGGTTCGAACTCAAGGTCTCTTGATTATGAGACTTGTGCCATGACGATTCGGCCATGCAGATTCGACTGTCTTTCTTCAATGCGGCAATATAATATCGTACATAATCAAACAATATTTCATAAATATCACTTCATGCCATCTCATTTACTCTCTTAAGTACTTCAGGGACGAAAGTAACTGTCAACTTCTGTGATAGTTATGATCGACATAATTCCCTCCATCAACCTCAGTCGGGGGAGAACCTTATCAACGTCTATCGGGCGATGTGCTTCAAGGGAAGAATTCGGATAATTTAAGTTAGGCAGCAGTGAAATCAAAATGACTCCTTTAAACCGGGTGAAGACAATGAATAATTCATGAGGGTTTCAGCTCTCTGGCGTGATTAAGGAGTGTAACACCCAATTAAGCCTTGATCGATTGGTGGTATTAAAGAGTGCAGGGGCTTATGGGATCTCCTCCAAATGTTTCCAGAGAGAAAATGTCCCCTTCAAATTGTTTCTGTTTAGGGCTCATTAAGGTGGACGTGACTTCTCAAGCGACACTTTTTGCTTTCAGGGATCAATACGCTTGGAAATGAGATACAAAGATGCATACAGAGATAAATGAGATCGAACAAAATCTGAATTTAATGGAAAATAGTGATTTCAATTTCAGATTAATAGCGTGAAAGTTAGGAATGTTTCCAAATCAGCTGGAATGCTATCCGCAACAATTATATATACAAGTATTTCTAAAATATTCTGAGCTTTGTTCTTAGCTTCGTCTTATAGTGAAGAAAGGAGGAGGCATTATTTATAGGATTTTTACTGTGCAAAAGCTAGAATTAACAATTCTATACCAATCAATAAATATTATTTTATTCAAGAAGCATATACAGGGTGAGTCTAAAATCATGGGACAAACTTTTGGGGGGGGGGGGGTGACAGAGCTCACTATAACGAACAATTATTGTATAGGAATATATAACCGGAAGTGGCGCGTTAAGGCACAAACACAAAAAATAACACATGAAATGAAAAACATTGTTTATTTACGATGTCGTCGCTAAACGATTTTTTTACAGCAATGTCTACAAAAAATGCTCGATATTGCGGCCATCGACAGTAATGCAAGCTTGATAGTATCGGTGGAGTGACTGGAGAACAGATTCCCATATCCTGGGTATTTCACGTACGCATGCAGCCGCACAGGATAGTCGAGCAACGATTTCTTCAATGGAGTCAACTGGAGTCTCGTAAATAAGTGCTTTCAAATGCCCCCCCAAAAAAATCGAAACTCGATAAATCTGGCGATCATGGTGGCCATCGGACTGGCCCAACACGCCCAATCCAGCGCACCTCAACAATAGCACCCAGCAACTGTTTTAACATTTTCTGTACGGAATCACGGGTTAAGTCTCCTGCTAATGAAAATTTTATGATTCCGTTAATGTGTTATTTTTTTTTCTGTTTGTGTCTCAACGCGTCACTTCTGGTCATATATTCCGATACAATAATTGTTTGTTATAGTTCAAGAGATTCAAGATAGAAAGATTAAATTAAATATGATAACCAAAATCTTATATATGGATATCTCTCAATAATTTTATAAGATTAAGATGAGAATTGTTAAAATGTTTCATGCTTTAAATGTTACAATTTATGCTTCATTCAAAATGTACCTAGTAATGGATAAAGTTATGTTTCATGACACGTGCATTGGCGGTGATTCGTTCTTTAATACATGTTTATGATTAAAACATACGATCAAACCACAGTCTTGAGAATTTTATAGTTAAAATTTGTTTGCTGCATCTTTGTGATTGATGATTGTATAAAGTGTAGCCCATTATGGACTTAATCGTTCTGAATAATTATCTTTTGAGTATTAAATTTTACATTAAAAGAAGAGAAGTAGCTCCTTTCATTAATTGGATTGATATGAAACCAATCAGCTTGAGGCTGAGATTACATTAGAAAAAACTTCAGATATTTCTTTTTTATTTGTCATATTTACATACATACGGATAGACCTTACACTCTTTGATGGAATCAGTTTAAAGTGAAATCGATGATTAAAAAATTTTGGTATAACAATCATAGCTTTTCACCCAATTAGCTTGTAAAATTTTTATACTTATCGCATTCGCGTACATTGAAAATGAAATACTGACAGACAGTATATCATTGAATCTAAATCATTCTCTGTTGAATTTGATTAAAAATTTGATACGCACCTACAATTTTGATTACAAAATATAGTATCAATTTGATTCTTCCACCTTATTGAGTGGAAGAATCATATGAATACGTGGGACTTGAGACAAATTGACAGAATTGCAATTTATACAATTCTACAATCAGGTTACTTACCAAATTTAAATTTTCCTGTATCTTTTTTTCTTCTCAATATACCAAGTACAGAAAAATTGAAATGTTACATTTTGACGAATCTCTGCGTTTTAGTTCTCCCTGAGTTCTCAACCTCATTGCTGGCGTTATGTCTGTCTGTCTGTGACAAAGATAAGAAACTCCTTGAGCTATTTTGAAATTTGGTGTATGGTTTCTACACTAAATGTTTAGATTTATATCAAATTCTCAGAAAAATCCATTTAAAAGAAGTCTGTCTATCCAATTGTTTGAATATAACTTAATTCTATTACTATAAAATGAAGAGACCTAGATGAATAAAATTTAGCAACACAAATATAATATATATATATATATAATGTAGACGCTTAGTCATATCACTGACTCTCCGACCCGCCCAGAGGCACACGGATAAATAATACTGAACGACCGGACCGCCGCAACAGCAGCATTAGCGGGAACTGTTGTTGAGTCCTAAAGGCCATCACCGGCCTCGGTAGAACCCTTCCCGAAGGAAGTACGTCTATCGATGGGAGAAGCCAGATCCCCCACCTGTTTATGTACCTACTAGGGAGAGATCCAACCACCATACTGGAAGCATCTCATCCTCATTTCGAGCTAATCAAATTTTGATCCAAAAATGGGTTAAAAATGGGATCAAATCCAAAAGTGGATTAAACGTCTATCGATTTGTATTTGCAGGAGTTTCTAGACTCCAGAATTCGAAAACGCAATGAATTATTTATACCCATTAGGTTATGTGATTTTGTGACTGCAATTGTAGTTCTGTGTCATATTTTGGTTTTAATATTTAAAAAAATGGGTCTAAAACGCAAATTTGAATTCCGAATTTATTAAACACATGCCAGTGATTAATCGCCAAAAAACTAGCCTAGGATGACTTGATAGATTCAGTAAAAAAACCTAAATACCTGCATTCCTACCAAAGGATAATATTTTATAACTATTCTGCGCCAATGCCATGCAAGGCGTTCTCTGTCTTATCCAAGATCAAAAATTATTAGAGAGTATTTGACCTTTATTAGAGAGTATACGAGACAGTTTTGAAGAGACCACTCCCTCTGAGTTCAATTTACTGTATCCTAAAACAAACAAGTATAATTCTAACAACTATTTTGTGGAGGTAGATTCAGAGAAGCCTGAAGCATGAAGATTCTGTAAAATCGGCAGATCTAATATATCGATGATTATAATATATTTTTACTTTTATAGAAAAGTAAAGGTAGCAGGTAGAATATAAGGAATATTGAAGAATTGGAATGTTTTTAAAATGTTTTGTTCATCAAAGTAATATCTTTATTACATAATAATTATACGCGTAAAAAGAAGAGACCTTTTATTCAGTGCAACCTTTAGAAACCTTCTGAATCCTCAGATTTCATGGATTTGAAAAAATAAATTCGTTTCTCAATAATAAAACATTTCTGCTTAAGGAATTAATATAATATTTACTAATAACAAGATAATAAGCATTTTAGGGCCCTAAACGGCAGGATTGTTTGTCTACAGCTGACAAATTTGGAGAAAATACATTTTCGAGCATGGTAAACTGCATATCTAAACGCAATTTTTTCTTTTGAAATTTTAATTAATTAAAGATAAAATGAACTTTTGGAATTTTTCTACGATAATGTTTTGAAATATTACTAAACCAAAATAATTTGATGATTTCTTAAAAATATTTTTTTCTCACAACTTCCAAAATAGATTTCATTGCTATTATGAAATTCAAATTTTTTTATTCTATCATCGAATATTTGATAATGTTGATTTTTTTCTATACTTGAAAATTCGATAAGAGGGGTTTTACTTATTATTTTTTGACATGATAATTTGCATGAGGAATTAGAAAATGGAAATACATTACTGCAGAAGTCAATGTATAATTTGAAGTAAATTATCTAGTACTTCTTTAATGATACTATGAAGTCATATGGCTCGACTTTTTTTAGGAAGGGTCATGTACACAATAAGCAAAAGAAGTGTAAGGTTATTAAAATAAAATGGCTATAACACCTACAACAATTTGATGTTCAAAATAAATTCGTTGAGGAAATCATAATCATCAAGTTTTGCATTAGAGATTAATTGGTATTAATGATTTAAATTAATTTTATGATAAATTAAATAGTTTTGGATATTAGCCAGCAGAAAATAGTCTTTCAAGTATTCTTTGTTTAATTATATTGTTTGTTTATGCCCACATTTCTAACAATATTGTAGAATTGTCATCTCCAAAAATTTAAAACGGCCGAGAAATCGGCATTTTCACCCCAACTCGCGAATATTTCAGGTTTTTTTTAAATATATATATATATATATAAAGAATTTACTTTCAAGGCTACTTCGGAATCAAAGGAAGAAAAAGAAAAATTTTAAAGCCATGAATGAAAATGAAAAATACGATAGAAATTCACTAAGAAAATTTTAGAATTTAATATAAAAAGACAAAAATCTCATTTTAAATAAAATTGTGTTTTTATATTGATAATTTTACTAACAAATATTACGGTGTTCCATCAACCATGAGAGTGAGATATTTAATTAATCATTTATACTTAAATCGTAATTAATCATTTATGCTCCAGTTGAAATTGAACATAAATCAGTCTAAATTATAAACAAAATCCTCTTCTTCGCTCTCCTGGTCGGCTCAACACATCAATCCTCTAACACATACTCTAAACAACACGATAATCTCTTTATTTTGATAATTAAGTAATTATCTAAAATATTTTGTATTATGATTGGTCATTATTTATAAAGAATCTTTCTTTCAATATAAACAGTAAGTTATTTTCTTGAAATAAAAAAAAATCATTGAGCTAAATTTTTATTCTGCAATTGGAGAGTCTTTATTAAAAAAGGATTAGAATATTCTTAGGATGGAATTAATAAAGTCAAGTTCGTCCATATTTTTTTTTAAAAAAATTTCTTTCCTTTTTATTTTAAATTTTCTTTTTTTATATATTTTTATAAAATATAAACAATTATTGTAATAATTCTAGGATACGGATTTTAATTTTTAAACAACATTTATACCAAAAAGTAAGAGGAAACATTTAAAAAACTAACTGATATAGTTATTTTTAATCAAAATTAAATGATAAAAAGGTAGTTTAGCCCCTTTCCTACTTCAAATTAAAAAAATGAGTAAATTTTCTATCCATTAAGTATCAGAGTTTTCCAAAATTAATTGAAAAATGTAATGAAGTCATTGAATGACGGATGATAAGTAAAAATATCTATCCGAAGCATTTGCTAAAAATTTTTCTGTAAAAGACAAAAAATTGACAAATTAACTATACTGATGTCAGATTTCATTTCAACTTTTAGGTAAATCATAGAATATTGTAATATACCTATGAAATAGTTTTTTATACATATTTAAATGCGAGGCGTTTTGATTCATATGAATGCCAACAAAATGCGCCAAATATTTATACCCATTTTCTTCTTAATCATCCTCTCCGAGAATATGGGAAGGACCCCTGAACCCCCAACGATTAATCACAGGTTTCGTATTAAGTGAGACCGTTCTCTGATTAATGATTCGCTTCCTGATTTTCGCCCACTTCCTACCAACCCACCCTGCTCCCAAAGAAAGGGAGCAAAAAAATTTATTCCTTCCCCAACTGGCGCGATATTCGACGTCAGTATCAAATCACTCACGGAGTTAGGTTCGATTCATTTTTTTATCGGGCAATAATATATATAAGCGCGTGGAACTATTGACTGCAAGTCTCGCCCGACTGACTATTTTCGCAACAAATCAATTATTGGTTTGTAACAAAACGACCCTTGCTTTGAGAGAGACTCCTGAAAAGATGGATGGTAAGTTGAGATGGAAGAATGGATAGCGTGCAACACTATGTCATTATCATAGATTTGACATTCAAGCATTTAAGGTTTATTCTATAAAGAGATATAATCATCGAGGCATAATATCTGATATTAACTGCGTCTGATGCTTAGGTTTTAAAACGAAGTATAGTTTGCTATGAAAAATCGAATCAAATATATTTCATTATACAAAAAAACTGCTTTAAATACATTAAGAAACTTTGAAGAAATGTATTTGAATTTTTTTTTAATAAAAATGATGAAAAGTGAGGACAGTTTAGTGTGATCTTCATTTTATATTATTAAAATCCTCTGGTACGAAGCGATGCATTCAATTATATTTCATCGTACATGGAACTTCTTGAAACTAACTAACGAACTTTGTGGAAATGTATTTGATTTTTTTTGTTGGATGAAACCGATAATAGGTGTAGACCCTTACGTGATCATGGTTAATGTTATCATTCGCTTTACATTATCAAAATCCTCTGCTCCCGAAACAACGAATTCAAACGTGCATAGAAATAGTCGGTTAGTTAAAACATTACATCATGCAATGTTAACAAATTTGGAGTAAACAACTGACCGGTGCATCGTTTTTAACCAGTGTTAACAATTGATATTCATGGAATTTCTTGCTCCATTTATAAATAAAAATTTGGAAATCATTTTCCACATGGGATGGAGTTGAAATTCTTTTTTCTGGAGTAGAACAATCTGGAGTGGTGTAGTGCGGCCAGATCTTACTTAAAATACGTTGAATAGCCAGCCATAAACCCGTTTGGTGAACTGAATTGAATGTTAAATGAAAATGAAATTTTTAGCATGTATGAAAGTTTGCCTAAAATGAATCAACGTAATACTCTGGCGCAGCTGAAAATGTCAAGGCTTCTTCTTTGCAAAATTTTGAAAGATCTTGAACCTTTTGGGTGCAAGACCAAGAAATAAACATTGTTAATTCAGATGAGGATTAACGTATTGAAGAAAATTCATTAACAAATGCTCAAATAATATTTGAATCTCATGACACTGAAGTCTAGGAGTTTAAAATTTGACCTATGTGAAAGTATGGATAGGAGTTTGGAGAGTAATCTTGTTAACCCCTTGACCTATGAAATTACTTAGCTTTCTAATTAAATGACATATCTTGTTTGGGACATTTATAATAATTTTAATTCTTATAAGGACATTAGAGATACTGAAGCATTTTTAAGTGATTTTTGCATTCAAATTACTTAAAACTTCAACTTAATTGCAGATTTAAAATCTAAAATTCTGTACCTGATACGCGAGACAGATTCGTTATTGTATGCGAAGGAGATAATGATTATGTGTAGAAACGAACTAGCTAGTTTTGGATTATTGAAGTGGATGGAATTATTTAAAAAAACGAGTTTGACCAGAACAGATGATGATAAAAATATTTTACTTCAAGACGAATATTTTATAACTATATAGTTTTTTTACTACACTATAATAATTCCAAAGATAATGATTTACTATTTTGCCTGATCACTCAGCTTTTAAGTCTTTTAACGATGCATTCCATATATGCACAGAATGTGTAGGTTAAGTTATCATAAGAGCGAAATGTCTTTCTCGGAGACTCTTACTTTATCTTTCTCGGGGCTGAATCCTTATAATTGTGTTGAATTTAATCTTCTAACTGTTATTTTCGTCACCGATGAACAACAAGATTGTACTTTATTTTGTTTTATTTTAAAAGTCCTACAAAGGTGGGATATCAATTTCCCAGATAGCACAGTCTGTTGCACAATATTGTTCAATATTAATCAATATTCCACAATATTGTACAATATTGTGAATATTGATCAATGTCATACAATATCGTAGAAAATTTGTGTGCTACTTGGGTTAATGAACAATATGTATTGTAGGTAAAACACCAAACATTAAATCTCAAGAAATATCAAATAAAACAAAGCATGTGATCTCAATCTTCATAGCACCCAATAAGAGATGTAACTTAGCCGAAAATAATGAAATAAATGACAGCGAAATTAGTATTCCTGTTGAAAATACTCGCAAATAAATCAGTGAGCATCAATTATATATATTAACTACACATCAAATACAGGGTGAGTACAAATGATGGACCCGATTTAAAAAAAAGGCATATTTTTGAAACTACTGCTCATATTACAATAAATGATACATGCATTTAAAGAGAAATATGCTAAGTTTTTCTTCAATTATAAATGTTAAATGTGTGACCCTCGTGTTACACGGCATACGTTCAATCTGTAATCCAGTTCGTTCTAAACATTTTGTAGCAGTTTGTTTTGTGTATTATCTTTGACATGATCTCACAAAAAAATCATTGAGAAAAGACGTTGTTTATGTACCACCAGTGCCGAAAACTCTTAAAAGAAATCATTGAGACAAAACATTGTTTATGTACCACCAATGTCAGAACTTAACGCATTTGTGCAGCATTCAGAATCATTGACACAGTGATGTTACAAAATGTTTGGAACGAATTAGATTACAGATTGGACTTATGCCGTGTAACAAGGTCACACATTGAACATTTGTAATTGAAAAAAACTTGGTATATTTCTCTTTAAATTCATGTATCACTTATTGTAATATGTGCAATAGTTACGAAAATACGACTTTTTAAAATCGGGTCCATCATTTGTACTCACCCTGAACAATAATATACAGAAAACTAGAACGGAAATGTCAACTGTCACTTCCAATTGCAGAATTCATCGAAGCTGTCTCATCCAATGGGTCGCTACGCAAAGCAAATAATATCCACAGCTGCATCTCCTCTTTTCTTTCTCAGTCTTTATCGTTTTATTTTCACCATCATCTGAGAAGAAAGGTGATAAAAGGGGGAAATTCATGTAGCATTGAAACCAGAAGATAAGAGAGATAAGCGCTTTTTCGAATAGAAATTTTATTCCTCACTTACGAAATCTGACAGACCGACACACCGATCGCGAAAAAACGAAATTGAAATCGAGTCTGGCCTTTCTTTCCTTCTCACCATTTCTTTCTACCCCAAAGAGCGTTTATTGTCCTTTCCTTTACATATAATCTTTGCCTTTTTTTGTTCTTATGGTTTTATGCTGTGAATATCGGGGAAGATGGATGTTTGACTCCCGATTGGTAAGAGGATTTCAAGCATGAGTGACATACATTGGTAGAGTTATTTTAGATAGCGTCTTTTCAGTAAGAAGAGAAATAATCTTGAATTTTCTGATGGTTGCACTGTCTATGCAAATTGGGTTCCGCAGTATCAGTTTTCCATCGAATTCTCGTTGATGTCGATCTTTATATAAACTGTCACTTTGCCAATCTCCATAAAGTTTTCAAGTCTTTTTATTTAATTTTTCGAGGGCCTCTATTTCTATAATAGGAATTTCAACTTAAAATTGAAATCGGTTTTGAATGGATTTCACTCGTGAACTTTGATATTTAGACGAAACTCACATGCTTTAAAATAAAGATTAAATTTTGAAGTTTTTCTTCCGGTATTTTATGTTTTCAATCTATTGCTATGCAGAGAGAGCTTGAAAAACTCTATATTCTTACTTATAATAAAGATGAATTTTGTTTTAATGTGTATGCGGTCGTTTTGAAATTTTAATTATAATTAATTAAAAATTGAGCTGAATTTTGACGTTTTCCGTGATAAATTCCAAAAGTATTACAGCACGAAAATGGTTTTTAAATCGTTTTAATTTCAAAAATTATATTTTCAATAATATCAATGTTTTATTTTATAAATTTAATCTATACTTTTAATAAATTTAAATAAATGTTTTATCATGTTTAGCAATAAATTTAACTAGCACGAACATGTAACGAATGCATGAAAAAAATGCTTTTATCAGCATATTGCCATCTATTCTGAAAAATTCAAATTAAAAAAATAAATTAACCATTACTACAAATTAAAACTATAAAGGAATAATTTTCAGTAAGTGTTTGAGTGAAATGAAATATATTTTCTGAAAAATAAATGCGAGAAAAGTTTTCTTTAATTTTTTACAATATATATATTATTAATTCAATAAATTAGTTTTGTTTAATACAAGCATAGTTGAATACATACAGCATATCCTCTCTAATCAGATTCCCATCGCTAATTTGTAAGTTTTAAATAATAGACATAATTTTGTGTAAATGAAATATATTATATTTTATCTAACTAAAATTAATCAATGCTCTGATGAATTATGAATTTCAAATGTTTGCATAGATACTCTGCTCCTCAAATCATCTATACTTATAATAAAGCTCAATGTGTGTGTGTGTGTTGGCGCTCTACAGGCCAGACCATTCAACCTACAGCTACCAAATTTGGCATGTGTATACCTTGGAGGCCGGGAATGTGCACCTGGGCGTTATTTTTTCAAATTTTTAATTAGAATGTTATTTATTTAAAAATTAAGCAAAATTTTGACATGTTTCTGCTATAAATTCTTAAAATATTACCGCACAAAAAGGAATTTTACATGAAGTTAAAGATCAAAAATTTATCTTTTAAATGATACCAATGTTTTAACCTTAAAATTAAATTTCTATCTGTAATAAATTTTTAAATAAATATTTTAATTATTTTTTCAACAATTTTTTTCGTACAAAATAAAAATAAAATTTAAGCTGCACGAGAGCACGTTTCGCATTCATGGGAAAAAATTAGCTTTTTTCAAAGTGTTGCCATCACATTGATTAAAGCTCCAATTAAAAATAAATTAAATCTTTTTGGAAATGAAATCTGCAAAAATATAATTTTCGGCACGTGTCTGTAGGAAATGAAACAAATAAGAAATATTATTTTTTTCTAAAAAATAAATTCAAGAAAAATTATTTTATGATCTTTTACACTCTCTATATTATTAATCCAATAAATCAGTTTTATTTTAAAGCAAGTTTTGTTTAATATGAGCAGGTTATACATTCAAATCAGGACCACACAACTAATTTGTAAACCTTTAGTAAGACACAGATCTGCTAAAATGGTCTAAATGGAAAATGATTATATTTTATGTAACTTGATTCAATAAATGCTCTAATAAATAACGAATTTTTGATTTTACATAAAGCTTCTGCTGTGGAAATCACGATTAACAAAATGTTCTTGAAATACTAATATTTTAAATAAAAAGAGTTAATTTCCAATCAACTAAATCAATCACTTAAACTGACTGATTTATGAAAATTTGAATATCACTATTCAATAAAAAAAGGATAATTTTAGATTTTTTATCAATCGCTTCAAAGAAAATACGCCGATCAACGCGCAGGTTTCTCAAGATTAATTGGCCTAAGATTATGAAAATGTTGAGTTTTTCTAAATTTTTAGCATTTAAAACTTCATAAGTAAATCTTAGTTGATCGTGGAAAATAGTTCTGACTCTGTTTTCATTAATCATGTTATTAAAAAAATTAACATTTATTGACGAACACGAACACACTGATATTCACTGATAATTAGACATTATAAAATCTGAATAGCTAAACATAAACGTATAAACAGCTGTGCGTGGTTTCTATGGCAACAAATCTGGGAAGAGAATTGTTATTTCCAAGACAGAACATCTGCTTTACCCAATTTTATAGAATAACTTTTCCCCTTTTCCGTTTCATTTTAAAAAAAAACATAGTTAATAAGAACACCTGCTTTACTCAGTTTTTTAGAATATTTTTTTCCTTTTTCGCTTGCTTTAAAAAAACATCCATACATAAAAAAGAAACGTATCAAAATTCTAGACAAATTGCGCATGCGTCTGTCCCCATGGCAACAGAGCTGGCAAGGGAATAGTCGTCTCTAAGACAGAACACCTGCTTTACCCAATTTTTAGAACACCTGCTTTACAGAAGTTCTTAGAATAATATTCTCCCTTTTTCGCTTGCTTTAAAAAAAATCTATATCTATACTTATAAATAAAGCTCAATGTGTATGTGTGTTCGCGCTCTACAGGCCAGGTCATTTGACCTACAGCTACCAAATTTTGTACATGTATACCTTAGATGTCGGGAATGTGCACCTAGATCCCTTTTTTGAATTTTTAATTAGAATTTTAATTATTAATTAAAAACTAACTTTCCCGCCAAAAAATCTTCCATTTTCCCTACCGCCAAATAAGTAAGGCTTCAGGGTTTTGTTTTTTTTTTGGTTTTTTTTCCCCCAACAGTAATGAGGCTAGGGTTATCATTTTTCGGCCGATTATTTCAAACGATTCTGTTTATTTTCTTAATGTTTTACACATTTAAAATTAAACATCGTTAATTAATCCATCTTTCAGGTTCATTCTGAAGTACTTTTGAATTAAAATAACACAGAATAAAGGAAATTAAAAATTTCTAATCTGCATAGTGTTACCCCAACTGGCGCTGAAAATTCACGCACGCGCATTGTGTTCTGATTGTTGACATGACAACCATTTTCAACGGATGATTTAAATTATTTTTAGGTTAGTTGCATGCTTTTGTAATTAAATTGTATTTATGTTAGTTATATATATTTTTGTATATTCTTATAGTTTTAAATACATCGTTTTTTAAGCAGTTTTTTTAAACCTGTTTTCGACCGATTATTTTAAACGATTCGTTTTATTTTCATAGTGTTTGATGCATTTAAAATTAAACGTTGTTAATGAATCGATCTGTTCATGATGAATCTTTGTTGACAAATTCTTGAGATATTACATAAATTCAGAAAGATATTCTTTAGTGCCCATAAAAATTAAACGCTCAGTAACTCTGTTATCAGTAATTATATTATGAAAAAATGCTTTGCTTCAGTAAAAAATATTATTATATTAATTGCAGATTAATTCTTTCAACTTTAATTTAAAGCATAAATTCTACGAGAGGTAACAGAAAATTAGAGAGATACATATTACGTTATGACTGAAGGCCTTTATAATATTATGAGTGAATTATATGACTATCAAAAATTGAAGTTTTAAAATATTTTGATAAAGAATCTATTAAAGTTGGAATTGCGTAAAATATTTAATTATTAAAATTTAAACGAACATTAAGATTGGCGAACCGGCTGGTCGCCAAAGGCGGCTAGTGTTTAATAAAATACAATTGAGTCGCTAATATCTATACTAATAATAAATATGAATATGCGTGTGTGCATGTGTTGGCGCTCAAAAGGACAGATCATTTGACCTACAGCTACAAAACATTGCACATGCATACCTTGAAACTCGAGAAAGAACAATTTGGGGTGATTTATTTTTATTTTTAATTTAATTTTCATTAATTAAAAATTAAGCAGATCATCACGATAGAAAATATTACGATAGAAAATTATCACGATAGAAAATATTATCATATGAAAATAAATTTTAAACTGTTTCAAAATTTTAAAAATATATCTTTTAAATGATACCACATTTATAATCGTGGGAATTTTTGCTGAATTTTGGTAATGTTTTTTTAAAAATATTTGTTTACCTAATTTCCATCAATTCATTACATTGTTGCTCTGCAATTCAAATCGTTTTCATTTTTCCATCAACAACCGGTTCGCGTAAGACAATTAAAATATGACGGCGTTATCGTCAGACAATTGGATGAACATTAAGTTATATCTAAATAATTTATTTGAAATCAATTATAACCAATATAACCAGTTCGAAGCTTTTGAAACTAATCTCTATTAGATGAATGTGTGTTGCGTTGGCGTTCTATATGCCAAACCGTTTATCATATAGCTACCAAACATTTCACATATGTACTTTAGAAAGGGGGGGGGTACACTTTAGAGATATTTTAATCGCTTAAAGAATGCTATTTCATGTCTATTTACTCTGTTTAAGGTTGTTTTCAAACCGTTCAAATATCACTTGTAGTATTGTTTCTTGATTTATTTGTAGGCAAACAAGTATTACTAATGCAATTGACTAAAAAGTGATTGTTTGTCATATTTATTTATTCAATAGCACTTGGAAGATCCAATCATCAATGACCAATCTGCAAATAAAATTTTAAAAAGTGCTGGTTCCAGTTTTAGAACGTTTAGTTTTACTGATTTTTACAGAATCTTTTCCAGCCATATAAGTCAGAAAAACATTCGAAAGAAATTCCTCTATTTATAGTTAACAACAAAATGTATAAATATTTTCTTTCTGTTGATGATTTTATCACAGCTTCTTAGTGCATGAAATATGAATTTGTATATTTGACAAAAAATTCTCATCAAATAAAACAAATACAATCTCAGCTATGAGGAGTAATGCAGAAAAAAAAACTGTCCTTTTGTTGAAGTCATCTCATCGAAGTCATAAAGTATAAATAGTATGTATTATTTCACGTTAGACTCGATACAATATGGAAAACTCAGAAACAAATCAAGAGATGGCTTCAATCATAGCATTTCATTAAAATTATTTGATAAAATGGATCCTCCCCAAAACGAAGAAAACATCCTTTTCCACATTTTCTCTTTTTCCTATCCAGATTTTTTTTATATTTGTACCATCATCTGAATCGAAGGTGATAAAAAGAGAAGTATATGTAGCATCGATGTCAGAAGATAAGAGAGATAAGCTCTTTTCCGAAATAGCAGTTTTATTTCTCACTTACGGAAATCTGACAGATCGACACATGCATGTGTGAAAAAACGAAATTGAAGTCGTGTCTCGCCCCTTTTGTTACTTTATACCACGAAAAGAGCGACTACGTTTCTTTTCTTTTTCAATAACTTTTGTGTCCATTTCTGGTATTTTTATATTTTTGTGCAGCGAATTTTGGGAAAGAGGGAGCATGCGGTTTTGTTGCTAGAGGTTTTTGTAGACGAGTAATATTGGCAATATTATTTTGGATCTTTCTTCGAGAAAAACTAGATACATATTTTTTTCTTAGTGGATGTTTTTGTGAGCGCCAATTGAAGTCTTCTAAATTGATTTGTCGACAAATTAACATCAACGCCGGCGTTCTGGCATGGGGGTAGCGCGTCTTCCCCGTGATATGGACGTCCCGGGTTCGAGTCCCGTTTTGGGCATGGTTGTTCTTCTTCTGTGTTCTATCTGTGAGGTGTGTGAATATGCCCCCATGTTAAAAGGGACTGTGCAAGCTACTGTGACGCATGAAGCAATTAAGTAGTACTCTTGGCTTCTAGTTGGTACGACTGAGAAAACAAGAGATGCTCTCTCTGATTAAATCGCTGACAGATAACTGTCGGCGGGCTTGTAAAGTGGCGTAAGTCACAACAACACATCGACATAGATGTTAACATCAGTTCTCAAAAAGAATGAAATTATTTGTCTTTTCTAAATGTTCATACATAAAACGTTTGACATAACATCCTTCTTATTTGGAGTTTCCATTGCGATTAAAATTGAATTCAATTTAATGAATTAGATCTCCAAAAAAGTATGCTGTAAGAAATTCGATAATATCAGTATGTGCAAGTTGGAGGTTCGAACTCGCAACGTTAGGATTCAAAGCCGCTAGACAGAAGTGCACACTCCTTTGCGGAGGTTGTTATCTGGCTTCGTACAATCATGTATTTGTGTATAAAGATATGCCTTAATATAATTTAAGTAACTTCCTATTTTTGAAATTAGCTCACTCTACTTTCATCTTATTTCCTGATTCGAATTCTATTATTTTTATTTCATTGTTTCTTACACGTGCTGTGAAAAATTACTAACGTTTTAGTTCTTACACTGCAAACCAAAGGATAAAAGTCCCTCATGCCTATGGCATATTCTCCAAATATACTGAGATTCTTTTTCCTGAATCTACATGTCTCAAAGAAATCCCTATAATAATCTCTTAGTAAAACCACAATGGGAAAAGTTTCTCTCACTTTTCTCTTATGTCTAGATGTAAAGATTTCTTCGATGCCACCCGTGTACAAACTATGATCTCTAAAAGAAAAATGAAGTGTAATTAATTCGAAAATTGCTTTTTTTTCTGCCATTCATTTAACGGACATCTATCAAAACTATATATTCTATGCAATTACAGATAACTACATCATTCCTTAAAGCTTTATAATTCATTATAAGAAACAGGATTTATAATTCAGTATAAGATCATTTAATGAAGTCTTGAATAATCAATGTTTTATTTCTATGAAGTAAATTTATGAACATTAGTATCAAGCTTTGCTTTATTACTTTATCCTTAAGAAATTTGAAATGAAACCCATCGAATTCTTGTAGAAACTTATAGTGAAAATTTTCGATTTCATGATTAATAAGAGTGATTTTCTTTAGGAAAATTTGTTCGAAGATTTTAAAAAGACATTTTATACTTAACTTGATTTTTTTAGTCGATAAAATCTCTTCACGTCCGATCATTTACTGCTTACGTTTATCAGGAGTTTATTTGACAAAATTAAAATTATTTCTAGGTAAAATACGCTTGTCTGTTTTAAGTTTCTCGCAGACAGAATCAACAAATTTAAATCAGCAACAGCAACGGTAGCACCAGAATCAGCAACAAATTTGAATCAGTTTCAATCAGGAACGACAACAGTAGTACCAGAATCAGCAACAAATTTGAATTGAACATTAAACATTTACTATTTTTATGTTCAATTCAAATTTTTTGCTAATTGAATTTTCTTTCGTATTACGGAATCTCTGAAAAATCATTTTATTATTATGAAATAATTTACACTCTCAAAGCAATCATACGATGCCAACTTTTCATACCCTTTTTTGCTGTATTTAGAAAAGAGTCAGACAAACTAAGCAAGAAAACATATTGATCGATAAGATGAGTATTTTCTTTTTTACAAATGAATCCGCGTTTATTTTAAAGAGAATTTTTTATCTCTGGTGATCTGGAAAGACCAAATATTCATTAGTCCAATCCTTTCATTGACACATAAACAAAAAAAATGAATTTATTAAGCAATCCAAATTTCTTTTCAAGGTGAGTTAGATTTTCATACGTTCAGTGGAATGTTTCTAGACCGATGAAATACCAAGAAAAATTACTTATAAAACACTTGAAGTCTTATAATGATGTTATAAGAAATAGTCCGCAGTCTTATAAACATGTTATAGTTTAGTTATATTAGAACACTTAAAGCCACACTTCCGCTATTTTGAGACTGACCTCGTAATTTTGAACCTCGGTCAGATGACGAAGATGACACCTCAGCTAACACACCCTTCTCCACACCACACCAGCGGGAGGATATTTGGTCATGGCGTATTTAACGTGCAACATAACGTGCAAACATTTATTCTTTATGAGAATAAATATTTTTATTGTCTAATCTTTAATGATATATGTTTGGAAAAGAATTTCTTTACCATGTCAATCAAAATACGAAATTTCAAAATCCTTTATTTAAAATGGCTTTAACCTTATGCAAAAAAAATGATATAGTTATCTTCAAATAATCTGTATAACTGTACAAAATATTTGGCTTATTGTAGATATCAACAAACGTGATTTTGATATATCATTTTGAAAGACAGATGATATTTTCATAAATATATCTTATTCATCAATTCCAATAAAATATATCTAAAGTAAATAATGCTCTTTCTTTATACATTACAGATAAAAGTTTACAATACATAAGTGCATATCCTCTTATATGATAACAAATGTTATGCCTCTGCTTTCAGTATTTTCGACTGTCTACATACTTTGAAGCAATAAACATGATACTCTTTCATATTTTTAAAGTATCCATTTCTGTTTCTCAGTCCAACTTTTAACAATCAGAGGGTGATACATTCTGAAGTCCCATTACTTTTAGTGCGGACGGAAAGAACAAAATTCCTTATGGGACCCACTCTCTACAACCCAACTCTCTCTCCCCTCCCCCTTGAAAAGAGTAAGGTAATACAGAAAAGCACCATTAAAGATTTCATTCATGAATCTGAAGATCCCCCCCCTTTCCACCCTCCTTTCCCACTGCCTTTTTCAATATATCTTTGACAGAAAAAAATAGATTTGACAATGTCATAAAAGTGTACAATCGAAAAATAAAGTTATTGTAAAATAAAAAAATACCGATAAAAGAAAGAATGGGGAAGGAAAGAAAGTCTCTCTCTCTCTCTCTTTTTCAAGATTTCAGACGGAGAGAGTAAAAATCCTTTTGAGAATCGTTTTCTTGGATGGTATACTCCCTCTGAAAAGTCCACCCTCTCCCACTTTCGTCAGTCGAAAAGTAGTAGAAGTTGAAAATTTTTTGATATATTTTATTTTCTAGTGATGTGTCTCTTTTTCTAGTCCATTCGAGATATTTCATGCTCGCCGAACCCCTGATTGTATCGGATGTGCCGCCATTTGGCGACTGATTGCCGTGTGTGGAATTTTTTTTGGCGATCGTTTCCGTTTGCCTGCTAGAAATAGCAAGTAATAACAACGGTATGAAATTGCCTACTAGAAGAGGGTTTTGTCTGCTACAGCCGACGGCAAGTTTCAGTGATTTTCGATAGCCGAAGCGAAAGTTTTTTTATCGAGCAATTTCCCTACTTCAAGTGAGAATATGACATCGTCTGCATTATGCAAGAAATGCATTGAATTTCCCTGTAATGGAAACTTTTAGATCCATTTCCACATTTTTTTCTTTTGAATTTAACGTCTCTTATCGTGTGCTATCATCTAAACTGTTTTCCTATATTTAAGTAAGTACTCCAATGGGAAGATGCCATTCTAGCTACACTAAATTCTTAATATGTTAAGAGTTGAAAAAACTGAGACGCAATTTAATATTTTGCAATATAAGATTTGAGCTAAATTTGTAATGAATATATATGGACGAAGTAATGATATTACCAATTACAAACTGAAAATTTTTGTGATGCTATATTATAATTAAATTTACTTCATTAAAAGCTGTATGTAATCTTTCTCAGAAAAGTCTAAAAGCTGGAATAACTTGTGCATAACTTAATAAAATCATATGGAAAACCTTTACCAAATAAGAAAACTAATTTTAAATATAACCTCCAGGTTATATACGGTTATTCAAAGAAATTCTGCAAACAAAATCGCTATCTGAAAGTTTGAAATTCTATTCTATTCTATTTGAACAGCATTTTCTCTAAATCACTTCAAAAATGGGCTACATACCTCTTGGAGAATCAGAAAGATGTCTCGTTTCTACATATTTATTCATCATTTTTTAGGGGTTTTAAATAGCAGACTGTAATTGAATTTACTCCATTCAAAGCTGCCGACATCTGTATCCATTTATTAGAAAAGTGTGAAATTCGTATGATATGTATTGGGTTGTTCGGAAAGTAATTTCGTTTTTTCCCGACAGAGGATTTAATTGTATTTTTTTTGCATCCACATTTAAGCCGTATAATTTTTATAATCTTTGGGAGCTCATATAGCAAGGCTTGTGTGTGAAAAATTCCAATGAATTCTACGCAGTAGTTTTTGGTTGGTGCCCTTTTAAATATGGAGAGCGATAAGTAGCATTTTCGACATATCTTACTGTTTTACTGCAGAAAGGGTAAAAATGCTGTTCAAGCCAGAAAGAAATAGATCAAGATGTATGGAGAAGGTGTGTTGACAGTACGCCAGTGCCAGAACTGGTTCGCTAAATATTTTAGACGGTAAAACCTTCACCTCAAATGAGGAGGTCAAAACCCACCTCGATCCGTTTTTAGGCAGCAAAGATCAAACATTTTATGAGCGTGGAATGATGCTTCTACCAGAAAGATGGCAAAAGGTGTTGGACCAGAACGGCCAATATATAATTTAATAAAGTATTTGTTTATTATACGAAAACTGTCTTTCATTTCCACAAAAAAAAAATTACTTTCCTAACCCAATAGATAATGTATTATCCGAATTAGATATTTTCTTTTGTTCTCACGGGATGTAATTGTTACTATAATAAATTTTTCCAAGACTTATTAAAGTTTGATGTTAGATTCTACTCTATTTGAATAATATTCTCTAAACTTATCTAGAAATGAGTTTTATTTTTTCTTAGATTTTATATATATAGATAGATCCTGTTTTGTAGAGTTAATTGTTTTTTTTTTGTAGTTCCTTAGCACTTAATGTACTTGTTCAAAGCTCTTCTGTTGAAGTTTACTTGGATCAGAAGATGAAGAATTATTATTTATAAACACAATGCGCTAAGAAATCATGCATGTCTACTAATAGTTTCCACAATAAAATTCTTTTTTCCATATTTGGAATTTTATTCCATTTCCATTTGGTGTTAGAATGGGACAGGTATAGCTGTTGACATTTCCCTGTTACCCTTTATCATGCTAATTTATACCTGGTTATAATTGCGAAATAATTCTACAATATTTATAAACAAAAAGGTTAAATTGTAGGAGGATTTTTTTAATTTTATTTTATTTTATTTATTTATTTTATTCCCTAAATAATTCATTTTTCCATTTATTAAACCGTTCATAAGATTTCACAGCTGCAATTAGTGGAGATACAATTATATACAACCAGTACAAAAAATTCTAATTCTATATTTTTCAAAAAATTTTCAATGAATTGTCAGAACTTAGTTGTAAAGCAAAACTCACGTTACTTTGACTATACGAAAAGTCATTTTAAATTGTAAGGGCCCCAAAATTTTGAAATCACTGTATAATGGAATTATTTCTTAATGGAGACTTAGGAATTAAGAACAGGAAAACAAATTGCAAATTACAATAAATGGGAAGATATTCAGTACTTCCATATAAACAAAATTTTGGAGCTTTTTTTAAACGAAATATGCATGGAAAAAGTGCTGTGATCGTCAAAATCTTTATCTCGAGATTTGATTTATATGGACGTATCGAATTTTCATGAGTCCAAAAGGTGTTTTCTAAAATCACACTTACCTATCTATATGTGCTTACTTGAAAATGGCTACTCAAAAAGCAAAGAATTTAATATACAGTTTCTTCTGATGCTCTTACACCCATGTCTATATCAAATCCTTCAGAGGAAAAAGAAAATTTTCATAAATGAATAATCTGTTTTCATCACTGTTGATTGAACATACACAAAGGA
The DNA here is from genome assembly GCA_026543865.1 of Argiope aurantia. Lineage (NCBI taxonomy): Eukaryota > Metazoa > Arthropoda > Arachnida > Araneae > Araneidae > Argiope > Argiope aurantia. Next base: position 970,522 of record JAPMOR010016130.1, on the reverse strand, counting down.
GAAATATGCTAATACAGATGAGTACTTTTTACCATGAATGTTATCTCTGCAAATGATAGATATATTTTTAAAGGCGGCTTTTATTTGCTTAGTTACTGCTACTGTTCACCTAAAGGGATAAAATATCTCCTAACATATATTCAGAAGAAAAAAAATCCCTGTGTTTGTCATTATTACGATGTTACAAAGTAAGTGGATAAAAATTACGCCAAATTAAACTGATTTGTTTATTACGACGTTCTTTGATGCCGATCCGAAAGTGGACGAGAAACTATTGGTCAAATCCCCAGAAGACCAAAAGCAAATTACCACGTAGATACAGCGCAAAAAAGCAGCAATAATTTTATAATTTTGATAAATGTTTAGAAAATAGAAATGCACTTTCAATATTGAGGAAATAAATAAATAGGATCAAAAATTGAAATTTATTTTTTAATTGATAAAAGATTTCTCAATAGTTTTTTCGGCTTAAATGCTTGTGTGTGTGTGTGTGTGTGTGTGTGTGTGTGTGTGTGTGTGTGTGT
>JAPMOR010016130.1:938887-951232 GCA_026543865.1 Argiope aurantia | reverse complement strand
TATAGAGAGAGAGAGAGAGAGAGAGAGAGAGAGAGAGAGAGAGAGTTCTGTACATATCTTGCACTCTTATAATTTGAGGTAAGATTTCTTTGTCTTTGTTTCAGAATTGAAGACTCATATTTTGTCTTTTTTTACTTTTTTAGACAACAAATGCCGACCAGTCTTGAGGGCCAAATCACAATGGAGAAGACACCCAGTTATTTCATCACCAAAGAGGTTCCACCTAGGATCCATTCCATGTCGCCATCCGTCCGTCTGCTGGTCGTAGTCCGCGACCCAGTCACCCGAGCCATCTCCGACTACACCCAGTCCACCAGCAAGCGGAAGGACACACCGTCCTTCGAAGACATGGCCTTCCTCAACGTCACCACCGGCCTTGTCGACACCTCCTGGAGTGCCATCAGGATAGGAGTTTACGCCAGGTTCCTCGAGTGGTGGACCAGGTACTTCAGCCTGGACAGAATTCTCTTCATCAGTGGGGAAAACCTCATCAGGGATCCTGCCGGGGAGATGGGAAGGGTGCAGGACTTCTTGGATTTGAAGCAAGTCATATCGGATAAGCACTTTTACTTCAATGAGACGAAAGGATTCCCATGTCTGAAGAAATCTGAGGGTAGTGGAAATCCACACTGTTTGGGTAAAACGAAAGGAAGGGCCCACCCTGATATCTCTTTATCAACTATTCAGAGACTGAGAGACTTCTATAGACCATTTAATATGAAATTTTATCAAATGGTTGGGAGAAATTTTGGATGGCCGTGATTAAAGACATATGAGTGCAAATTCGCTGTGGAATGATATCTTTCTTGTCTTTAAACGGAAACAACGCAGAGTTATTTTGAATTCAAAATTAGATCCAATCTGCATCTGATAAGGAAAAAGGACGTTTTATACTTTTATTTCTTTTTAATGCAAGAGCACACGAAAGTCTCTTGTAGATAATTCAAAAAAGAATTAAGCTTAATTAGTTTCGCAAGTTCGAATTTTGAAACAAAGTTTTTAAGAGGCTAAAATGTTTTTTGATGAATTTTGATTATGGAAACTTTGCATTGTTTTGACTAAAGAAGTTTTATTTGAAAACAGATAAAGAATCATAATAAGACAAAAATTATGCTATTTTCATGAATTATTGGCAATTAATAAACCTTTTACAAAAATTGATTATTCGTTTTTCTGGTCTAAGACAGAAAAAACAAGATACTTTTTTTTGTAAATTACTGGCAACAACATTATAAACTGTTTTGAAAAGTTTAAAAGAAAATGCGAGCTTTGATGTCAAAAAAATTTCCCATTAAAAATTTCATTTCACTTTTTAAACTAGTATCAATATTTATTAAAAGATTCGAAATGCAATAAGCTGTTCAGGATTATAAACAATGAGAACCTGGATTCAACTCACTTTTTCCGAAATTATCTTCAGCCATATGTAATTATTCCTTGCTGTGAAATATTTGTAGTTGTAGATCTTTGGATGGTGACCTTTATCAAATGGAAGAAGATGAAAAATTCCCTTTATTTAAATGTAAATATTTCTGAAATAAGATTTTGTGTCGAAGGATTATCATATTCATATCACTAACTAGAAGGATAAATATTAACAAAATACTTTTTAAAAATTATATCATTTCAGAAGAAATTATGAGCAACTAATCAATCATGAATTCTGGATGAAACAACATTTAAAACTGAGGCGTGCAAGTTGTATGAAATCTATTTAATTTCAATTTTTATATGAAATTTTATCGAATTTACACAATCAAAATAATATTTTGTTTATATTTCATTATTTATTACCAGTGAATGTATATTTAGTGAAATTAAATATGGATTTATTGAAAATAATTTTTAAAAGGATTTATTAAATGCAATATTTTGGTGATACCTCACAGAGGCCTCTTAAAATTTAAGGTCCTCTTGCATAAAGTGTTGCAAAAGACAGCACAATTCCATGATGATAATTAAAGGAATGCTTCTTGATTCAGGAGTAATTATATGCAATGCTATATCAGGATCAAAATTTTCAAATCATTCATTTCAAAATTCTGTCGTTTGCCTAAAGAGTGATAACAAAAGATGTGAAAAATGTCCTCGTGCATGATTCTTTTAAAATGGATTATTGATAAAATTGTGCATTATTTTTTATATCCACTATAATAATAACATTAAAAAAGCTTTAATTCAAAGCAGTAAAAATGATACAGGCTTTTTTTCTATTAAAATAAATTTAAATGTTCACTTTAACTTCAAAATATATCTTTAGCTCTATAATAGTGCACACGACTTTTCTCATATTTTTATTTCATACAACTTTAAACAATTATATTAAGATCATTTTTCGTGTAACAAAATGTCTTGAATTTTTTTTACCATTGGTAAATGAAACTAAACTTTATAATAATGTACTGTGTGAATCACGTCTCTTAACAGTTATTTAAATACTCAGTCAAAATGACCATTACTTTTAAGATAATCGTACGAACATTTTAATTGCATTAGAAAATAAAGAATAAAATATTCTCGTAGAACTTTTTATATTAAAATATTGATATGACATAAATCAATAATCATTATTCATTAAAGAATGCATCAAGAAATAAGTTAGATATGGTGTTTATCATTATAAAAAAGAAATTAACTATACATAAATTCTTTAAAAATTCAAATTTAACGCGAATAAAGGAATTGTTCATAATTGTTCCAAAATTTTTATATTTATTTCTCTATTTCTAAAATGATTAAAATAATTATCCATTCACATATTTTTAGGAAAATGAATAATATTGTGACTGACATAATGTGTGAAAAATATGGAATATTAGCACTAAATGTATCCTTTATTATGTCTTATGTATTTTGTTTCGCACACGTCAACATATCCATGTGTATAAATTTCTTGTACGTTGATAGAAAGTGTGAAAATTTGTAATCACTTGTAATGTTGGATATAAATATATGTTATTCTTCGTTAAAGTTTGTATTCCGTTAAATGCTGCGAAAGAATCTTTATCATCATTCTTGTTATTGTCTGCAGGTTGTAAAATTTTTATCTTGTCTAAGCAGACGTTTGAATTTGAAAGCTTGATCTAAACATCATCATTTTGAATCTCATAAGGTATTAGTTAAAAACTCAGCGTGGTAAAATATTTTTGTTATATTGAATGTAAAGAAAATGCTTCCAAAAATATGCTAATAAGTTATTTTTCCATTATAAACTGACTCTGATATGTTTATCTTAATGCAGAGAGAAATTTTTCTAACTGTCGTATGTGTGACCATTAAATACGTTTGTGTATGTATAAACTTATAATTCATAAAATTTCAAAATATTTCAGGAAATGATACATGGAAACATTTATATATAATAAATTAAAATTTTCTATTAAATGCTAATTAATAAAAGAATTTTTTGTTTATTCTTAAAATTTTAAGCGATAACCATATTGTAAAGTCGTATTTTTTATCAACAGGATATTTTAAGCATTAAAATATAATATATTAAATATGTAAAGTCAAGTTAACTTAACATTTTAAATATTTTTTAACCAGAACTAGTAAACTAGCAGAATTTTTAAGCCAGTAGAGTATAAATTTACTTTAATTGTATCTTTCTCTCACTCTCTCTCTCTCTATATATATATGTGTGTGTGTGTGTGTGTGTGTGTGTGTACGTGATAGAAAAAAAAATCAAGTAAATGTATGAATGTAAAAATTTTTTTAATGAATTGAAAATCGAGGCAAATAATAAAAAAAATCCAAAATATATGAAAAAGGGGAAAATATATTTCTATGTTTGTTACTTGAGGTGCAATTAATACGCCGCTCGCCAGAAAGCATTCTATTCTGTTTCCATTTTTAATATTTATTTTTTAATATTTATTTACGATTTATAAACATATACAGGCGAGAACGCACGCGCACACACACACACACACACACACATACATACATACATACATACATACATACATATATATATATATATATATATATATATATTGTTCATACATGATATATATATATATTGTTCATACATGAATGATAGTACTTTATATGTGAACATAACAAGATATTAGAACAGGAAAACGTAATATCTTGTTATCCGGCATGACAAAGTCGCGCAACTAATAATATTCTTCAAAATAAGGAGAAAAAAGAAGAAATTTATTTAAAATATTTATATCTAAAGTTTAAATTACTATAATAAAACATAAATACCCTTTCATATTAATCATAAAAATATGTAAATATATATATAATATGTAAATACGGCATTTTTCAACAGTTTCTTATACATATATGCAAAAAGATTTATTGTATATGTTTGATGTATTATGTGTCATTTTTTTGGTATTGTGTATGATATTTGTTTGATCTAATGTCCATATTTTACAATTTCATTTTCAATGTGTAAGTGTTTTGCAGGTCTCAGCAAGTGCAGCATTTTTTTTTTTTTAAACTGATGCATTTATAATAATTATTCTATATCTTAGATGAAAGGTAATTAATTTGGAATTATAAATATTTTGATAGAGAACTAAGCAATAAAAATTATAGAAATATAAAAAATGAATTATCAAAAATCTCTATATCATTATTGCGCTAATTATTTTTTGGTTTAACAATTAAGGGAAATTTCTAAGTAAATTTTTAAACATTTATTCGGTTTTATCTTATTGTAAAATTAATTGCTTTTTTACATTGGAATTTTATGTTATTTTTTTAAAGCTATTATACTATTTTAAAAAATTAATATTTTAATCCTACATCAATTTAAGTTATATACTCCTTCAATTATTTATAGCATATTTAACATTAAACTTCCTAAACTCAATAAATTTTCGCATTCCAAAAATACAAAGAGATTGAAAATTTAACACTCAAAATGTTATGGAAGATAGAAAGCATGAAAAAACCGGAATAGCAATGTATAATTATAGAAGGATTTTAAATCAGCTTGACCAGATTTTCCCAGAATGAGAGTTCTGAAATAATTTTCCATGGGTAGATGTCAAATCTATTATTATGGAAAAATGTATTATTACGGAATGTTATTTCGTCTTTCCGCAATGTACAAAAATGTGACGTGGGTTTACAAACTTTATTAAGCAACATGGTAAGAATACGGCCAAAAAGTGCAATATGGAAACAAGCGACTCGTGTTAGCTCAACTATCACTACCTAATCTGAAATTCCTTTTCAAAATGACTGATCGTTTAAATTTGCTCTAGCATTTGAAGCGGTTTATTCTGATTTACGAAAACATTTCATTTTATTTAATAATACGTGCATTTTTTTTTCTTAGCAAAAGTTTCTTTTTAGCCTATAAAATCTCTTTTGAAATATTATGTGTTGTTTGCCTTCAAAAAAAAACATTAAGTAGAAATGAAATTATTCGTTACATATTCGGTTTCTAACAAAAAATGGAACGAAGTATTTAAAAGTTTGGGAAAGTCTGATATAATTCGTTCCCAAAGATGCATAAATGAGAAGTCAATAAAATGTGAAAACTCTAAAACTTGAACAAAATATACAAACAAAAAAAAAACCCACAAAAGTGAAACATTGACGGATGAAGCCTTTTTAAACTGGTCTACATTTCTATGACAATTACTGTGACGATAGAAATCCATGCAACAAGATCTGCATCTTTGTCATTTCAGCGTTTGAATATGTTGTAAGTTCTCTACAAATAGTGGGAATTTTACAGAGTAGAATTGAAATCGATTCTCTTCAGTTTAAATCATTTACCTAAATCATTATAAACTATTATTACTAAACTATTATGACTAAATATGCTTTTCTATCCGATTTGATTTGTGTTTATATTTCCAGACTTTTTTAACACGTTGTCTTTTGGATTTTTGAAGCACCCTGTATACATATTTTCAAAAAATATACTTTGCATTTCCCAAATTTTTTCAGACTTTATGAAAAATTATTCTTCTTTAGCTTTATTGGAATTATTCCACACAAGTGATATCAGTTTAAATCTTTATAAATTTTTCTACATAGCTTTAGATCTCAAATATCAAATGAATGTTGTCATTGTCATATAAGATTCGTAATTATGGTGCTAATCTTTGTCACTTTTCGAGAGAATAACAATCTCTCGAGACATCACCTTTGAACGGATGCAAACTTGTAAATAGAAATTTTACATGTTACCTATATATTCTTGTCATATATTTTGTAACAACTATAGAGTTTAGAGTAATTAGAATAGATTATCGTACACAAATAAACTTGACATTATAGCTTTCAAGCAAGTATTGAAACATCTACTTGATTGAGAAAAAACATGGATACTAAATTAAACCGTTTTTAAATTTATTTTATTGTTAATTCGCCATGAATTATAAAATATTAATTTTCTAATTAAAATAAAATATTAATTGCATTACTTAACAAATAGCAGTTAATTATCTATTCTGTACCTATGAGTGTGCTTTCATTATCCTCTATTCTATTTCTTCTGCACATGACTGTTTAATCTTATTATTTAATTTTAACTGTTTCGAAGTAAAGCTATCTTTAGATCAATTATGTATCAATTATCCGAAAAATTGATTTTTTTCGGATAAATGAATATATGCTTTTATTTTAAGTACCAATATGTGCTTTGTGATGATGTTACAAAAAAAATTACCATGGGAAGGCCATTAGTTACGTTTTTCAAACTACTGACCTCAATCAAATCAAATCAAATATCAAATCATGCAAATATCAAAAATCATGCAAATTATTCAAAATTTAAAAAATGTCGCAGTAATATTATATTCATAAAAATATGAAAATTGAATATAATATTTGCTGTGCATAATTTTTAAATTAATGTGATAACATATAATGTATAATATAAGTCTACTTAAAAGATAGTTGCCAGAGTTTAAAAAATTTCCTTAAGCTTCATAGATGCGCTGAAATAGATTAACAAAACTTTACAAAATTTAAAAGAGTTTGCATGCACTTTCTTCCTGGAAATGTTCTTAATCAGCTGATAGTCTTAATCTTTACTCTGTCTCTCTCTCTCTCTCTCATTTTTTCATTCATCAACTTTTAGTTTCCACAATACTATTCGGTTATTTTAACATCACAAATTATCTATATTCTCTAACATTTGCATTTGCTCTTCATCAATCATTTACACATATTTTTTCTTATTTCCTTGGAGTAAATGCTTTTATTCAATTTATGCAGTCAAACTCGCTTAATGAATGATTCGCATAAAAACAAAATGTAAAAAGAAATGTGACTCGCTTAGCGAGCAATGTTTCGCAGAACGAATGGCGAGGAGACATGGTGACTTCACAGAATCGGTGATGAGCGCTTGTTTCAAGACAACCTTATATCTGAAAGGAAAATGTTTTGGCTGGAATGCGTTGTAGAAAGTAATTCCGAGGGCGTTGAGCAAGTGTTTGTGGAGTCTTAATCGACTAGATTTGTCTCTAAAGAAGATTGTGGAGCTAGAAGTGGATAGCAACGACATCTATGAGCTGGTGGAAGAATACAGCCAGATTTACCGAAAATCTTATAGAGCTGCATTCTATGTACAGCAAAAAAACTAAGTAGATTTAGTTAGGAAGGGTAGAAATATCAGGAGCAACAGTGCAAACAACTATCCAATGAAATAAGGCAGATATTGAAAGCATGTGGAATTATTCCATCTTATGTTGAGAAGCATCACCACGATAAAGCAGCCGTTATGGGAACTACAAACTCATTTAATGAATATGAGATATCTCATTTTCGCGAAAGTTAGAGGCTTGGCCAAAATCAAATGTCTTTAGACAATTTTCTTTTTAAAAAAGCATGCCTTCTTAATAATTATTTTAATTTGTTTCAATATTTTTTTTTTCGGAATGGAACGCATTTTCCTTATTTTACATGAATTACATGGAAAAAAAGTATTCTGCTTAGCGAGAGTTTTGCAATATGAATAAGATTCAAGGACGATAAGTAAATAAGTAATATTATATGAAAGAGATTATGCTCGTTAAGGAGATTTGACTGTGTCTTTAAAGGTGCCGTTATTTCATATTTCCGATTAATTGAGTTACCGTTATTGCCGATTAAGAGATATTTGATTGTATATGTTTCGATATGGCCTTGAACTTCTTTGGGATGATTGCCTGGTTTACTGTTCATTATATTTACTACTGAATTTGTTTTTTAACTTAAATACTTTAATGATATATTGCTTTTTAATATATGTGGTTAAGATTCTGAATATTTCTTTAAATTTTTGAATTATTAGATGGAAGGTTCTAAGGGAGGATGTTAGAAAATTAATTAAATCTCTGTAAGGTGCGAAAAGATATATAAAAGGTTATGCAAAACTCGAAATTTAAATACAAAGATTCTGGAATAATTGGTACAAATTAGATTAAGAGGGCTTGATTTCATTTCTCTATATACTTTTTTAAAAATAAAAAAATACGCATTCGTGTGAATAAGTATTGTATTATGATTTTAGCTAAATGTGTTTTATATCTAAGGAACTTCTTCCTGAATTCATAGTAATTGCTTTTACTATTTCTTTATTATTCATTAGCCCATTACTTTCGTTAGTTTAAGTTTTATTAGTTTAATCTTTAATAATTAATTTTATTTAATTTTCAATTTGTTAAGAATTACCGAAAAGTATACTACTGAATTTATTACTTATCACTTAACTTTATGCAATTAACTTATATGCAAACTTCTGGAATAAAAGAACTATTTAACTTGAATTCATTTTTTCTCTATTTTGTTTGTTTTTAATAATGAGAAATATGAATCTCAAAATACTGCATGGCATTCAGAAATCATTATTTCGTTATTATTTTAATTATTATTTGAAAGTTGTTACTTTGTTAGCTAGGCTGATGAACTCCAATTACAATTATAGTTATGTTTTTCGGTAGCAAAGCATTAACTCTTTAATATTAGTTATCTAGTATTTTTAAGTAATACTATGTAAATAATATAAATACGTATTGTCCGTTTAACTATTCTAATATTATGTATCTATTATCAAGCATGCATATTGCGCGTTAATATAAATGTAAATAATGCTGCGGCAAATTATGAGCCAATACGTATTGTGCGTTAAATGTACTTGAATATTGCATTTAATATTTTAATGTATGTGATGTATGCATTGCAAGTATATTGTATACATAAACTAATTAACTTTTCTAACGTGGATCATTGGTTCTAATTTTATTAAAACAATTCAAATTCAATCATCGTGTTAGATAATTATAAAATCTTTTTTAATCAAAATAAAACATTTGAATATTTTGTATTTAATTATTTCAATAAAATTTGTTCAGTGCAATGTAATCTTTTAAGACTACATTAAAAATTATATATTCTATTTTTTTGTGAAAATATGTTGTTATTTAAATTTAATATTTTTAAATATTGAACAGTTTATTTTTTATCAAACCATTTGAATTATTTTCTCTAACTCCGTTTTTTTAGGAAGTTGTACATTGATTTTTATATTTGCTTTTATATAAGTTTCAATGGAAATTTACTGAAAAATTCTTAATTTGGTTTATCGTTAAATCAGATTTATTTTCTCTTCGCTCCTAAATACTGAGAGATATAAAATATTATCTGACGATAATACTTACATTTTAGCTGTTAGATATGATAGGATTTACATAAACAAAATAATTTTAGCCAACTTATCCATCTATCATTTACACTTAATTGACATTTCACTGAAGTGTAAGTAACTGTTCTGTATGTTGTCGCTTTTACTTTCTAACAAGTCTTCGAGCAAAATACCAAAAACTTCATTGTTTCAGTTTTTCTTGAAATTTCTATGCATTTATCTTAGAAATAACAAATAGTATTAATGTTTTATCTCTTTTTCCATTATCCGTTCTTTTCCACAGATTATTCAGTTGGATAAAATCTTGGGAATAGAAGCCCCTTATACTTTTTAAAAATCAAGCTTCCGCCTATTTCCATTTGTGCTTTCCATATTTTTAGAAAAAGTCAAATCTACTTATTTGCCATAACAAAGACAGTTTAGGGCAAATTTTCAATTCTCATGGCATATATTATACTACCATGTTCCAAAAGTTATAAACTCATTTCATAACAGAACAATGAATGCAGATAGAACCTGTTCACTCAAAAGTATTTATGCTGTTAGATGATGTATTTTTGTCGTTGTCCTTATAAAGATGTAAATTCCAAGAATAAACCTATTTTTGCCGTTTTGACTTGATTCACATAAAGATGTAAACGCGAACTGTGTCTCTTCTTTTGTCACTTTCTAAAGTGATTTTTCGTTGCACTTCCTCAGAACTTAAGAATCATTGTTCACTGAGATCAATTTCCTTCCACGAAAAAAAAATCACAGTATATGTATCAAGAGAACGAGAGGGTTATTCAATTACCTTAATTTGACGTGTTGTCTACTAATTTGACACCAGCAGGTACTCGTAAAATAGTATTTAAAAACAATGGAGTAATCACGGCAAGTTTTAAATGCCTTCAATCACAAATTGCTTGCAAATAATGCTAATAACCAGTCACATGTATTGCTTACTTATTCGATTTAAATGGTATTATTAATTTACATTTGAAAACTAATTGTAAATTTCAAAAATTATTCAATGTAGTAATGTTTCTAATGTATAAAGTAACATGAATCTTGTACGAGAGGTCTGCCCAGATAAAGCAAAAATGATCAGACAGAGGTAGGAGTACTGTAGCATGAATAATTCTATGCTTGTTGAAAAAATTTTGCTGCTTGCTGACTCAATGTGTGAAAGTTATTCGATGTTGAAGATCCGGAAAATTATGTCCGGACAACACTGTGACGCCATGGGACTTGACTATGCTAAGAATGATTCAAATGCACAATAAAAGTTAAGACCATTAAATTGGCACAGCTTTGCTCTGTCATAATATGAAGCTTAAAATATCTTCTTGGAAGAATTGGGAATTTTAAGTTTACGGATAAGAAATTTAACTAAAAGTAAGCACAACCAGTATTTCTGGAAAACCGCTGGTTGTCTATGGCAATTAATTATTAATAAATGCATAATGACTGCATTTACTATTATTTAAATAACCATTATATAGCGTAGATTTCCTATGTTATCAACTTGAGTAGTCATTGATTCAACTACCTACCGTGTGAGCATATTTATATTCTTCTTATCCTATCAATTAATATATGATATATCAATTGATATCCCTACTGATGTATATGTCTTTGGTATTTCCTTCGTTTCATGGTTACTTTCTTTTCTTTTTAATACATTATGTTACATTTTTACACAAACTCTCTTGTTTCTGAGATCATTTGATTTAGGCGCCTCAGAATTCTAGAACGACCGAGTTTCTCTTTCAGAAATGTAAATATTTGCCTAATTCGTCAAAAATCATAATTATGGCCATGTTCTTCAGGGATAGATACATCAAAGAAGATCCCGCTTAGCTAATGGCTATTAAATAGATTCATACTCGGAAATCTTTTGAAAGTCCGCAGAACCCCTCTGGATGAGCATCACTAACAAACAAAACATACGGCATGGGCATTCAATGTCTGGATGTCTCGGACGTCCGCCGTAGTTTCTTTTAGCAGGTGTTTGGAGTCACAGAGTGATAGAATTAACCAAATGTTTTGTCGTTTCTATCTCTGAAATAAATCCAAATACCTTTATTGTTAATATATTTTATAATTATTATTGTTTCTTTTAATACGTTTATTGATAGTTTAATCTTTTCTTTGAAATTCTTTGAAAAGTTTTAATCTTTTTCATTCTTTAAAACTCTTTCTTTTTTGCTCGAATCTTACCTGTATAAATAACACAAAATTAATTAAAAATCCTTTTTTTTATTTTTTTATGTAATTTTAACCTTAACAATCAAACCAATAGTCTTTTATCGGAAGCAGAGCAAAAAAATACAAATATCACAATTAATATGATATGGCCAATTTTACTCATGATTTTTTTTAAATAAATCAATACAATGAAATCAGGCTTCAAAATCTGGAAGATAATCCATCCCTTTTCACAAATTTATAAGTCATTGGGCCTTATTTTAATGTATTTTTTTCATAAATAGTTTTTATGTCTACTCACATTAAATGCCAAATATTTTTTGTTTGCAAATAAAAGCTTATTCTGAAATTCATACAGTGTGTCTTCAGTTTAACTCTAACCAAAACATTTTTTATTGTCATGACATTTTGTTACATATTATTATACTCTAAAGTTAACCATAAAAAAATCAAGCTTTCCAATTCAAACATCTTGTAAAGTTGTTAATTGTACAAGTGCTTGTTAATCGTCCAAAACCGTATTTCTGTATATTGTGTATGTTGTAAAAAAA
>JAPMOR010016130.1:915114-928887 GCA_026543865.1 Argiope aurantia | reverse complement strand
CACTGAAAAAAAAGAAAAGGTATTCACGATAACTGGCTACAGTTAATATTAACGAAATTTTATTTTTTAACCATTTGTCCTATATGATGGTATGGTATGTGACTTTAATTTTACAATTCATTGTTAAACTGAATTCTTAAGATATCTATAAAAAGTTATCAAAAAATGTTGGTTCATTTTAAAGCCATGAATATCATCTCTTTAATACATTCACATTCGTCATGCCTTCCATTTGCTTCCTGTATTTCCCAATTAACGACAATAATCTGTTCCAACGACTTCGGATCAATTTATTTTCGAGACCCAAATACACCAAACTATCCGTACCCTACTAGCCAACGCGGACAACTGTCAGTACCTGTGGATGACAACGAACCAAAAGTCTTCTCATCAACCCCGTCCTACATTCAGATTAACTCTAATTGACTTGACATGCTGAAAACTGATATAGAGGGCTCGAAAAGCGGATTTGAGAAATACGATGGACCTTTGCAATCCCTGATGACCGAATAATCCTGGTTGGCTGCAATCCCTACCAAGGATCAGAAGGGGTAGCGGAGGAGAGCATAAAGCTTTGAAGTGTTAGTTATGCACTCCGAACTGAACCTTATTATGTAACCAACTAATTACTGGCAGGCAATTAGCAGCTCTTCTCTCTAATAATGGATTATTCCGAGCAGCAGCGAAGTACTGGGAGTCTGCAGTATTGCTGGGGGGAGGGGGGCGAACGAAGTTTAACAAATCGTGAGATGCCCAATTATACGTGGCAATTGATGAGTAATTACATGCGTCGGCTGTGGAATCGGCGGAAAGGTTAATTGGGTTGGCTCTGAGCATGCGTCATGTGGGAAAGGGGGGGGGTGATAGTGGGTAGTGATGATGAGAGATGATGTAGGGAAAATTTCGACGATGAAATCGTCTGATGTAACAAACTGCATACGGAAGATTGGAAAACAGTTTGGAACAAAGCTGCCTCTTTTTTTTTTCGGATTCTGATCAGTGAAGACGCTAAATAACGGCGCCTGTAGTGCATTGCATGTATGATACCATCGGTAATTATATGGCTTCGAATTATAAGGCATCATTATTCTCCTATTTCTAAAATTTTCATTCAACTAAACTAAGAAACTTCATACGATGACGCGTAATAAATTGTAGCAAATTTGAAGTAATAAACAATTAAATAACAGATTCCACTTGTTGAAAGTCACTAAAAAAGTAGCTCGGCTGAATTTTCCCCTCTACAAATGATTCCTCATTTTTTTACATTTTACTTGGCGTGAGACGAAACACCATCTTTTTGTGTCCCCCGAGTCAAATTGATGCAATAAATAATTAAAACTAACGGGATTAGAGTCTCTGAAACTTTCTCTCATATTCTAATAAATATGTAATCTTCCTCACTCCGCTAAAAATTATAACCTTGGTTAGTTTAGTTATATTAACGTTCCTTTTGCAGGCAACACTAGGGCTATTTAGCGACGAACCACGTGATTTGAAACCACGGTCAGATGACGAGAACGACACCTGAGCTGTCCCCGCTCTCCAAGCTACTACACCCACTTGGGAGACGTTTGACAGGTGGAGGACGTTTGACACCGACGGATTTAACGTGCACCAGACCCACTTACGATGGTTCATCTGTGAAATCGGGTCCCGAACCTAAACCCTCCCTTTCCGAAGCCGAGACCTGACCACCAGGCCCCGCTGCCCACCTGTCCAGTGCAACAAAGACTAGCTGGCCTCGAATTAGAATGCGTGAATTATAAAAATTCATATGTGTAAGATATGGACGCTGGAAAAGGCGGGAATGCCGGGAATGTTAAGATTTTTGCTTCACACATGAAATTTGTGTGCTTCGTATAGTCAGTAAATATCCATCTTTGGCGTGAATAAGGAATTTTTGAGAGTATAGTACTGCATCTTTGGCGATTAATCGCATGGCACAAATACTGGAAAATTGAATATATATTTTAGATGCTTTTTCTTCAGAATGATTGAAGCCAAAATTTGATATAAAACTACAGTTCTAGTCACAAGATCACATACTAAATTTCATATATTTAAGTCATTGTTTTTTTTAATTATTGCGTTTACATGTATATTGTAGTACAAATAGATAGATGGTCAACCTCTTTGTATTTGGTTCAAATTTTATAGGCATAATGTTCTTTTGTACCCGGACAGCTGGTTAGACGGAATTCGCTTGTCTAACCAGAGTTCGTTCAAAATTTGTCATAAATCTAAAAATTTGGTGATAAGGCCCTATACCGAATTTCCTGAGTCTAACTCAAAGTGTTTTTGATTTATTATGTACACAAAAAAATATAATTTAAAAAATCTATTTTAGGTCTTAGGTAGGTCTGAAATTTGGAAATTCAGCAAAATTTCGAGTTTGAATTGCCTTTATGATTATAACAATTTATATACTTCGTATACGGTCCATTGAAAGGCCTCGGAGGGTTGGTACCAGTCTCAGAAAAGATCAAAATAAGAATATACTAGAAACTTTTAAAAGATTATTACAACATTAAAATAGATTTGCTTAATTTAATTTATTCTTTATTTATTTCTAAACTAAGGTTATATGAGATAAAATGAATATTGTCAACTCTCTGTTTGATCCATATGTAGAATATAACTTCAAAAACATAGATTCCCGATTTTCAGAAACTCTATACCAATGTCGAGCTTCTTTCAAGCCGTGTTGGCATGGCAACAACGTTTTTCTAAATCTGAATTCCTCAAAGATTTACAATGTACGCGGACAAGTTACCGTTTGTTTATATTAATAACCGTTTTCAAACAACATTAGGGTTACTTTGGTACGGACCAATTAATTTTGAACAGTGGTCAGATGATGAGGAACGGTACCGGAGATAGCACCTTTGTCTCTCAACTTCCACATCAGTAGGAAGGCATTTGACCCGGACGGATAAAATGTACACCAGACTCGTTTTCATAGCGAATTTTTAATGGAATGGGATCCTGAACATGGAACCGCCTGGTACCGAAATCGGTACTTTACAATAAGGTCACTACGGTCTCGTGGCACGTTACATTTGTAAATGTCCTCCAAAGGAAGCGTGCTGATTTAGATTTCGTTCTTATCATGTGATCAAAATTTGAGTCATATAGTTTCAAAACAGAATAATGCAATGAAATTATGCTGGTCCAAAATTTTGCCATTAAAATATTACAAATTTGAAATGTTTCAGCAAAAGAAGCCATAAAGATAATTCTCTGGTGAATGCAATTCCTTCAATTAAAAGAAATATAAGTTTAAAAAGCGTTCGAAGATTGATGAAGACAGGCTTCACAATTTTAAGAAGACGAAGTCAATTTGGAATCTAAATTTTCGAACCTCGTTCTTCAAAGAGGTATATTATAAAGAAGATTTATCTCACTCTAGAACCAAATTCATTAATGTAAATAGAATTAAAATCCACATTCTGAAACCAATTTTATTCTGGAAATGCTGCGAAGAGTGATACAGAGTGCAAAATGCTGTGCATTAATGAAACGAATTCGAATCCGTTTCATTTAAGTAAAGTTTTTCTATCCACTTTGCTAACTTCACGCAAAGGCTTTTTAAGGAAATTTCGCCTTGGATACAATCTGATGTCTCGCTTAAATATTGCTTTGAGTCAGCTATTTCCTGGAAAATATGTTTTTTAACTTCCGTGTAACACTGATTCGAGAATATGCATTGTATTGAAATTGTTTGTTTTTTGTTTGTTTGTAATTATGGCACTTGCCACGGAAAAGCCCCGCCGTCAGAGACAGCCGAGTTTAAGCCTGAGGGGGTGCGTCTCTCGTTTCTATAGTAGCGCCAATTAGGGCCAAGAGAACGACTTAGCTACTCACGCATCACTCATTCGCTTGCACAACCCCTTTTTACAGGAGGGCACATTCACACATCTCACAGATAGAACAACGAAAGAACAACCATGCCCGAACCGGGACTCGAACCCGGGACGCCCAGATCACGAGGAAGACGCGCTACTCCTATGCCAGGACGCCGGCCTTGAAATTGTAGTAATCGGAATTGCCTCTGAAGACGAATACAGCTCCAGTAGAAATAACATCTAAAAAAATCAATCAATCAATCACAAAAAGAAAATTTACTCCGATTCAAATTTGTCCTTCAGAATTCGATTTTTAATACAAAGAAGAAAATGGTACTCAAATAGGATTATTTTATCTAAATCAAAGATGGCGACTGGAAATGCAGTATGTGTTTTGTAGATAAATTATTCATCATATAATATAATCCTTTTAATGGATGTTTTGAAAGAATTTTCCTTTGTTTGCGTGTATTTCACTTTTTCTTCTTTGTATTTTTTAGTAACTAATCAAATTAATACATGATATTTATTTTGTATTGAAGAAAGAATTTTTTTCGAAATAGATCTACTATTAAAGAATACAACTATTAATGCTGCTACCGAATTTTATCAACTGGAAGATACTTTTATCTTCATGGCTTTTCTTTAATGCGATATTTGGATATTATTTCGTTGCATTTAATAATGTGACGGACATTTTGGAGAAAATCTATTCCATCATTCCTTTTTGCATTCATAAATGTTTTGATTAATCGTATAAAATTAACTGGCATTGAAATTTTTTTAATCTAATCGTTAACAATTGAATATTGTCAACCTTTTTTCAAGTAATTATACTTCTTGCTACCAACAATATCTTTTTTTAATTTTCTTTCCTTTTTAATATGCTAATTGCTAATTATTTTGTCATTTATTTAAAAAATTCCTTTTGAACGAATATGCGTTCAAAATTAAATCGGGTATCAATCGATTTTGCTAAGTTTGCTAAATGGTTTTACAGAATTAAAGTTTTTCAGCTTTTTATTAATTAATGTCCAATAATAAAACTGCTTTTGATTTTTTTCCACAAATATAATTAAATATTTCTCATTAAGTATAAACCCCTGGAAATACCGTCATAAAAAAAATCTATATAAATGTTTAACATGTTGATCTTCTAAATTCTGTTCTTATTCTATTCTGTAGAAAATTTTTAAATAAATCTTTTCATTATATTGCTCTAAATTTAAATGTAAGGAAAAAGACTAAGCGTATGTATTATTGTCTCTTAAAGGATTTATTCAATAAATTTCAATCGTGACATTTACTAATATATTTCTAAATATTTCGAATGAAGTGTTATCTATGCTAATTACATATCTGAGTTCATGTTTTACAACTTGCCTTATTATACAGGCTTAAATATGATTCATTGTTTGAAACGATTATAATACAAAAACAATATATATCTCCAATGTTAATTTTCAATTCTATTTTTCGTATTATGTATATCTCAAATATAAATTTTAAAATAGAAAATTCCACTTTATTTGTCTACTAGTCGTCTCGGGTGACCAGCTGGTATGTCGGAAATATCGGTAATACTAAATTTCGAGTAAATTGTATAGATATAGCTGCATGTGCAGGATTTCACAAGAATTTATGACATTAAAATAGTATTTTAAGTTCTATTTATTGTGTACATAACCCTATCTAATAGAGATCAATAACATATCATCATAGTGGCGTTAAAATCGTAAATATTCGGTCCATTTAGGTTTTAAATTTCTAGAAATTGTAACTTCACTCTTTTACGTCTCATAAATTACACAGATATCAAACAAAATCCTTCTTTAACTTTCAACAATGGAAGAAAATTTCGAGATCAAATAATTGATTATACATTACAATGAAAATAGTTTGAATTTCAGGTCAATAATCTATTGTTCAAAATCATTAAAAGAAAATTTAAATTATATGAATTTAGCAAAAAAAAAATGAAACTTTTAAATTTATATTATTAAAAGGATAATTTTTAAAAGTTTGGAATGATGTAAAAAATTTTTGTGCAATGATGTTTTCAGAAGTTATCGGGGAGAAACTCGGAGATTTAACACTAAAATTAACGCTAACTTTTAATTAGAATTTCAGAAATTACGCTCCGAAATGAATATTTCCACTCTTCGAGGTATATATTTGCCAAATATGGTAGCTGTAGACAAAGATCAAGCCTGAATTGGCCAACACACACATTCATTTTTATTAGCAGTAAAAATAACTAAAGGATTTATGAAAGAAAATCAAATATGTAAAATGGTTATCTTTAAATTGCAAAATTCGAGGACTAGTTATTTTTATAGCTAAATTCACATCATGGTTTTTTATTTACAGGAAGTTTCCATTATATGACTGGTATTTTGTTTATTACAGAGCAAACATGACGTTGGGAAATCATCCACAAACCAGAATTCCTTTCTAATATCTGCTTCAAGTAGAATTCTCCAAGATCTTTCTGACGTATACATCAATCCGTTAGAATCTGTTTCCGTGGATGCTGAATCTCCGCGTTTCCAAATAGATTCAAGCAATGAAACTCCTAATAAATATCCGAACGCGCCACAGTCTTCTCCTATCGACGTACAAAACGATACAGACATTTCTGTTTTTAATGAAGAACTTATGAAATGCCTAAGTAAACTTCCTGTGATATTATTACCTTCAGAAGAAAGTACAAGAAATGACTCCTTTGAAATGCCAGTATTTCATACAGAAGATGATACAAGAAGTTATTTGGAAGCTACCAAATCTACAGACTCAAAAGTAGTATCAGATAATTGTAAAGTGTTTGAAGAACATTACGAGAAGTTCAACTGGAATCGTTCTGTTGAGTCCAGTTGTGTTATTTGGAATAGATCAGAATATCTTGCAGAGGAAGGCAAGAGTGGATCAACAGGATGTTTACCTACAAATGGCGGCGACCAGATGGGAAAGCTAAATTTGTTGAGAGTTAATTCTGTTAGAGATTTTAATAGAGACTTCAACAGAAGAAGCACTTTCAGTGATAATGAATCTGTAATTGCCAATTGTGCCTCTGATGTATCCGATATATCTTCAGAAGAGGAAGAAATTGCTTCATCTGATGGCAGTTCAAGCTGTGTATCAAGAGATAGAATCGAATTTGAGGCCCTGGCCCTTGATTCCGCAATCTATCCATCCATTTTTAAAGGACTTCAACATTGGAGGACACTTAGTAGAAATAAAAGGGCACTTTCTTTGGATGAAGTGAATCCTTTAAAGGCCCTGCATACTATTGATTTTTCCACAACCGAATTTCAGCTGACTGTATGATCAAGCTAATTTTCCTATTTTCGCAATACGAAAATACCCAGCTGTTTGATTCATTTTGGTTAATTTTAATGGAAAAATGGGCTATTTACAGAATTAAACAAATCTTTTGTTTAATGGAGTATACAAAGCAAGAATCCATAATTTTTTGTATATCTTAATTTGTGCAAATTTTGGTTAATTTTAGAACTAATTAGTTAATTAAATTGTGTGAATTTCATATTAGAAAAATGTTCTTGTATTTTAATGTAATACATTGAGTGAATATTCACTGTTTTACTTCCGTTAAAGAAAAAAAATAATTTGTATTAATCAAATAAAACATTGTATGTTAATCTCAAATGATTTGTCTTTTTTAAAAGAATTTACCTGTAAAACGTATCACTGACTTATTATAAAATATTCAAAATATTTATTGTTTAAATGATCCATCTTTTACGAAATTA
Organism: Argiope aurantia; assembly: GCA_026543865.1. Classification (NCBI taxonomy): domain Eukaryota; kingdom Metazoa; phylum Arthropoda; class Arachnida; order Araneae; family Araneidae; genus Argiope; species Argiope aurantia. Next base: position 921,269 of record JAPMOR010016130.1, on the reverse strand, counting down.
CTGAATAAACAATAAATATTGTGGACGCGTATTTGTTTATTAATCTGAGATATTTAGCAAGTAGAAAATTAAATTGAGGAATCTGCAAGACTAGTATATTAATGGATATTTCACCATTTTTAAAATTACATTTATATAAAATGTAATTTTTAATAAAACTTTTTATGTAATTCTACGTTTATAATAGCAATAATATATTATGGCCTACTTGATCATGAAAATAGAAAAGTATTTCATAAAAACGTAATTTGATTTCATCAGATTATATTTAAATAAATTGAGCTTGAATAATGCAAACATTTGCCATCTATTTTGAGACATTACAAAAAGCATTGCATACAATTTTTGGAAGCTAGAATCATTAAATAAAAAAATTGTATTAAAATTATAATCTAGACAAAGTTTACTCATTTGGTTTTGGTATGCAAGCGTTCGCAGAAGTATAATTAGAATTTATTTTTCGTTTGTATAAAGACCACTGCAGAATAGGAGTTTATTTTGACTATTTTTGAAACGAAAACTTACATCTTTATAGAGCCTCAAATTAGAAAATCCAATCCAATTCAAGTTAAGTCAAAAATTAATGCAATTTTTAAAATATTTGAAATGATTTAAAATTTGAAACTTCTGAAATTAAATACATAAATCAATTTTTCTGTTTGCATGAAGACAAGATCTGTTCTGAAAAATATTGCTATTTAATTGCGGAAAATAAGTTTGTACTACAGGCGTCGAAGTGGCCTACTTTCTGGTAAAAGAGTGTGAAGTGTTAGAGAAAGAAGTTAATGCAAGTGGTCAGTTTTATTTCACCATTGGATATAGACCAAATCGCCCTGAACAGGTTAAAAGGTAGGCTCAGTTAGCGGTGACGGCGAGCAGAGGAATTTAGGCCTGGTTTGAGGGTAGAGATTAAACAGTAGCATATGTTCAACGGACTTGACTTTTCCGCACAATATGAATTACATAAATGCTGTTTATCAACTTCAAGAAGGCGCAGTTAGCAAAGGAATGGTTCTTATTCAATAAACCAAACGATTCTCAGAAAGACTTGAAGCATGAAAATTCAGCACATTTTTGTTTAAAGATTTAAAAGTGTTAAGGGACACAGAAAAATTCTTAAGCAGTGTATTAACGTGCTTAATGAATAATGTTGTTAATGAGGAGAAAACCGGGTGACTGTATATATAGTTAAAAAGGATATAAAATTACCTTTAAGGTTACTATTTTCACTGACTTCCCAACAATTTCTCGTTGAGAACGTAAATTTTGATTACTTTTAACCTCTTACATTGATAAGATTCACAGACGAATGTGCTAAAACAATCCTAAAAATACATTCGTAGCAAGGCCACACAAAGTATCCGATGACCCTCAGAAATCTGAAAAGGATTTATATCTTCTAAATAAATTAATTTCTGATCTAATACTGTGCACTTTAGTGAACTGTGTTTCTATAAACAATCTAAATATATTTGCTGCAAATATTTTTATTTCTTTTATAATTGCTTTCCGACCTATACAACAAGTCGTTGGCGATTTTGTGACAAAAGCATTTCGATGTGCGTGGCAAGTCTTTCCAGTGCAAGTGGTTAATTCTTAATATCCTTAAAATTCTCATATTTCGCGAATCAGTTCACATTTATTATCGGATTGCCCGCATTTATCCATCTGCTAATGTCCAAAACATTAAATCTGAGAACCCAAGATTTTTACACAGGATTCAATGCTTTGGATGTATTTTGAAAAGATTGTAATCATGAAATAGATATAAAAAATTATAAAATGCTCCTGATAACTGATGGTCTATTCTTCCGAGAATCTCGTTTGCAAGCGAGGACTTGGAATCGGAGGGGTGCCGTTGTTTAGTAATGGTAGTTACTCAGCTCACGCCCTTGGAAGCGACAAGCGAAATAGAAACGAAAAAGTTTTTGAATTCGAGCTCTATCTCCATCAGAACTTTTGACGCAAATTGGCCAAAAATGTCCCTTGTAATCCAAAAAGGCTATAAAATTCATATAAATCATGTAACGAAATGACATAAAGCTTTATATGAAGCAGATTAATAAATCTGGTTAGTCCAATGAAACTAATATTTTTTTGTGGATTTCAGGAAGTTTTGTTGGTAGAGTACAATCTTCATATAAAATATAACGAGTCATGTACATTTGCACCCCACCCTTCCAAAATAATCCATATTTATTAAACTTTTTTACTTGTGATTCCATTTTGAATTGGAAAAAACAGTTAAAATTCTACATTCATTAGCTTTAAAAAAATCTACTTTTACACTTAAATGCCAAAGAATATGAATAAATTTAACTAAAACGTATTTTTAAAATGCATTTGCTGGTTATATGTTTTTTGTAACTGTGATTTATTATAACTCAAACTGATAACAAAGTAACATCTCTAGTACAACATTAAAATTTAATTAATTAACTTAAAATTATTAAATTAATAAATTAAATTAATTTAATTTAAAATTGATTAATTTAAAATTCACAGCATTAAAATTTAATTATAAGCTACCTTGCAATTGTATCCAAAAAAATAATATTGCATTGCCATCGATAACAAGCAAGTATAGAAATCTTCAAACCTCTCTCAATTTCGATTGGAAATCTCAAATTCGATTGCAAAATCCTTTCTTCACAAATATTAAAAAGGGCAAAAAAAATTTCACCAGCATTAGTGAATACCAGCATTAGTTGTTCATATCTTTTCTTCAAATGAAGCGATATGTAATCAGACAAAATAGAGAAAATTGGATTTTAATAGGTGGTATGCATCTTTTAACATATGTATAATATAACCTAAATATAAACGACAAATTAGATAAGCTTTCCTCGAGGGCTGAGAATGTGAGAAGTGTGCAAGAATTTCAGAACTTTTGTGACATTTTGAACACATTCTTACTATGATCTTTCCTCGTTAATATAAGACTTATAACTAACTCAGAAAAAGTGGACTCTAAAGAATACTTTTGTTATACGTTTTTCTTTAATTTAAGTAAATTCATGTTTGTGAAGAAAAAAATTTGCAATCGAATTTTCATTCTTTCTGATGTATTAGAGGTTTGAAGATTTCTACACTTGCTTATTATCGATGGCAATGCACTTTTCTTTATTATCTCAAGATACAATTACCAGGTAGCTTATTAATTAACCCTTTGGGTTCGGATGGAGCCTCTTGCTCACCATTCAAGACGGTGCATCATTTTGATGTTATATTTATTTTTTTAAATTTTCATTATTAAAAATATCCACAGAAAATAAGAAGATGTAGACAAATTTCTCAAGAAAATTTAACTCAAAACATTTATACATATTTATTTTTCAAAGCTGTAAACAAGTCTTTGTATTAGATGAATAATTTAGCATCGAATTGCTTCTTCCACTGCAAAGGATAAATATTGTACTAGAGATGCTACTTTATAATCAATTTGAGTCATAAGAAATCACAGTAACAAAAAACAAATAGCAATTACAATAAAAAATATAATTAGTCAAATGCATTTTTAAAATGTTTGTTAAATTTATTCATATTCTTTTGCATTTAAATGTAAAAGTAGATTTTTAAAGCTGATGAATGTAGAATTGTAACCGTTTTTCTCATTCCAGATGGAAATCGCAAGAGAAAAAAGATTAATAAAGTTTGATTTTTTTGAAAGGGAGGGGGGGGGCACAATTGTACAAGACTTGTTACATTTTATATGCCGATTGTACGTTATAAACAAAAGTACCTGAAATCCATAGAAAAAAATACTGGCTTCAGACCATTAGATTAACCAAATTTATTAATCTGCTTCATATAACATTTTATGTCACCTCATTACACGATTTATATCAATTGTATAGCATTTTTGGAGCATAAGAGACATTTTTTGATAAATCTGCGTCAAAAGCTCGCTTGGAGATTGAAATGAAAATCAAAAACTCCTTTTTCGTTTTCACTTCGCTTGTCGCGTCCATGGACGAGAGCTGAGTAAATACCATTATAGAACAAGTGCACCCCTCCAACTCCTCGACCCCGCTTCCAAACGAGATTCGCGAAAGCTAGATTATCAGTTGTCAGAATCATTTTATAATTTTTCATCTTTTACAATCAAATCATCGTGATTACAACCAAATTTTGGAAATACTTCAAAAACCCTGAATTCTGTATAAAAATATTGGGTACACAGATTTAAAGGTTTGAAATTAAATGCTGTATAAATAAGGACAATCCGACAATAAATGTGAATTGATTCTCGAAATATCAGAATTTTAGGGATATTGAGAATTAACCACTCTCGCTGGAAAGAACACTTGTCGAAATGCCTTTGTCACTAAATCGACAATGTCATGTTGTACCCGTCAGAAGGCAATTTCACATATGAAAAAATTATATTTGCAACCCATCGATTTAGATTTTTTGACGAAACACAGTTTACACAGCACAATCTCGGGTCGGATATGAATCCTTTACCGATTTCTGTAACCTATCGGAAACTTTGTGTGATCTCGCTGCGGGTACAGTGGACTGTTTTGGCACGCGCACCTGTGAATCTTTTATCGGCGCAAGTGGGGAAAATGAATCGAAGTTTATGGGGTCAATTCGAAAATGTTGGGAATTCAGTAGAACTATTCACGTTAAAGGGCATTTTATATGCTTTCTTTGACTACATAGACAACCACCTGGTTTTCTCCACATTGACTACAATGTTCAGCATAGCTGATTAATAATTCATAGCTTAAGAATTTTTCTTTGCCCTTTAAACTGTTTATTGCTTCTAAATCTTTAGACAAATTTAATCTTGCATATTTTCATACATTTCAAAAATAACATATTTTTTTCCGATTTCCAATAATCAGACAATTAATTACCAACATGAACAAATGGAAGCGATTTTTCCATAACTTTTTCGCATACTTCTTGATAAGAATATAATATTCCTCCACCGTAAAAATTGCGAACTTTGAGTAAAATTGTGGACGCCACGAGTATTCTGACTTTTAGTTTTAGAATCCCTTACATGAGCGTTTTGTGCGTTGTAGCATATTGAAGAAAACTAAATATGCCTTTCGGAAACCGTCTTTATAACCGATTGAAACCTAAATTTAACAGGAAACTGCAATTTTAATAACAAGATTGCATACAAATTTTGTGTACATTTTTATGTTATCAGGTAAACATGCATTAGATGTACTGATAAGCAAACTGCTTCTTTTCATGGGATTTTTTTTTTTGAAAATTAGATATGGATACACATTATAGAGGCTAGAATGACGAATTTGTGTACAAATTTCATATATCCAAGTTATTGAATTGGCGTATTATTGCATATATACGCAATAATAGGCCTGACGATCAACGCTTCTCATGATTTGATACAGATATATACTGTTACGAATCTGTAATGTTGCTTCCCAGCACAGCTGGTTCATCATAGGAAGGATAGTTTAACGATAAGTTCTGTTGGATGCTGATCGGAAGCCGGATCAGTGATCACCGGGCTTGGTGACAATTCTGCGACATTTCGACGAATTTGGCGACAAAATTCATGATGTTGGAATCTTCCAGAATTTCGGTAATAGAGCAAATAGGAACTGAGATATGCTTCAGTGTTTCAGAACCTTCTCTGTCGTGTCTCGGGAACTATAAAAGGCAGTCATTTGAGTTCAGCTCCCGGTAATAGTTTAACGAGTTCTCCCCCTGAGCGCTTCAGCCTGTTTATTATTATGTTGCTTGTATTCTGATTTTTGCTGGAAGTGCTAATGTTTATTGTTTGTGTACGCCTTGGCTGTGTATTCAAGCATTCGGGTTAAAAAATGTTGTTATTTGATATTGAGTACTGCTGATTGTTTTACACCGTACACTTATTACAAGTGAATCCGTACTTAGTGGAGGAAGCACCGTAACAATACTTTAAACGGTAAATAAATAAATCAAGTGTTAATGTATTTAAGTTTTGTTAAAATAGTGTTCAATTGTACTTGGACAACCAGATAGATTTCCTAAGAATGGATTTAGCTCAAAATCTGATTAAAATTTAGAAATATGGCGTAAATTCCACACATCATAATTCATCCTTCTATCTCAAGACACGTTTTTGTGTTACCTTTTTCACAGACAAGTGGATAAAATTCCAAAAATTTATTTATAAAAAATATTTT
>JAPMOR010016130.1:885425-904713 GCA_026543865.1 Argiope aurantia | reverse complement strand
TGTGTGTGTGTGTGTGTGTGTGTGTGTGTGTGTGTGTGTGTGTGTGTGTGTGTGTGTGTGTGTGTGTGTTGGCGCTGTAGAAATTTTACCGTTACACCGTCGGTAACGGTAACTCCAAACGGTAACTGCAAACTCCATTCTTCTATTTCAATCAACTGATTTTATATTTAATTTCAAAACTTGCAAGGACTTTTTGTAAGTCCAGTACTTTTAACCTGAAACATAGCAGTTTTTAGTCTTTTGGCATTTTTGACATAAACTTCACAGACTGTTTCAGTTGTATTTAATATTCAGGTATTTAAACAAGATACCTATAGCCACGTAACTTTTATTTGAATTAATGTAAATTTATTTGAATTTAATAAATTATTACAGCCATTTGTTTAGAAGAAATTTTTTTTATCTCTTAGAAGTCACCGGCACATCCATAATCTTCCGTTTTCCAGTCCTTTAAACACTTTAAATTAATTTACTTTCCATAACGCCAGTGAGAGTTGGCTTTTCTGTCAGAGGCTTTCCCAAGTTAAAAGGCTTTAAGGACATGGGAGGGGATGGCCTTAACTCCCCAAATAGGCGCTTTGTAAGGAAGGTTGGAATGTGGAGGTGTTTCCCACCCTCCTTTCACTAATTGATGCTCAAACAGAGCACAGGGGAGGCGAAACAATTCAATTGAGGAAACAATTTATTGTGTACACATAAAAGTGACGGACCCCATAACGTATGACGTGATTTCGATCGCCAGCTAAATCTAATTTGCACCCCTTTCGGAACCTTTGGCACCCACAGAAAAGGCACAGCTTTTGCAAATTTATGATAATGCTTTAAAAGTCTTGACGACTGTTAGCGTCAAAAGAGGGACGTAATGCATTATGTCTTTGAGATTTGTTGGCGCAGATTCCGGTTGTAAAATAGACCCGGTGACTACATAACGATGCATGGTAATGGGATTTTATGATGGGACAGAAAATAACAGACTGCTTGAGAATAGAATGCAGTTTGATCGAGGGAAAATCACGATATAGAGTACTTTAAACTTTTTTTTCACTTCAGATTGACGAATTTTTAATTTAGATTCTGTTAGATATCCAAATGAACAATATCTTGACAAAGGAATTTATGATTAGAACTTTTTCATTCTACTATCATGTTATTTTACATGATTGAAAGACATAGATTTAATTAAATCAGTCTACTTAAATTACTATCTAACAAATTAAAAATGTTTATAAAGGGTGTCCCACAATTAACACGCTATTTTAGTTTGCCCCCGTTCTCGCTATAAATTGTTGGCAACACTATTAAAAAAAACCATTTGACAGCTGATAGTTTAGTGTTAGTAAAAATGGTACGTCACACGATAGAGCTAGGTGTTAACGCAAAATTCGAATTAAATAAAAAAAACAAAGCTTTTTTAAAAAATTGTTATATTTTTATTGAATTGTAAAGAACACATGATACGGTTATGTGTGGAATAACACAGAGTGCAAATGATACCCTAGGCTTTACTGAGACATGTGTACACTTTAGTCGAAATTTTAAATGACCATTTTGCATAAATGGTGTTGAATTGTAGATGTAGAATTTCGTAGATGTTTAATTTCCTCCTTCAATGCACGCATGTTTGTGGGTATGTTGGCATAGACCTTCGATGAAAACACGCTTAGACTTTCAATGTTCATCAATGAAAACACGTTGTTCTATCGTTTAACGCTCAATGTTTACTAACCCTAAACTATCAGTTGTAAAATGGTTTTTAATGTGTTTGCCAACACTTTTCTGCATGAATGGAGGCAAATTCAAATCTTGGTCTATTTTTGGACACCCTTTACTAAGAAATAAAGCCAAAAGTGAAAATACTAACTCAGAGGTAATCTCCAAAGATGGACATTTTTTAATCTTAATTTTAACTCTGACAAAATCCCTTTATTGAGTGCTCTGATGGATGGACTTGAATTTCATCTTGATATTTTTTTCAGATAAAAACCAAAGTAATTTAAAAATAGATATCAAAAGTGAAAACACATTGTACAAAAATGAAATTGTGATCAATAAAATGATAATTTTTGCGGTAAAATAGGAGATTCGGGTAGCAGGTTCTCGTCAATTTTGGAAAGAATTCTAGCCAAACCCGTTGAAATTCACCAAACTAACTAATGAAAAAATTAAAAGAGGATATTAACATATTTAGCAATTTATTATCTTAAAATAGTTACGATTTGGCACCATGTACCCTATTCTTCCGTATGATCATTTCTTTTAAGATAATGCAATATATATATATATATATATATATATATATATATATATCTTTGTTTCATTTGAAATGAATTATGCAGGGCTCAAGAGAAATCCTAAAGGATCTCTCGCAACTTGAAATCATGCACCATTAATAATTTTTTGAAATTTTTCAAAAATTAAATTTATATGGATTCTTATGTAGGTTAAACTACAGTAACTTGGTCAATTTAAATAGTAAAACAAAGGATTTTTTATCGTATGTTTTGGAGTATTCAGCAATATTTTATTAAATATGACTAATAGCGCCGGATAGGATCGTCCTAAATTTTAAATTTCGTAACATTTTGAAAAGGTATTTGAAATATTGATTAAATCGTCATAAATTATAATTTTCCCACCATTTAAGGCAGTTTTCCAATTGAACTATATGACTATCACTAACGATTTAGAAATTAACTATTGGTCATTATAAAAAAAACATCAACCCGTATATAAATTGCTTTTTAAATAGTTTAAATAGATTAAGATCATATTGAGAACTTTTAACTAAATGTAAGAACACACTTCGAAGTTTCGCTTATATTTTCAACTTGATCTTTAATTCGCTCTTAAGCAAATTAAAGATCTCTTTCCGAACTTCAATAGGAGATATGTTTTTTTAGACATCCAAATTTGTTTTTAAAAAGTTCAAGTATGTCGTTATACGAGGATTTTTTTAGAAAAATCTCGATACGTTTGAATTATTGGGATGTAATAAAGGTTTAATCTGGTAAAATAGACTCCACTATACAAACTTTAACCCAACACCAACATTGAGAAATGGGAAAAGCTAAGTGTCAAGACTAATTTGGCATCCAGCCTATGTTATCCGATTTCTTTTATATCAGACCAGAGACTAATGTAAAGTTGAATTAAAATAGCATACATTTAGGTGCATTACATTGTATTCTCCAGATTAAAATTTACTAAAAAGATATAATTTTTTAATGTATATCGTCGGTCAATAAAGAGCAAGCAGCTTGAAGGAAAATTTTGTTTGCAATCAATAGTGATTGATGAGGCCAGAACGTAAAGCACAAAGTCAGTCACCGGTGATTGATTCGGTCATAGTAAAAAGTTTATCAGTCACGGATGGATTTAACCCTTTAACCAGCTGCAGCATAGAAAATCTTTAGAAAATGAGTTTCACCAATAACGGCTAGAAAGTAGAAAGTCGTCCCACCGTTAATGTGTACCAGAAAGGTGAGATGGAAGAATAGGGTCTCGATACCGGATTCCTTCTATGTTAATTCCTAAATTAGAAACAATGGTATCATGGACCCAATCCATTTTTATACACCAGATATTCAGAATGCAATAAATACAATACACGAGAAGGATGTTTCCATACATATAAAGAAAGTCGCATTCTCTTCTGCATTGGTTTGGATTTATTCTCCGACTTTCTGAGAAATGCGACCCGCATGGTTTACGCAAGAAAAAACAAAAACAAATAACGAACAACAATTCGAAGTTTCTGCTAAGAAGAAGCGGGAAAAGAAAACATCATTTCTAGTGGAGATCGTCCGCCATGCCGAGCATTTCATCTGTCAGTATCGGTTTGTGTTCGATGATTTGATGTCTTCGAACGCCCACTGCCATCCTTTTATTCGAAATTGATTCCCCTTTTGTTCTACAGGCAAAGAGAGACCGAAGTATGTAGTAATTCTGTTTGGAGTCACAAATGGAATGCAGTCCTGCTGGATAAAATAAAACCATTCACTCTGAAGATAAAGGAATAGGGGCGCCTTATCTTTTATGATAATAGTTCATTCCAAATTTAAGAATTTCATCAAGTAAATTTATATGATGAACAGATTTTATGATACACATTTATTAGACCGAATTCTTATAAATGATTTAGTATTTCTATTAATAATATAAAATAGAATCGGTGTATGTTGGTGCACTACAGGTCAGAGTTTTAGACTAGAGCTATTACATTTGACACATTTACACTTTGGAAGGTCAGAATATCCATTTTACAGATATATTTTTGAATTTTTGATTATAATTTTAAATCGTATAATGATAAATTTTCATTCCTTCTGCAATAACGTCACAAAACATTATAACACAAAACTGATCATTACATCACCTTAAAATTCAAAAACCTATCTTTTCAATGATACCAATTTTTGTATCATTAATTTTTAATCAATTTTTAAAATATTTTAAGTTATTTTTCAGCAATATATTTCCTTTTTAAAACGAAACTCTGATCATTTTCATTGTTGTACTAATATTTCATTTTATCTTTATCTATTGTTTATGATAAACATATAAAGATTCGTCCTTATTTTTACAAATTTGAGCAAGTTTTAGTATGAAGCATTCTTTTAATAAAATTTCTGAGTGGTGTGTCAATTAAAGTCAAAGTTCAAATTCAGAAGTAAATAGTAATGAATATTTTTAATTGCGTATTTTAATAGGATTTATAGCATTATTATTTTATAACTTATAGTATTTTGCTCTCTTATTGTAGAATATTCTGATTTTTTTTCATTAAATCATGAATTTATTGAATCATTGAATAATTGAATAATGCGATGATATATTACATAAATCATGAAATATATTCTACAGAACATACAAAGCTTCAAAAATATTCTTTTTTTAGATGTTATATTTTTATGAGCAGCTTCGATTCAGCAAGCACGTTACTGAATTAGTTCAAATTTAATCAATTTTAATCTTCCTGTTCAAATTAGATTATAAATTTTATCCGAAATGACAGGAAATTAAGGAAGCGAATAACAAAGCAAAGTTCGAGTTACCTGACTATCAAAATCTGAAGTTACCAGCAAAAGGATCATGTGAACTTTTACTTAACCAAAATTTATGACAAATCAGCTGGTTATCAACATGACTATCGTAATTTGAAATGACCTACAAAAGAATCATTTGAAATTTTACGTAGTCAATAATTATGACAAATAAATTTGATAACAAAGAATAAATTTGGGAAGTACTAGCATCCGTATGTTCTTTGAACTGAAATTCTAAGTAGAACTGGTTCATTTCAACCCTTCGATAGTCTCAATATTTGACATTTGGTGCTATCTGTAACCGTCATCGTTTTTAATACATAATAAATTGAATTTATCTAACAGAATACTCCCCGCTGGTGTGGAAGTTTGGAGAGGGGGATGCCAGCTCAAGTGCCGTCCTTGTTAAATAGAATACTCACTTACATTTTCAATAGAATTAATTGCTACAATTTTAAAGGAAAAAATTATAAAAACCGTACGAATATATCAAAGAATAAATGTTAAATCTCTAAGCTATATAGTAACCATTTAAAATTGAAAATGATTGAGTCTATTGAAGGGATCCGTAAGTTCATTAAATGCCCCTCAATATCTTTATAATTGATATTGTATGACATTCAGAATATCAATCAACTTCGGGGAATATTATATAATATTGTGTACAAATAGGGTTGGCTCTTTGTCTAATAATGAAATAACTTACAAATTCATCTTGTTTGTTTTAGATAATGATCAATTAAATTTTCAAGAAATTAAAGTTATGAAGTATTATTTAAAAGTAAATCTGATTTGAAATAGAGATGCAATTTCGCCAAAAGACTCTTTGTACAGGTGAACTTGGTGCACGTCAATTTCCACAAGGACACCCACTGATGTGGAATGAAATCTTTAAGATGCTTATTCAAGTGTTGTTCCCACCATCTGTTTGTAACTTAAAATAGCGAGTATAATCTTGAAATAGCCATCGTTAGCTGCTAAGTTAAGAAGTTAATTTTAGTAGAATCAGAAAATTATACATTTTCTTTTTAATGATGCAAATTTCAACATCGTTATTTTACAGATTGTTTTTGAGTGGGCTTAAACTGGAAGTTTGTGATCATATATATAGAAAACAGAAATGAAGCCATAACTAAGCATTTTAGTAGCATATCAGTCTTTATCTATGGAAATATTTTAAAATAACGAAATTAAGTAATTAGAGCATCTTTGACTCACGAACTTAATAAATGAATTTACCCTATGATTAAGAGTTATTATTATCACATTAATTGTTAGGAATACTTAGTCATTGAGTATTAGTATCGCCTTCTTGACACTTTGAAAAATATTTAGCGAGATGAGTTTGGTTTACGCTTTGAAACTACAAATATAATTCATTAATCTTAATATGTGACAAGATAGATAGTAAGTTTCCTAGAAAAATTATCTATTTATAGATGTCGAGTAATTAGTTCCTTTAATTACTTGATGTATGAGGGTTTTTTTAAAATTCTTTGATGAGTGAATTTACTAATTATTAATCATGCTTAAAATTAAAATAATACATCGTTATTTCAACCTATATTGTCATACATGACACTTGAAATTTCACTTCCACATGATTCAGATTTCCAAGATTAATTTCAAAAATTATTTGATTGCTACTTGGGAAATAAAAAAAAATCCATAATTGAATAAAGATGCCTTGAACTTCAAAAATACAAGGGGTTTTAATAAGCTAGAAGAGTAAAATAAAGCGCCATTAAATAATTCAATAAAAAAAACTTAAAACATATTTTATCGATACGTAATCGGATAATTGAAATTTCAATGCGTGATTGATTGGTTGAATAATTAGTGGAGTTTTATGGCGTAAGAGCCACATTGGCTATGCTGAGCCAAATATGTGATAAAGTTACAAACATAAGTTAAAAACTAAACTATAATAGACATGAAACAAATCTGAAAAAAAATTTACATAATAAAAATCAAGGTTTACATAAAAAAAGCAAGGTCTTCTTAAAATTCAACTAATTTGCAAAAGCAAATTGTTTGAACAAATTGAAAATATTTGGATCAGCATGTTATTAAACTATGTAATGAGTATTTAAAAATAAATTTCCAAAGAATCATTATCGATGACGATTATATCATAAGAATCCAGCTAAATATTAATTATGGTAAAATCGATGTGGCTTATTGAACTCTTGAAAAATGTTCCATAAACAATAGTTATTTGTGTGAGAAGCGGATGTGACGAATGCAAAAGCGATATATTTCTATATAATCTATGATCAATATTGTCACGAAGATGCAAAGAATAACAAGTCACAAAGTAACACTATACCAAGTTTATTAGCTTTAAGCAACTCGTAAGATGCAGGCAAAGAACTGATCCCACTGCTTGTGCAACTCAGAATTTATGCCTTTATAGAATAAACTAGAATCATAAAGAAGGTTATACAAAGTTCTAGAAGCTTCTAGAACATTAACAAATGAATAAGGAGAAATTCAAATTATTCAGCCTTTAAATTAATGTGACTTGGCTGGGATTCGAACTGTTGTGCGTTGCAAGCGCATACTTTACCTCCAACCCACGCTGACTATGTGCAGATCTTCATTTTGCGACAATATAAATGATTTCATATCAAACTCGGGTACTGTTATAGCAAGCCACACATATGTGGATGGAATAATCACTGTTTTGGATTTGTTGATCTTACGAGTTTTTCAACAAAGAAAGACTATAATGAAAAATAAATTTATTTATATCAGAATGCGGTAAAGGCCGTTATAGAGGGAAAGTTGATGTTATACCCTCAGTATCAGCTTATTCGCTATCAATAGATCCAACATGATTAGTGAACCAAAAAAAATACCAGAAGGTTTAATTTTAAGTCCACCTAACCAGCAAAGAATGTCAAGTGCGACAAGATATTTACATTTACGAAACTCGGAGCATAAAAAAAACCTAAAGTACTCAATAACTAACTTCTCTTTAATCTAAGAAATGTTAAGAATAACAAATTTTATATAGTTTACCTGGTTACAGTGTTCTATACAGTATTTATATATTAAAGTATCGTTTTTAAGAAAGAAGATTGCTTTTATTTTTGTCAATCGCACGGTTCAAAAATTAAAGATATTATAATTTTGAACTGCAGTAAGGTGAGAGAGCAAAACCTGAATCAGCATCCTGAGTTCAAAATTTTGTTCCACATCTATGAGTGGTCATTTGATATTTTTTCGTTTTCAATTATTTGATATCCCCTATGTAGATATACAGAGGATCAATGAAAGAATAAGACTTCAAATTTTTGACCCTCCAATTTTGAAGTGCAGACCTCACAGTCCCATGCGACTCTCATACGACTATCTGACCTCCGATTCAGAATGTGTGGATTATAACAGTTCATGTTTTCTAAAATAAAAATGCATTTTCTTATATCCCTTTTTGCATTTTTTAAAAACAAATAATAAAAATAAAAATATTTCAATTTATTTGAGAAGGTAGCTTTGACAAAACGAACGAATAAGAGCGTTAGAGTTAATCAAATTTCCATAAAAAATCTACGGTTGACTGAGGAACATTTAGCATTCTAAGCGGCAAGTAATTAGATCTAATTGCTTCAAGATCTGAAAATTAGTTTTCAAAATGAATTACCAGAACTTTTCTATAATTCATCATACTTCTGAAGAAATAACACTAGAATATTATAAGATTTTAAATTTTAGATACATTTCGGTCAGCTGAGCGCAAGCAAAAAGTTGCAAAATAATTTAGATCTACGCCAAAGAAAATGCCACCAAAAAAAGAAGTTGTAACGTTAGAGTTGTACGTAAGTTGGCGCAGGTCTTGACGATGATTTATTTTGTTGTTATTTTTTGATGCAAGTCTAAATTTTTTGACGACTTTTCTCTTGCGCCCGTCTAATCAAATAGTACCAAATTTTATCTGCTTTTGAACTGAACGCGAAAGGTCTTACTTCTGATTCAGAAGATTAAAGATATAAAAATTTAATAACTCAATGATGAACGTCGATCACCCGATAAACTGTCTTTATAGAATTAAAACACATCGTAGTTGAACGGATTATTTTTCTTAATTGGCCCTCCATTCTATTTATATTATTATTAGCATGTCTTTATGAACTTACTTCCTGTTTAGTTTTTTTGTCTATGAAAATTTTGCAATCTATTTTGCACTAACTTCCTGATGATCTAGACATCTGAAATTTTGAGGATAGTTCAAAACTGGATAGCAATGCAACATTAGCTAATTTTCTTCTCTGTCTGGTTTTTTTTTATTCGGTAAAAATTTTATAATCCTTAAAAAATTTTATTACCGAAAGATGGTACCATTCCAAGTTGTAAATTTATCGAGAAGTTAAATCGCAAAATTTCATACACACGAGACTAAAATGAAAAACCAATTATTGTAATAAAGAATAATATACGAGCTTTTAAAATGGAGTAAAATGTAAGAAATAATTTTTCATAGCTTTGGGGGTTAAGAATCTTTTTTGGCTTATAAATCTGTATGGGGCTGGGAGAAATTATTTTATACTTTTTAGTGGTGTATTAAAAAAAAAAATTATAATTTTAAATTGTAATATTTTTTTTGATTTATGATTTATTCTAATAGCCTTGGGATATAAAGCTAAAGCAAGAAATGCATTAAAACAATGATATTATTGTTGAGTTTTCAGAGCTTTAAAGGCATTACTTTTTAAGAAACGGGAAAGGAACAGGAAATATTCTGTCGCTCAGCAAAAGTATACCAGAGTAATTAGACGTAGACCTGAAAGCTTTATGACAAAAAAGTACTTTACATTGAGTTATAACTCCTTGTTCTCTGTTTCTTGTCTCTCAGCATTTTGTTTGCGTGTAGAGAAATTGCAGAGTAGCTAAAGTGCACGCAGTGAATAAATATTTCTACACAAATTAAGGCTGTCCCTTTTAAAGAAAAACATGAAAATGTTCTTTCGTCAAAATTATTCAAACGTATTCAAGTTTTCATATTTCTAATTATTTCTGATATTTTACGGACTGTAACATACAAGGAATTATACTTTGCATTCACATTTAAATGCCTAATTATTAATACATTACGATTTTTTGTACGATATAAGGTATTGTATAAAAAATTATATTCATAATTTTGATAGAAATTATATGGACAATTTCAATATGTATTCATAATTTTGTTAAAAATTATATTCATGATTTCGATATATATTCATAATTTTGTTAAAAATTATATTCATAATTTTGATAGAAATTATATTGACAATTTCAATATGTATTCATAATTTTGTTAAAAATTATATTCATGATTTCGATATATATTCATAATTTTGTTAAAAATTATATTCATAATTTCGATATATATTCATAATTTTGTTAAAAATTATATTCATAATTTCGATACATATATTCATAATTTTGTTAAAAATTATATTCATGATTTCAATATATATTCATAATTTTGTTAAAAATTATATTCATGATTTCGATATATATTCATAATTTTGTTAAAAATTATATTCATAATTTCGATATATATTCATAATTTTGTTTAAAATTATATTCATAGTTTCGATATATATTCATAATTTTGATAAAAAATTATATTCATAATTTTGATAAAAATTATATTCATAATTTCGATACATATTCATAATTTCGATACATATTCATAAGTTTGATAAAAATTATATTCAAAATTACGATATATATTCATAATTTTGATATATTCATAATTTTGATATATATTCATAGTTTTGATATATTCATAATTTCGATATATATTCATAATTTTAATAGGAATTATGAATAACATCTTTACCAAATATGTACTGGATGATTTGAAATATCGTTTCTGTGTTCATAGTGTCATAGGAATTATGAATAACATCTTTACCAAATATGTACTGGATGACTTGAAATAGAGTTTCTGTGTTCATAGTGTTACGACGTATAAAGTGGGCTGTATACTTGCAGGAAAATCAAATCCTTTATTTGTTGTATCGTGCACTCGCTTGTATGGATGTACTACAGCTCTCGACTCATTCTACTTTACAAAAATTATTACAGATAGCGCAACAGTGCGCTTTTTCTATACGTAACGGAACATTCCGCCCGGCTATAAAATATAGAATATTTTAAAACATACTTAAATATAGAATTGATTAAATAAAATAATTTCTAAATATACAGATATGATTTATTTACAAATAAAGGCAATATTCTAAGGAAATATAATGTGCAATTATATTGCAATACAACTTAATTTGCGTTGTTATCCTTTATTGCTAAGAGATTATTTTTTATACTGAACGTGTGAATTCGTTTGTGACAGTTTTCACTTTAACTACTCTGATTTTACCATCATTTCCATACATGGCTTCTAAAATTCTTGTCACTGCCCCTTTACAGGACATACAAATCATTCTAAGCCAAATAATTCGCTAAGGACTCGTTTATGTCCCAGATTAATTTTCTGAAATGATATTATTCTGAAGCTACACCTTTAAAATTAGATATGTTAATAATTAATGTTCAAATGCTGCTTTTACGGGCACTTAAAAAGCTGAAAAAAAGTTGAGCTGCAAGAAAGACTTCGGCTGTTCAATCTGTCTAAGAGATTATCTTTAGTAGCCAAAATACAAAAATTGCTACATAAACCTTTGAAAATATTCCATTTCTTCGATATTTGCATTTTATTTGAAAAAGGTCACAAAATTCCACTTCAGAAAAATAGTGCACATTGGGGTCCTTCTAAATAATGACAAATTGCTCATTTTTTAATCTACCCAGGTACGTCTTTGTCTAAAACATTCAATTGTATGTTGTTTCCCGTGCAATATCCTGGACATTAATCGGCCCATAGCATTCTAATTGGATATTACCCTAAGCATTAATGTGTAGAAATTTCTTATGCACATATTTAAAAAGTAATTTAGTAAATTTATGTTTACTCAACAAAATTATTTGATGTTTTGCTCTGAATGATAAATCAGCAATATTTAGCTTTCCACAAACTCAGTATTCTCTCGTAATCGTCTCTTCTAATCTGAAAAAGACCTTAACTTAATTGCTTTTTTAAGCATCTCTATTTATTCCCAAGGCATCGATTTCCACTCTAAACTCGCTCGATTGTGCTAATCGAGCTAATAATTATTTCTTTTTAACTCCTCAGCAATTAAAAACTTAGACATTCCAATAAAACCGTAGAAAAATGTTACATAAGATTTTTTTTTATTATCATTAAAGGCAACAGTCGGTCAATGTTAATAAAAATTTACTAGTTCAGAATAAATAAATCACTTCGACAATCATTTCTTAAGAAAAATAATTGACATTTCAAAAACAAAAGATCAAGTAAACGTAGAATGCAGGCAAAAATGTTTCGGGTTTTCAAAAAGAAATAACTATAATCTTTCTTCTAAATAATGAATTAAATAAATAAGCAGTTTTACAAGGAAAAAATGCTCCGAATAAAATTATTCTTTAAAACTCTCACAATGCAGATATTAAAGAGTAATTAAGATAGAGAACTCTTTAAAAGTATTTTAAAAATAAAGAGTAGCAACCAATGTATACATTGAAGAAATAGGAATTTTTTTTATCTTTTTCTATTCAGTAGCGAAATTTTTCTTAACTCATAATAGAAATGAAAAAAATTGTTAAACATATAAAATTCCACACATTTTCTAAATTTTTCATATTTCATTTAATAGTAGTGCTTACGGAACTCTAAAATTCTTTTCTCTAAGAATATATAATGAAATAGCGTTTAATTTTTATTTTTGAAAATAAACGGTGGAAGACAGCAGACGATTACTGGTGATGTATTTTAACTGTCATCAGTTTTCGTATGAGATAAAAAATGATGAAATATATTGGTTTATGGCTGGGGGACTGATGTTTTCGTTTTTGTAATTATTTAAAACATGTATGGTGAAAGAACAATAGAAGGAGGCGAGTCTATATATTTAAAATAAAAGGAAAAACCCCAAGTTGAACCCCTGGTCAGATTTCGACATTTTACATTTTATATGAAAGATCAGTCATAGAAGATTACCTGCATCTTTCATCCACCATTTTTAAGCTTATCTGCATATTCTTGGTGGGGAAACTCGAGACAGAATTCACAAACCAAAACCAGTAAACAGATTTCGTAAAGTTTTATTTCAC
The DNA here is from genome assembly GCA_026543865.1 of Argiope aurantia. Classification (NCBI taxonomy): domain Eukaryota; kingdom Metazoa; phylum Arthropoda; class Arachnida; order Araneae; family Araneidae; genus Argiope; species Argiope aurantia. The sequence goes on along the minus strand of JAPMOR010016130.1, from coordinate 891,487 downwards.
ATGAAAGCTCGTTCAAAAAAGCTCTATTAAAAATTAAATAAAACACTACTACGTGTTTCTAATAACACTACTAATTGAAAAAAACACTATGATGGAAAAATCTCGCCATCCTTGTTCTCCCACCACTAATCATTTAGGAGAATTCGAAATTTTAGTTTTAAAAGTTTTAGGCCTTCCTGAAATCGAGAAACACATTTCCAGAAACTGTATGTATGCCTGACTTTGGCAAAGATTTGTATGTTTATCTGAGACAAACATAATTCAAGAATGCTTTAAACAAGCCAAATAAAATTTGGGACAAGTTCTAAACACCAAATTTGTAAATTTCTATCAAATTTTGAACAAAATCCATTTAGAGTATGTCTGTCTGTTTAGCTGTTCGAAAGTAAATTTACGCGATAACCACAAAATGAAGAGTGCTGGATTTATAAAATTCAGTACACGTATTTAACATCTATAGTCTAGAAACCTATTAAATTTTGAGCCAAAGTCAACGAGAGGCTGAACGTCTGTTATCCGTACTTTGAAAAACATGTAAACGCTATAGCTCAAGAATGCAATAACAAATATATTATATCTTGTGAATGATTTTGTTACTACAAGTGACATTTTTATCCCAATCGGTTGGAGAAAACCTGCCTAAAACTCGAATATGATTTTCAGATACTATTAACCATATGGCAGTGATTAATCGCCAAAACATTCGATGAAGGATGACACGATAGATTCAATAAAAATTCTAAATTCACGCCAAAAGGTAATATTTCGTAACTATTGTACACCAGTGCCATGCAAGGCGTTCTTTCGCATGACAAATTAATTAAAGAGTGTACGAGAAAATTTTGTGGAATCAATTTCCGCTAGTTTAATAATGCTTTTTACTTTAGTGCACAATTTGCAATTTAATTTTTAATAAGAAATGTAAATTCTGATATTGAAACATTTTCACATGCATTTGTTAATGTTAAAATTATGATTTAAAAAAGAATGTTTTCTTTCGATATTAAATTCGATGTAGGATTTTCCTTTACATATTTATTTCGTTGTAAATACATTTTTCACTCACTACAATTACTTTTCACTCATTCAGTTCATGTTTTCCTGCCTTATCAAGTAACAGGAGGAATTTAAAAAAAATTTCATTCCACATTAATATTTTATATCTTAAAAAGTCAATTGACGGGAGAACAAGCTGATTGCCAAAGACATTTAGCATGTCTTAAAACATGTGCACGACAGTATAATGTTGCATGCAGTTCACGCCTTTACACAATGTCCACAATTTTATACGGGGTATAAAACCCCCGGGGGGGCACCTCGAAATGATGAGATGCTTCCGGCATGGTGGTTGGATCTCGCCACCCTGGTGAGTACACAAATAGGTGGGGGATCTGACTCCTCCCATCGATGACGGGACGTACTTCCTTCGGGGAGTGTTGTACTGTGGCCGGTGATGACCCTTAGGACTCAGCCACAGTTCCCGCCAGTGTTGCTATTGCGGCGTTTCGGTCATTCAGTTTTATGGTTTAAAACCGTGTACCTTCGTGGCGGGGCGGAGAGTCAGTGGATGACTTATACGGGATGTAAAAGGATACAACACTCTTATTAGAGAATATTGAATTAAGTTTCGAAGCGACCACTCCCGCTGTATAAATATGATGTTGTTTGCTAGTTTGACATTCTTTCTGTAAATTACGTGATGTAATTTGTAGAACACATAATACTGTTCACATAGAATAAAATGTATGAGTAAATGTATGAGTCAAACAAATGAAACCTAAAACTTTCTGATGCCGCGCTTTCGGACAAGAATTTCGAGTAGTTATTTTCCATATTGTTTTGGATTTCTATAGCGCAACTTAGAAAGCCGCGTCTGTTTTGTTCTACATACAAATTATTTGAGAAGCACTGTATGTATGAAATGTGAAGTTTAAACAGGAATTCAGGCTTATGTGAATTCCCAATTACAGGCGATTTCCGCCAAGATACAGCAACGAGCCTCCCCGGGCCTAACAGGACGAGTCCCTCCCCTGGGAATCACGTCTCACGTGAAGTACGACAAACTTGATTTTCGCCCTCAAAACACTTTCCCCTCCTGCTACCTGCTTACCGAAATCCCAGACCCGGCATTTTTCCCACCCTCAACACTTTCTCTACTCCACCCTCACCCCGCCTCCATTTCTATCCTTTTTTCGAATTCTTTGTTGCATCGGTTCGGACACTAAAATCCTTTCACATTTTTGCAGGTTTTCGAGAGGAATTCCTGAAGCAGAAAAGGAATTTCGGATGGCGCTTATTCTGAAAAAAAGATTGACTTGAAAATATGACCACCTGCTACGAATCAATTTGACAATACAGAAGTTTTTATCTCCACGGGAATTTTAAATTCTCTTGACATATACAGGAGGGAAATATAAGAATGTAAGAATAATTATACATTAAAATCTCAAAATATACGAATTGATAAAAATAAATTCATACTGGCAATATTTACACTGGTTTGCACATTTTAAAAAAAATCAGAAAAACAACAATAGTTTGAAAGACTTTATAATGATTTCAGAGAAAGTGAGGCAATGTTTACCTCACAAAATAAGAAAAATTATAACACAAACAAACTACCAAGCGAAATTTCAAAAAATGCATGATACTAATAAACTCGGATTCAACAAAGAAAGTATAGAAAAAGTATTTTCGATACGAAACATGACCATGTGGTGAAAGCTTATAAGCCAAAGCCAGTTAACAGCTACGCTACACGATCAATTGCTTTTGTATTGTGGTCATGTTACTGGACTGCGAACCGCATGATCCCAGGTTCTATCCTCACTCATACCAACCCGCTACAATCATATGAAAGGGTCATTCAGCGAAAGTATATGTAATGCTAGCGATTGCAATACGTAGCTAAATTTTTTTGTTTGTTCATAGTAATTTTATGTAAAATAGGATCTGATATGGGATTTCGATGGAATAATTTCATCAAAAGTAGAGCAACCTATCAACATTTTAAAAATGGTTCTGTTAGCCGAATTGAGGATGATTTTTATCTTAATCAAATATGCACTGGTCGTGGTGTATTTTCTGTCATCAAAAGTCGTTTCTATGACAGAAGTTCGACTTGTCAGTGTGGCAGCGAAGAAGGATCTATGAATAACGTGATCAAAGTCTGTGCACTATGACGGGAACACAGACTCAGATGGACAAGAAATTGGATGTCTCTCAACGTCACAGAACTCATGAAAATTCCAGCCATTAAATCTTCTATTAAGGACATTTTGTCAAAACTATAGACTTAAATTCCCTCCAAATGTAAAAAGTTAATGTACATTTAACGTATTTTTTGCATTTTTAATATTTTACAATTTAATACGTAATTTTTCCCCCTTCTTTTTTTTCTGTACGAATATACGTTTTCTCTAGAGGGTTCTTTGTTGTTTGCAAGGGTCCAATGTCATCAAATGTCGTTTGTTCCCTCTTGCTAGGTGATCATCGGCTGGGTATTGCTTGCATGGGATATTGAAGGAGTAAAATATATTTGTAACACGTCCTGAACATTCTCGATAGAATTCATATCTGAAGCATAAGGGGCTACTCAACACCTTTTAATTGATACTGCTGAACACTAGCTTCAAGTGTAAGTGTTAATGTCAGATTAACGTTACTCTCCTCCAAGATAAAGCTACTGCTCATCATAGTGATATAAGGAATATCATTCAGAAGAACAAGCGACTCATGTATAGGCTAAGTGGAACTGCATCATTTCAACAGCTTTCAAAATATAAATTTTAATGATATTTCACAAAATTCTGCATTTCTGAAGAATGAATGGCAATTTACTGCTTCACGCTGAAGATAATCTTCAAACGTATAAATGCCTTAAACGAATAGTTAGGGTTACTGTAAGGTTAAACTATATCTTATAAATCCATTTTCAAAATGTAAATTACATTCGTATTTAATTCAATTCTACATTTAAGATTAATACCCATCCTCAACTCTTTTTCATTTTGACGCAGCAGTTAAAGGTCTTCATTCAAGTATTCATTAGATAATGCGAAAGCTTTAAATGTTTGGCAATGGGCAGGTAGTATTTTTTTCTGTGTAATTTTTAATGTTAAATTTGAGCAGTTTTTATTTTTTTAATAATGGCTTTTCACTTTGGAATGGCATCATTTTTTAGGAGTTTCCCTTCTGTGTTTCATTGCAGTAAAAAAAATGCAATTTGGAACACTTTTTCTAAAGGAAATAGTTTTTAAGTTTGAAATTTTCAAAAAAAATGGCATTAATTAATCATAAAGAATTAACTAAAATATTTACCTAATTTAAATGAATAACATTAAATCCAAATAATGTTTTTCACAGATTTTACTTGAAATTTGTAAAGAATTTGAAAGATGGATGTTTAAAATTTCCGTTAGGCTTAAAATCATTCCGTTGGGGAATTTTTGAATATTAGCTTACCACTATTAAAAAATTTATCAAAATAAAACATGAAAAATATTCCTGGTGATGAAATCAAATTTGATACAAGACAACAATTATATTTACAAAATCTCCAAACAATTGTGTTTACAAATCAATATTTAAGTCATTGCTTTTTTCGAGTCATAGCGTTTACATGTATGTTTGTTTACAGTTCAGCAAACGTTCAAATCCCTGACAAATTTGTCTCCAAATTTGATGCATATCTGTACTTTCTGTATTATATCTGTATATTTAATTTTACTTATCTGGCTAATCTAATTTTATTTTTTTTCGCATAGTAATTATCAGACAGCTGGGTGGAGAGACTTTTTTGAATGGATTTTGTTCAAAATTTCATATAAATCTATAAATTTGGTGTTAAAACCCTATACCAAGTTTTATGTGTACAGGTTAAAAAATATTTAAATAAAAAAAATTTTAAATATATAGAATTTTTATATGGAAATTTATTTTTATTTTTTAATAATTTTTTAATTACAGGGTTTACAAATAAACAAATAGACAATTTCTAAAATGTGTTTTCGAACTTAGGGAGGTCTAAAACATAGAGATTTGTCAAAATCTCAAGTTCAAATTCTTTAACGATTACAATACTTTACTCCTTTTATGGGCCGGGATAGCCTGGTTGATAGGGCGTTAGATTCGCATTCCTTGGGTTGCGAGTTTGAAATCCACCGGCCTAAGACTCTCCGTGGGTGTGGTGGCTGGCGCACCTATAAATCTGTCGTGCTCACAAAGTCTTCTATGTCGAGAATAATACCACTTGGGGCACTGGTTCAGAGGTGATCGTTCTCTGATTCAGGTGTAAATTACAATCTGTGAATGAAATGCATGAATGAAATCCACCTCGTAAAAACGGTTGCGAAGTGTGAGTAGCTACGTAGTACTCTTGGCCCTAGTTGGCGCTATCGGAAAAACAAGAGAAAAAACAAATGACAAGAGAACTTATTCGGCTTAAATCGCTAACAGATAATTGTCAGCGGGCTTGTAAAGGGCCATAATTTACAACAACAACTCTTTTTTATTCTTTGTATAAGAGAAAGTGAAAAAATGTCATTGAAACACCTGCAGAATGAATCATTGGATCTAGAAGTATCAAATTTAAAAGAGAATTACTATACAAATATTAGCTTGTCAGTAAGAAAAAATTTCACAATGCTTCGATCTGATTTGATTTAAAAATTGATTGGAAATATAACATTTATCCTCAGCAATTTTGTATCACAAAATCGCTCTAATACAAAATTCATCGTAATACTATCATAAAAAAAATACTCCAGTTTTATTTTTCAACACAGTTTTCTAATTTTGATAAATTTTTCAAAATATTTTAAATATATTTTAAATCAATACTTTTCATTATTTTATTTTCTGAATTTGGACACACGCACATTTTCAACAATATCCAATATAATTTTTCAGTGTACGTTATATTTATTAAAGTTAATAGAAAAGTTTTTAAAACAATAAAATGTTCGAAGAAATGAATAGTTTAAAAATCAAATAGGCGTTGCTGGACAAAGATTTTTTAAAATTTAAACAGGCCAACACATTATTATATTTTGTATAGAAAG
>JAPMOR010016130.1:850467-885415 GCA_026543865.1 Argiope aurantia | reverse complement strand
ACTTTCTTTCTAGCTTCTTGTTTGTCTATAAATATAAACAAATCAAATCTAAAATTTTATGCTGTGATTTTTTTAACTAGATGCTCTAAACTGATTTAAGTTTTTTTCCCACTAAAATTCCGCCTAACTAATAGAGATTAACAATGCTTAATCTCTACTCTAAATAATAAAATAATTCATAGGAATTAATTTATTCAATTCTCAGTATGTCACATTGAACTATTCAATCTCACCAAAATCTTTTACATCACGCTACTTCGTCTAATCGTAGATAACAAGATTGCATATGAAGTGATTTTTCAACCGTTACATTCTTGCCAGCAACTTACCATCCTCTTGTTAAGTGCTGATTACCGATTTCGAAAAAGGTAAGAGAGAAGTTAGATTCCAGGGCGAAACAGAGCATTCACTGCACCTCTCCAAACTTCAGCTCACATAATTTAGAAGGTGCAAAAATGTGTCCGTTTCGGAATGAAAAATTCAGCCTCGCGGAAAACTTAAGTTTCCGCGCATCAGCTCCACCGGAAGTAGGGAGGGGTGCTCCACAAATGGACAGGAAGCGAAGAACAGGTCGCATTTCGGAATCGGGAATAAGGGAAGTGAATATTTCCTATCTATTATTCATCTTTTAAAGTTCCACTTAAAGGGAATTCTATAAAAAGGTTTGAGATAAAATTTATTCCCGTTGTTTGCTATATATACCGGGTGATTATAAAAAAAATTATCCAGATATATAAGACCGTAACTGTCATACCATTCACAGGAACGGAATAGTTTTGGTTCAAGGTACTTTGAGGTATGCGTCAATAAACAACTGTGAAAAACAACTGTTAAATTTTAACAGCTACGGCTACAGTGACAAAATTTCAATCTTTTCAAATGGCAATACCAACTTTGTTGTATTAGAATGAAATCCTAATAAAACAAAGCAATAAATAGAGTTGTAAAGCTACCAATAATACGAAATCATCAAAGTTAGACATATTAAGAAGAAAAGAGAAACCAGCCAATAATAGCAGAGAGGAAACAGAAAGCAAAACATTTTATTGTGTTTCACAAATTTTCTACTTGAACTACTTCAACCAAGATGACACTTTGCTTGCAGCAGATGGTTCCTAGAATCAAAGCACCACGCCGAAAGGAATCTATTGAACTTAATGTTTCTGGTAGTAACATCGCAGTTGTTTTCTCTTTTTAGTTACCGCTGGTGATTTTCGTGCTATAGGTAGCTTTCCAGTTCTATTTATTGTTTTTTGCTATGGAAGACACACACCAATAAAAAAAAGTTGCTGTTATCATTTGAAAATTTTGAAATTTTGTCACTTTAACCATAGTTGTTAGAGTTTAACTGTTGTTTTTCATGTGATTCTTGAGAGTATATACCTTGAACCAACATTTTGTTCCGTTCTAGTAAATGTTGTGATAGTTACAGTCTCATATATCGGGATAGTTTTTTTATAATCACCCGGTATTCATTATATTTCAAATATTTCTAATTAAAGAAAAATGAGATATAATGAAAATATATACTAATATATTGCTAACACAATTTCAAATTAAAAGCTAGTTTGAAAAGTTCTTTAAAATTTTAGGGTACACATTATTGATCATTACATTTCATCTTGTCAGTGTCATAAATCAGTATCTTACTAGCAAAAAGGTAAAAGCCTAAATCGATCAATTTTGAAATGATGTTATTTATTTCTCCAAAATAATGACATAAAGAAGGGCCCAAATCCTTACATGATTTCAAGTTAGAGATATATCAAAATTATCCACGTCAAAGTTGTAATCATATTAACAGAACTAATTCTTTCTCTTCGATAATCAATGGATTAGCTCTTTTAATATCAAGGTATAGAATTTATTCGTAAATAATTTACTTCAACTCCCAAAGGAAGTTTAGATTTCAAATTAGATGAGAATTCAATTTCACGAATCTTAAGTAACCATACATGGCTACTTCACTCCGCTTAATTAAAGGCAGATTATATTTGAATAACCGGTAGCATTTGCGAGAACTAAAGTTTAGTCCTAAGAACCATCTCCAGCCACAGTATAATACTTCTTGTGGATAGCGCGTCCCATCATCGAAAGGAGGTAATCGACCCCCATCATTTTTCTACCCACCAGGTTTGCGAGAATCAACTACCATACTGGAAGTTTTACATCCTCATTTCTGAGATGCTCTCCAGTGGGAGACGTTTCTGAAGTAAGTTCAGATCACATATCTCGTATTTTTGAAATGCAATGAGATGACAAGGTTGATACGAGTAAACCTCCAGACTTGATTTCTGAAATTTGAGTCCCGAAGTCAGATCTAACCTAAGTAATAGTCACATGTAATGGTATATTTTTTCTGCAATCGGGCTTCAAAACTCAGAACATCATCATCAAATCCATATCACCAGTTTAGTATGATGTAGAGCTCCAATAACATTGTAGTTCCAATAGCTGTAGGTTTTAAAATTTTCTTTAATTTTATCAAAAAAAAAGTTTAAACTTATTGTAAAAATAAGTTGATGCATTGTTGAAAGAAATTCAAACATATTTTATTGTTGCTTGAAAACTTTTCAATACACGATTTTTTTTTTCTAAAAGTTATGAATAAAAATAAAATTTTCTATGAAAATTAACATTAAATATATCATGTTTTATACCTCATATTACTTAAATATATTATATATTATTTATATGGTATATTTAAGTAATAAAAGGTATATCGTACGTAATTAAGTACTATATATGTCACTCGCCAAACCGATTAGATCTTTAAAATGAAAAGTGAAGAAAAATAATAAGATGATATACTTTGCTTTTACTTTCTCATATATATAGCATAATCGACAAAAAATTCAAACTCGAGATTTTGACGAATCTCCACATTTTAGACCTCCTTGAGTTCGAAAAAGACCTTTTTGGAAAATTTCTGTCTGTGACAAAAATAAGTCAAAGGCACTTCGAGCCATACAGAAGAAATTTGATGTATGGCCTTTACGCTCACTTTGTGAATTTTTGTCAAATTTTGAGCAAAATATACTGAGAAGTCTGTCTGCCCGACTGTTCGAATTTAAATTAACAAGATGAGTAGAAAACGAAGAGTGCTAGATGAATAAAATTCGGAGCACGAATTTTACGTCATTGGTGAAGATACCTTTCAAATTTTGAGTCATATCCAACAAGGGGTTTACCGTCTGTCGGTCTGTACTTTCAAAAACATGCAAACGCGATAATTCCAAACCTCAATGATTAAAATATATACAATTTGGTATGAAATTTTGTGACTGCAGGTGTTAAGTTCTGTGTGAAATTTTTGCTTCAATAGGTAGGGAAAAACACGTGTAAAAAGGCAATTCCATTTAGGGATACTGTTAGCCGCATACCAAGGACTAATTGCCAATTAACTCACCAAGAATGACACGATAGATTCAGTAAAATGCTATATTTGCGCCAAATGTTAATATTTTGTAATTAATATACGCCAGTACCATTTCAAGGCATTCTCTGGCAAGAAATATTTGTTAGAGATTATGCGAGAAAGTTTTGGGGGGAGCAGTCCTACTGGTTTAAAATTTCATTTAAAATATAAATGCAAATAAACATTGTAGAATGTATCATTGCAAATATGGCAAGTACATTGCAAACAATATTAAGAGAGCTATATTGCAATTCTTATGTTAAAATACTTTTATTTAGGTTAATTATATAAATTATGTTTCCTTTCTTGTTTCTTTTTTTTTCAAAATCACAAAAATATTTAATTTTTTTAATTCTTCATTCTTTTTTCAATTATTTCGCTTTAATTTCTACTTTCGTTTTCATATTTGCTGATATTATTATATGATCTAATTTTAGATTGTTGAACTATATATTTTCATAATTAAAAAGAAAAATATTTTGCCATCTTCAAAGTTTAAAAAAATGCCCAATGACATAAATTTGATTGCCATAAGATTTTTTCTGATTGAAGAAAATTTTAAATTTTTCTAAAACTATAGTTCAGTTTTATTTTTGTCTTTTAGTTCTGAAAAGAACAGAAAAAATTGGTCTAAAAAATGGCTAATATAAATACAAGCTGCAATTCTTAATCTATAAACTATGTGGCATATCTTAAAACTTGTTCGTAAAATAATAAACTAAATTTAATTTATTGGCAATCAGCTGAACATTAAAACAAAATACAATTTATCATATATTAGTACCTATACAATATACTTCAGATTGGTTGACTGATTTTTCTTGGAATAAAGATGAATGCTGACCAAGCTATGCCAAATGTAATTAAATTCAAAATGCAAAAATATATATGTAACGTTAAATGTGATTAATCTGGTGATTATGTACCATTAATTGCCATTTATTATAAACAATCACCGGTGATTTAATAGTAATTATGAATAATTACTAGGATTAATCACATTATCCGGGTATTGATAATCCGGATTAATCATATTATCGGGGCACTAATGTATGCATTGCTACGGTAAATGTAATTAATCCGAAGATTATGTATGATTACCGATTCTTATACAAAATCACCGTTTAATATTGTTACGAAATTTCCGTGTTCATTTGGATAGTGGAAGTTATATGATGTGGAGAACGCTCAATCAGCAGGCGGCAGTAGAATAAAAACAACGACGTCTATTTACACGAAGACACACAGGACAGCACAAAGACGACAACTATATACAGCATAGGGAAGACAATTATCTTCAGCCGCGAGTTGTGCAAACAGCAGCACACAACAAAACTCTACTGCAGACAGTAGCGCACAGCTTAGTTCAGAACTAGCTTGACTCCGTCGCCGCACTGCAAATCTCTGGTAGACTAGTTCTTCATCGTCCATTCCGAACTACTCTCCTCTGGCAGCTGCAGACCGCCTCCTTTTATAGGTCTTAGGAGGCGGGGCTAGAAGCCTCTCAACCAATCAGGAACGTTCGAGGTGTATCTCGGTTCCTAATGGACGGATCGGGAAAATTTTCGATGTTTCGGGTATAATCTATTATGGCGCCAAAGTTGCCAAATTCGTCGCCAAGCTCTGGGACCTCCGACGCGACACCCGGACTCCATCCAATACAGATAACTGTAAAACGGTCTTTCTGATGATGGAACCAACTATGCTGAGAAGCAGCATTACAGATTCGTAACAATATACATCTATAGAGAGTATAAAATGAAATCTCTTGAAAGCGTCTGTATGTTTGAAAGGGAAAAACTCCAGAAATACGTAACTTATATCGGAAATATTTATACCATTTTGTAGGGCATTTATTGCGGAAGGTTTTAGTATATTAAAGTCATATCAAAATAAAAAAGGAGTTTTATAATCGCGATTTTAATTATTTACCTATTACAATTCGCGCATGCGTAAAACAGCAATATCTGTGCTTTGCACTTATCTGGGCATGTACGAAAATCTCTTACTGCGCATGCTCAAATAACAAGAGCTGTGGTACAGTATGTATATGCGATACATTTCTTTTTTTACATCTGATTTAAAATAGCGATTCAAAACTCATTATATCCAAAAAAAGAAATCCAACCTTGGCCAGTGCACATAAATGCCAAAATCCTTCGTTTGTTGCTTGGTAATGAAAATATAAAGGAAAGAAACGTTCGATTACCGAATATCAGAGAAACAATCTCCAAACTTAGGGAATGAGAATCTTCTGTTGAGCGAAGTAACCGTCTCTCTTTAAATCGCACTGCAACTGAATTACAGAAACAGAATGGATCTCAAGAGGAGCGAAGTGATCGCCCAACAAATATAGTTTACAAAGAAATATTATGAAATAAGCTGAATTTTATTTTCATATCAAATTATACAGAGTTGATAAACGAGTGCGGAACAATGAATTATTTGTATATTTTTAAATTTTAGAACAGTTTTTCTATTGTAAATTTTTAGTGAATTGTTTTGTCTATGAACAGACTATATTGTTACCTTTTTAACAGTCTAAATATTTCTGAATGTGTGCTATAAAGAATTGTTTTGTTGCTATTTTTGTTGATTTTTAAATATATTTCTATGTTCGATGTTGCTTTAAATGTCCATGGTCATTGTCTTAACGGGTGGAGGCTAGACTAGCAACGGGTAACGCTGTGGTGCGGGTACTGCGGGTATATATATATATAAATCACTGAATTAGTCACATTTACACCAAAAATATATTTGATCCACCTGTTCAAACTATCCTCATCCGCAATGTGGGTTACGCCCCTCGAAATCCTTTCCTTTTGAGCAGCTCACCTATCTCAGCAGAGGCCGGAGTGAAAGTAGTTTGTTTAATTCGTCGTCCCCGAGCACATTCTTAATTAATTTATAACGCATCAGATAGCAGGGAGCAGAAAAGAAACGAGGAGCCCTCGAGGAACGATAACGGGTTGGCTCGCTGAAAACTTGCACTCCGCAGGATTCGCCCTCGCCCCCAACATTGCTGGGAGTGGGGAAAAAACGGAGAATCCTTCACGAATGAACAATGCGGAACCTGAACTTGCAAATCAGGACATTGATTAAGTGGTCGAGTAGCCGAAGGATGGAGAGAGATGTTCTGGATGAGTGATGTGGATGCCTGAGATGATATCCTAATCGAATCTGAGGATCTTGTGCCCAAAGAGTTGCCAAGCTGTGCGGTAAATAGTTGATCACTGCGTAAAGAACTAGGTTTTCAGCAAATTCTGTTATTTCTTGACACAGCAGAATTCAAGCGGTTATTGTTGCTTTCACTGTAATGCAGGTTCTTCAAATCACGACTGACAAATAACGAGATATTTGAAAAGTTTGCAACATTTGTTGAATCCGAGTTCAATGTTTGATGTTAAATCGTTCTTAATATAATAATTATTAAATATTAAATGTCCTCATAAACTGCTCTATTTCTTGTTTGATACATATTTATAAAAAAACGTATTCAAAAGGTGATTTTTTTTTTCTTTCACACATTATAAACAATTATCTTTGGTTTCAACATTTGATTTATAAGAATTTGAATTAAAAAAATTTCAGTTGAAATGTACTAAGCGGTACAAGATTTCTTAATGTGAATATTGCTGAGAAATTGCTAAAAATTAAACAAAAAAATTAAGAAAAAAGAAAGATAAAAATTCTTAGTAAACAATGTGAAGAAAAAGAAAAAAAAGAGTGGAAGATGGTTATTTTCTAAATATACATATATTTAAGTTCAGTTCAGTTTTGTTAACGTCTCGTTTTAAACCAACATTGGGCTTCTTGAAGACCGACCTCGAAATTTCTAACAGCGGTCAGATAACGAGAACAACATCTGTGTTAGCACCCCTCTCCAAATTTCCACACTATACAGTGGGAGAACGTTTGGTTCGGACGGATTTAACGCTCATCGGATCCGCTCTGCTGTGGAATCGGATCTCGAGATTGAAACTCTTCGGTTCAGAGGCCCAGACCTTACAGTCAGGTAACAGCATCCCTCACCTGCATTTGAGGATGGGATGTTAAGAATTGCTGTACAAATTAATTTTGGATTACTTTTATTTCAACAAAATCGCAAATCTATAAAAAAACATTTGATAATACTGTATAAAAAGAATATTTTTATGCTGATCATCCTGGCTTTATATCTTTTTTATATGATAAAGCTCTATCTAAAATCCATCACATCATGGAAGAGTACAAGAAATATAATATGAGAGAGCAATCTCGAAATTTTGAATAAGCAGTGATATTAAAAGTTTTGCAATTCACAATTTCTTTTACACTTTCTTTGTGCGTGCGTGCGTGTGTGTGTGTGTGTGTGTCTTGGTGGAATTCAGCAGATATAATACAGAAAATATGTGCCATTTAAATTGGAAAATGTTTCAAATTAAAATTTCATTAAAGCATTTCGTGATGACAAAGTAATAATTAATTTTTTTCATATCGAACACACTATTTCTTATAATTCTTCACACTATATCAAAAAATTCTTCTTGCAAGTGATACTTTGTACAACGGCAGCTTTTAAGAAGCTATATTATTTTACTATTTTTTTCTTCTATTCTTAAGTCAACCTCATGCTAATAGTTCCTTTAAAGTTGCTAATAATTCCTGATCAACAGACGATATTTTTAATGTCTTGTCATAAACAAGTTAAAAAGCTGAAAATGGCGTGCACTTAGTCAGAAAGAATAGCTTACGTAATAGGCAGTTCCGAAAGCAAGCCAGTCGGAGATTCAGAGACGAACGCAAAGTTTGCACAATAGCCGAGTCGGGAAAAATTGACATTAAGCGTTGATGAAGGAACATAAAGACAAAGCTGCGCAGGGTATTGTTTGTTGTCGAGACGTCGGCTGCAACTTATCTCAGCCGGTGCAGACGGAAGCCTGCAATTAGGGCAAGCTGAAAGAACAATGACTGCTGGCTGACTGCAAATTGTAAGATTAAGGGCTTACTTGCCTTCAAAAAGATTCCAAATTTGATTTGGAGCATTAAGAGAAGGCTCTGTCTTTTCAGAAGTCGCCTCTGTGCTACTTTACTTATTTTGCGTGATGTCAGTTTTATCATTATATATTTTTTTTTCATGGCTGTTTTGTTTCGAAAATGTTTTATAAATTCTTAGCTTCGGAATTAACCTTGTGAGTGAAATTATCAAATTTTGGGTTAAGGACTTTATGTCTTTTTTTTATAGAAACATTTTTTTAACAGAAAGACTGTACAATGGTACATGTTCATTTTTTGCTCCAAATATTGGTTTAGTTTAGTTTAGTTATATTAACGTCCCGTTTTTTAAAGCAACACTAGGGCTAGTTTGGGACGTACCTCATAATTTTGAACCGCGTTCAGATGGCGAGGACAACACCTGAGCTGCCACCCCTCCTCTCCTCTCCGCACCGCACCACACCAGCGGGAAGACGTTTGGTCCCGACTGATTTAACGTGCAACAGACCCCCTTAACAGCGGTTCTATAAATATTGAGAAAAAGTGGGGAAGTATTTTTCAATTTTTTCGAAAAATTTCAATAGAACGTCAAAAAGTATGGTTTAGTTATATTAACGTCCTCTTTTAAAGTAACACTAAGGCTATTTTGGGACGAACCTCGTAATGTTGAACAGTGGTCAGATGACGAGGATGACACCTAATCTGACACCCTCTCTTCAATCTTCCACACCACACCAGTGGGAGGACGTTTGGCCCCAGTGGGTTTAACGTGCACTATATCCGCTTACACGAAGGTCTCGGTAGAATCGGGTCTCGAACCTGAGCCCCTCCGGTTCCGAGAACTTACCACCAGATTATCAGGGCCCAAAAAAATCAAGGCAATTATATTGAATTTTATACTTCTTATATTGATTATAATTGTGATTGGGCTATAATGACAATGTAAACAATGATCTCTTTATATGATATATTTGGCATATGGTGTCTAGAGTCGAAAATAACTACTTTTATCTTCTTTCCTGCTTCTATATGGAATTTTTAAAAAAAAAATCCTATAATTTTGATAAGGAATTGTGGTGTGCGAAATTGAAAGAGGGAGTCTAAAAATTCCGTTAATATGAATATTAATTCTATATTTGTACTAAAGGTAATTATGCCCATGGAATTTGGGTAAGATATCCCAAAATCGATGTGGAATAAGAATCTAAAGAACGATGTAATTCTAAACATCTAACATACTATTTACCAATAATTGCAAATTACATCTACTGTAGCTTAATAAAGAATTTATAAATCATATCAACCTAAAGTGTTTCAAAATTAATCATACTTTTCGGAAGAATCATTTTGCAAATTCTAACAAATATTAGTGAAATGTTTTTGTGTTTTTTGTTTCCTAAGAATTATTGACTCCCCCCCCCCCCTTCGTCCCTTTTTTGTATAGAATCAAAACTAATATTTTTCTAAATCAGAAGAAAAAAAAATCTCAATGCTTAAAAAGTAAATATTTCTAAGACAAATGTTCGAAAGTTCGGAGACTTTATTGCCCTTCTATACATTCAAAGTATTGAAATATTGCTTTTATTCTCCTTTATTAATCCTTTGAGTACATTCGAATTTATCCGAATGTCAAGAATTTATTTGAATCTATTTATTTCACTTTCACTGTAATACTAATTGTCTTAAATTATCTTAATGCAGGTATCATAAATAATATCAAATAAATGAATTCTTCTTCCAAATCTGCTGCTTTTATATACCTAAAAAATTAAATATGATTCAAATGCAAAAAACTCCTCGATATAGTTATAGCAATAATGAATAAATGTGAACTGAAAGAATTAAGAATTAAGAAGAATTAATAAAATACATAAGTTTGAAAACCGCATTATCTTAAATCATTTCCAAATATTATCTATAATATAAAGAATAAAATGTATTTGTCTGTCTCTCTGTCTGTCACAAGAAAAATTCCTTCTCAACAGTGAAATGTATGGAAACGAAAATTTCATCTGTTTTCCATGGATATATTTTCAAGATCCACTGTACTATGTTTAACTTTCAAAATATATTATTTGTTACTTACTAAAATAATAAATTTTAATTTCAAACTCTAGCAATTTCACTCTAATAACTTTTGATATGATTACTGTACGAAAATGAATATGCTATCTTTAGAAGCAAATTATTATCTTTTCAAAGACATTTTTTTTAATTACTGTTCAATATTTGCTTTCAAAATTTTGATAAATTTTTAGATGATCCTAATTTGTTCAAGATCATTAAAAGTTATAAAGTACGATTCATATGAAAGGGCGAGGATCACGCTGGAAAAAAATAACGTATATTTATGTTTTTCCAGTTATATACACAGACGCCAAACAAAAAGTAAAGATATATCGGATGATTGGAACAAAAAACAGGATATGAGAAAAATTATGTTGTTGTAGAAATTATGAGGAGAAGGAGAATACTTGGTGGTTAAAACTGCAGAGATAAAAAAAAAGCGAGAGATTACGCTTATGGCCAGGATTTAGACGATAGGAGAAAGAGTGGAAGAAAATGAGCAATTGGCCGATTTTATACGTTCAAAATACAGGATGTTTATTTAGTCCCGGACGCATTTTGATGTTTAATAACTCATAAAATAATGAAGATATAAACAAACTTATGGCATATATTGATGGAATAACTCATATATTTTACTTTTCAGGTTTGAATATTTTTACTTTTGTAAATATCGTCTGCGCGTGTGGTTAATTTCAGATAATTTCATTTTCCAGTCTAAATATCTGTACTTTTCTAAATATCGTCTGCTTATTAATTGCATTTTTCTCTCTTTTGTTTTTGGCAACTATTGAAATGTTATGTTTACTTTTGATGTGTTTGTTCTATGTAGTACTTTTGTATGTGATGTTTTATTCGAGCGGATATTAAGGAGAATGCATACACCACAAGAGAAAGCACAGCATCCTTTCATGTTTCCGGCATTGTTATTCGCCATAATGTGCGCAAATGGGGATCTGAAAACCCCCATGAATACCGTGAGGCACATAGGGATTCCCCAAAGGTTAATGTGTGGGGCGGACTAATGCCCGACCGAGTCATTGGTCCTTTCTTTTTTACAGAAAAGACGGTCTCATCATTCGTATTCTTAGAAATGTTGTAAAACTTCGTATTTCCACAAATAGAAGAGCTTCAGCCACATGTCTCTTTGCAACAAGATGGTGCGCCACCTCATTGGGCTACCATCGTTCGTACTTCTTTGAATTACCATTTTCCAGAAAGATGGATTGAGCGAGGAGGTCCAATTCCTTGGCCACCCAGATCACCTGACATAACGCCGCTGGACTTTTTCCTTTGGGGGTTTGTAAAAGACAACGTTTTCAGGAGGATAGTGTCGAACATTGATGACCTAAAAGCCAGAATTACAACCGCAATAGGCTCTGTGGATGCTGACATGCTTGCCGCTAACTGGCGTGAAATTGACTATCGACTTGACCCTCCGTGCGACGAAAGGGGCACACGTGGAAGTTCGTTGACAAGGGTCATGAAACTTTTTGAGTCTATTTAACCATTTATGTTATTAATTTTAATCTATCTTTATTATTTTATGAGTTATTAAACATCAAAATGGGTCCGGGAGTAAATAAACACCCTGTATTATGGTTTTGGAGAGATGGACACATTTGTTTTTACAACGTATTTAAATAATATTTTTTTCTCAGTATTTGCTGATGAGTATACATATTCAATTTGCTTTAATACGTAATTGATAGTAGCTTTAAAATGCAAGATTATAAAGGAGGGTATTAAATTTAAATAACAGCTTGTATCGACATAGTTACTTTGAAATCTAAGTTTATGCAGATTGTAAAAAAATCCATAAAGGTAGTTTTATTTAATTTCTGAATTTAAATATAACGAATGAAGGTCGAGTATTAATCTTAACTTTCTCGATTCTAAGCTATGTACTGCAATCCATCAGAGTACCAAATCACATATTTTAAATAAATTATGACTTTCAGTAGAGCAAAAGAAACAATTTAATTCTAGTTTCCTTGTCTTGCGAAATCTACATTGTTCAAAAATGTACTTGCTAAGCTCATTACATTATTAAGATTAAACAAAATATTATTATGGGTCAGTAAATTACAAATGACGTCTTTGATGATATTTATATTTTAATTTTAATAATTTTCTTAGTATTTGATACTATTATTTTTCATAAGTTTAAAAATAAGGCATAAAATTTAGAAAACTATATTTGTTTAAAAGCAGTAACTATTTATTTCTTCAATATTAAAACGAGGAATTTTGTTCTTAAAACTTTGTAGAAAATCAATTAATATCACTTTCTGGACAACGGGAATATTAAATATCGCATTTTAAAAATGCTGAAAATAAGAAGTGATCTCTCTTTCTTAACATTCTTCAGACACAACATTATTTGCTCATTCGATTAATGGCAAAATCATAAACTTTCATGGGCAATAAAATGAAATTGCTATTGGGTTAAATATTTACATAAGAGGGGTTTATTTTCTCTAAGATACTTACGACTTTAAATTCGATTTAATCTTAAATAAGCATCACAAACGTTTACATAGTGGTTCTTTAATAATAAATTTTAATTAATGCTCTTTTATTAGAGGTGTTTAAAATTTTATGATGTCGCGCTATAATTTAAATCTATATCAACATGCGGAAAAAGAGAAAAGCTGTAAATTTTAAGGAACACTTTTGGCATAATTCATCGAAACAAGCATGCAAGAAGCATAAAAGATGCAGTAAAAATGATTTATTTATTTCTCTTCGTATTTAAATCTATAACTCACTTGTTATTTGACGCTAATGGATACTTGCTTCTCTTATGTTTAAATATCCACATCGCCATAGAATCTCCCCAATTATTTACGTCACATCCGTTCCGTAAAATGTAGCTTTGGCTACATTTTAGATCTGTAATGTGAATTAGGAATAAAGTGGAAAAAACGGGAAAAAAATGGCGTGAATAATAGAATTTTAAAGAAACGAAATTTCAAAAAATATAATCAAATTGCTCAAGATGTGTGAATATATACATGTACAAATTATTAAGACAAGATTTTAAAATGTATTATGAGTGACATGTTCAAATATTCTAATATAATCATTGAAATTACAAGTAGCGCCAAGTAGCGTCAAATAATAAATCATCCTTTATATTTACTTCCATTAACTACTACAATAAGTATTAAAAACAAAAACGCAACACAGGGAATTTAAAAATGGTGCAGCAGTATAATCTTCACTCAGGTTCGTCTGACTCATCTATCATTGATATATATATGTAAGAGCGTGGAGGCAACATGACCATTTCATAGATTCTTCTATTTCTGAACAACATCTTGTAATATAGTATTAAATTTCATTAGTTTCTGAAGTTCAAAGTAGGGACTATTAACCACATCTTACTTCGTTGTTGGGTGCATCACTGTCTTCAGAATATTCTAAACATTATGTGCAATAATTTTCTATGAACGAGTCTCTCAATATTCCAAAAATTCTGAGGCATGATCGGTTTCTCGTTATTTCTATGATACACATAGAAAATGCGAGAATGTTTTGATTTGATCCTTTCAAATAATTTTCTCTAAGATACAAACTGTCAAAATAACTGATACATTAACCTCAATCAAATAAAAATAATTGATGCATTAATCCGTGCATTTAATAATTAGTATGACTTTCATATGCCGTACAACATCGTGGGGAGATATGTGAAGCCACTGAGGGTTAAATAAATAAATTATGCATTACCCTATTTCGCAATTATATTTTCGCTGAATCTATTCAACGTTTTGTTGAATGATATATTACCTATAAAGAACCAAGGATATCTTGGTTATGTCACATACATCTGCCTCATTTGGTATGCATATTTGTAAAATGTTGCATTAGTTAGTCTTCTTTATCGATTTATACGAAAAATTTTCGTAATATCCATACACAATTTACTGATGGTCGAATAACTTCTCAATCTTGCATTCAGCAAACGGGCAGAAATAGTTCATCCAATACTTCCTCGCTTTCTCTCCAACAAAATTGTTAGTTCCCTCAAACCGCATAAAATTTCGGAATTTGGGTTAAAGCTGCCTTATATGGCAATGGTGAATAATAATTACGAAATATAATGATCTTTGTCATGAATATAGCAGTTTTATCTTATGATCCTTGACGATTTGTACCTACTAATTTCTTGGATGTGATTAAGAGTACACGAAAATCTTATTTGTGTCTTCAAAATCGAATTTCTGTTTTCCCAACCAACTGACACCAAATGCAGAAGTACAATTATGGTCACAAAATCATATGCCAGGTTTGAGTTATTTAATTCATCGTGTTTTTTTAGTTATCGCATTCGCATGCTTCTGAACGAACATACCGACCGATTGTTAATTCCTTGTTGGATTTAACAAAAAATTAGATACCTATCTACACTATAGATATTCAATCAGTGTATTGAATTTTATTCATCTAGTTCACCTTTTGTAGTTATCGTGTTAATTTATAACGGAACAGCTGGACAGATAGACTTCCTTTGAATGAAGTTTGCACAAAATCTAATTGAAATTTACACATTTGATGTTTGGAGCATATACCAAATTTCCTCCCTTTAGATCAAAGCATTTTTGAGTTATATTCGTCACACACAGACTGACATTATGCTGATAATGTGTTCTTCGAACTCGGGAAAATCTAAAACATGGAGATCCATCAAAATCTAAATTTTGAATTTTTTAGCGATTGCAATTTTTTTTTTTACAATTCATATGCAAGAAAGTAAAAAACTATTGAAATAGAAAAGAATTCGAATCTAAATACTAAACACTATATTATAAAGAAATTCTTTGGATAGTCTAAACTTAAAATTTACATCATAAATCTACTGCTGATAATATTTTAAGAATAAAACTGTTCTTGAAGAAACTCGCTACCATGGGAATTACTTCCAGTCTTACTCTTTCTCATACAGTAAAACCGTACATTTCTATCATTCGATTCTCCTTGTATCCCTAAATATTATAATACTCATTCCTCAATGCACAGTTATAATTACATTCACGAATACCCTAAGCATTCCAAGGGATCCAGAATGAAGGGGTTTCATGTCTTTCCGGAAATTTCTCTTGAAATCACGGATTCAGTCCTTCAGAATTTCCTGGAGACGCGCGAATCCCGAGTACTTGTAAGTGCAGCCTCCTGACTCTCTCGTGAAGAGCTATTAGCATCTTATTGCACGGGGAGCTATTAAAGTGAATCACCACCGCCTCCGCCCACCGGGGAGTGTGGTATTTCTCTCCGAATATTTTGAGGGATTAGAATCAATGGGAGATGCTGAAGACGATTTTCTCCAATGGAAACCGCAAAGTCTCGCTGTTTTCCAATAAGGTGGGTACCATTGCAAATTTGAGATTCAAATTGTGAAATGGAACTTTAATCAGAAAGTTAATATCGTAAATACGATGTTCCCAGCTTTCCGGCTAAAAAGTAATATCCTTTGAGTTTGATATATAAATATTCAATAATTTAATAAAGTGGATTTTAATGCTTATTCATAAAAAATATTTATTTTATTTATTATTTTGATCTTATAGCAACTGAGAAAAAAAAACGAAAACAGCATTCAAATATTTGGTGGATTATTTTAATTTCTAAAAGGTATTCGATTTTCTCCTTTCATCATTTTTTTTCTTTTTAACCTTTTGGCTGCGAATTATTAAAAATCTTTTCCTCTGCAATCGCATAGAAAATAAAGCTCCTGTATTAGACAAAACTGTGATTTTTTTTCAAATGTTTTTAAGGCTTTGTGGCTAGGACATGATGATCAAATACACCCTCAACCCATCAAAAAAACTACTTTTACTCAGAATTATTTAAACTAATTTTAAAAGGTGAATGGGATGTATAAGTGCCATTAGTGGTCAAAGGGTTAAAACTGAAAAAGTCAAAATGAAAAATAGTCTTAAAAATGCACTAAAAAATGGATTTAGGAGTTTTCAAACTATTAAACACTGTGACTCACTTTTTATAAACCAAAACTATGTTAGGATTTTGGAGACGAAAAGCACATTCTTTCTGAAACAAAATTTAAAGGAATTTTTTTGAAAAAAGAAAAGCACTTGTTATTCAATGAAATTTTACAAAAAAAAAATATTTCTAATGTATGGCTTGACTAAGATACCAAACCCATATCACCGCTTGAAAAATTATGTAAAGATATACGTTAAAGATCCTGTCGTGGCCCATCAAAAATTGTATAAGAAATCCTAATCAAAGCAGAAAAACTATTGAATAATATATATGAGAGCATAAACTGATATACATAACTTTATATTTGAGATGCATCAGAGCATTTGAGATTTATTTACATTAATAACAGTATTGATATTATCGACGATTTCAGCATTTACATCATTAATAAATTTTTATTACAGTTCATAATTTGATCGTCATAAAATGTTCTTTTATATTAATTTTAATGTCATCAAAGGCACTCAAATTCAGCATTAAATTAATCACATCATCAATATTAAAGATGAATATTAACTGCATGTATTTTGCGGACTATTATATTTAATGTTAAACATCTGTATCTCTATAAGCATGTGGTTGGATAAAGAATCTTTTTAGGACTATTTAGTATGTGGTAGAGCTGCAAGCGAAATAAAGATATTATCAATAATCTATATTTCGTTTTCAATGTTTGATCTGTCCAGATATGCAAACAATTCTAAAATAGATTGTAAATTTAAAATAGATCATTGTTTCTGCCATTAACAGCAAAAATGTTTGCTGCATCATTTTAAATTATATGGTTATCATATAACTCATTTTTCAATTAATGTCATTTAATTTAAAGAAGCGATGTCATTATTTATAAGCAATCTCACTGTCAAGATTGAATAATTTTGATAGTTATTATCAGTTTACTATTATAACTATTATCATTTATAATCATTTTTTATTATATATTCTTACATATTGTAGCCAATACCTGAGACAACTTGCCATCTGGCTAAGTTAGCCAATTCTTGTCTGGTTTCTACTGATTTCCTGAACCAAGGAATAAAGGTGGTGCTGGTTTCATCGCAGAGAAAAGACATTTCATTGTATCCTTTTTGCATTCTTTAATTCTTATACATTGTTTACAAGATTTAATCAACGCTAGTACTTTCAACTTGATAAACAAATGTGTTCGGTAATCAACTTAAATGATTCTAACAGCGCATTATCCAAACGTAAGTAAAAAATTGCTGGTTTCGCACCGAAACATAAAATTTGATTGTTTCGATATAAAAATTGCTTTATGCTTTAGGAAGCAAGATATAATTCACTTCAGAGTTACTTTTAGACTTAAATTTTATGTTGCATTTTAGTATCATAATATAATTTTGGCAAAATCGTACCACATATTTTTCCAATTTAATAAACATTTTTCTGTAAAAAGAATAAAGCCTTTTGTAAAAAGAATCAGTTAATATTTAGATGGCATTTTTTTAGAGTCCATTATGCATTTTCTAGCCTCAAAAGCATAAAAAACAAAGTCATGAGTAGAAGGGGGCTGATTTATGTTTTCCACAATTTCATAAGATAGATTCAGGCATTCCATGATTGGCTATAAACTGCCATTTGGGCGTCCCAGAATTTTTCTTTTTCCCTGCGCATCGTATTAAAATGATGGATATTTACACAATGAAACATGGTAAAAAAAAGTCAGTATACCTCAGTTTAGAAAACTATAGAAAAGAAATTATAAGTAAAATGAAAAACCCACATCGCGTCAGAAAGAACAAAGAAGAAAAAATGTCCGAATTAATCTATGATAAGTGATCAATTTTTTTCACACCAAAAATAACGCCAAATTCTACAAACGCATGCGCAGTAAGAAAAAAATACAATACAGCGGCATGTTATTGTCCTATCGGGACAATTACCGTCGACTGTACAGCATTTTTCAGCCTTTCTACGCATGCTCTGCCTACTAATCGTCTTATAACTGTTCGAGTGTAAACCCGACATTATAATTCAGTTTCAAGAATCCTGATTCTGATGTCATTTCTAATTCTTTGTCCAGTGTAACATCAACACAGAACTCGTCAAAAAGTGAAAGTTTTTTCTCCTTTGTTCGTCAAAGTTACCTTTGAGAATTTAGATATTACCTGCAATAAAAGTCTTGAGTAGTTCCATTACGTGGGAGCAGATGGTTTTCGTTGCCTGCTTAGATGGCTATCAATAGGAACAATGGTCCCCACATGTCTTTCCATAGGAATAAAATTTACAGCACCAAGTTTAGCTGCACTGATCAATTTGTTGCGAACACACATTGATTTACCAATTTTGAATGAAACTACTTCAAAGCATAGATATAATAAAGAGTCCATAACTTGATGCCCTATTTAACCTTCTAGACCACTGGTAGCGAAAGCAAGATTATTTACTTTTGTGTTATTATCATTATCATCTTCTGATATAATTTTAATTCCTTTAAGTAATTTAAGGAATCGTACTCAAAAATTGAATGTTATCATCTGAAAACTTTTTTTAAAATACAATAGCAGTAATAAGTTCTTAACCGCCATAATTTCTTTCATTTAGAGGGCAACAGAAAATATATTGTTACGAATTTTACCGGGGTTCGTTTGGATAGTGGAAGTTATATGGTGTGGAAAACGCTCAATCAGCAGTAGAAAAAGAAACAACGATGTTTATTTACACGAAGACACACAGGACAGCACAAAAACGACAACTATATACAGCATAGAAGACGATTATCTTCAGCCGAGTCGTGCAGCATACAACAAGAATCTTCTACAGACAGTAGCGCACAGCTTAGTTCAGCACTAGCTTGACTCCGTCGCTGCTCTGCTAATCCCTGGAAGACCAGTTCTTCACCGTCGATCCCGACTACTACCCGACTGGCAGCTGCAGACCCTTTTATAGGTCTCAGGAGGCGGGCCAATCAGGAACGTTCGAGGCGTATCTCGGTTCCTACTGCACGGATCGGAAAAATTCTCGATGTTTCGGGTATAATCTATTTTGGCGCCAAAGTCACCAAGTCGCCAAATGGTCGCCAAGTTTCTCGCCAAGCTCTGGGACATCCGACGCGACACCAGAACTCCGTTCAATACAGATGACTGTAAAACATTCTTTCCGATGATGGAACCAACTATGCTGGGAAGCAGCATTACGGATTCGTAACAATATTGATTTGAAAAGTTTGTCATCGAAAGAGGAAGGATGAATCTTTTAAAAAATGCAGCAATTTTTTGCATATCGACAAAAGAAAATTCATTTTGTTATTAATAATTTATAGTTTCCAAAATTTAGGATGAGAACAAAAATATTGGGAATACGTGGTAAGCTAAAATCGATAAGAATAAATGGATCACAATACATAAGCGTTTAAGTGTAAAAGAAAAAGGCAAAACTTTTGAATTGTTTCTGTTTTTAAAATCATATGTTATTTTGAATAATCCAAAATGAATAATTTAATTTAAAATTGAAAAATGTATGTTATTGCTAATTAAAATGTTAATTTTAGTTATTGCTATTTTGAATGAGATAAAGAATTCTTTGTCTTTCTAAAATAAGACAAAATATAATTTTTAAAATTTAATTTCAGTACTTTTAGTTCAAACATCTGTCTAAATCATGAGGCTACAAAAAAACTAATTACATTAAATTTATATGTTTTCGGAAAGAGCACCGCACCGTTTCAGCTTTTACAGCTGAATTTTTTTAAATCACTGAATTTATAAAAATCTACTTCTAAAATGTCACTAAGACTCTTCGTTATTATTATAATAATTCAAAAAAATTGTATATTTTCATAAAGAATAATGTCATCGCTGTCGTTTCATTGCTAAATTTTTTTAATCGTTAAATTTATGAATCATCGAGTCATAAAATGTCACTAAAACTCATCAATATTAATATAATATTTCAAAAGATTTATATATTATCATAAAGAACG
The DNA here is from genome assembly GCA_026543865.1 of Argiope aurantia. Classification (NCBI taxonomy): domain Eukaryota; kingdom Metazoa; phylum Arthropoda; class Arachnida; order Araneae; family Araneidae; genus Argiope; species Argiope aurantia. The sequence goes on along the minus strand of JAPMOR010016130.1, from coordinate 865,004 downwards.
ATGTCAACGTTTAAGTTGTCTCAGATGGATTTTTTAAATCTCTAAATTTATGAAATATCAGCTTATGAAGTGTCACTAAAACACTTCATTATTAATATAATTCAAAAAATTTATATGTTTTCATAAAAAATAATATCACTGTTCCGTTGTTTCAGCTGGATTTTTTCAAATCACTAAATTTATAAAACATTCGGCTTATAAAATGTCACTAAGACTCTTCATTATTACTATAATAAGCTTTAAAGAAAGACCGGAATCTTTCATCTTAGGGAGTTCACCCTAAAAGAGTTAGCCGATTAATATTCTCAACCTCAAATGAGAAGAAGAATCTATTAACCTGATATATGTTTCACCCCCTTTAAGGAAGTGATTCTTCTTCTCCGAAAAAGCAGAGAAAGCGGACCAAGAAAAGGAAAAGGTAACAAACCTGCAAAAAAACAGCAAGAAAAAGAAGAAGACAGAATTTGGGCAAAAGGTGAGCCCGAAAAGATGACGGCGCAGATGAAAGTCTTGCAAAGAGTTCAACCATGCATATGCATGGGCAGGCAGACCCACTCTTTATTCAAGCGTGGGATGATATTCTGTGGCAGTGCAAAGTGTAGGCACAGCGGGGAAAAACCTGGGCAAAATGATGAACTAATTTTCTGCCGGAATTCGGGGGTAAAAATGCAAAGGAATGGGCAAAAGGCAAGCTGGGGAATGGAAGCGGAAGAAAGCGAGGGGGAAAAAATAATGGGAAAATTAATTTTTTTTCTTCTTCTTTTTCTATCCTTTTTCTTGTATCTGAAGGAAATTGATTCTGGATAGGAAGATTTGTTAAGATTCAATGGTTAAATACTGTCGAAATGTTCAGGCATATGAATTCTCAACGCCATTTCCTCTTGGAAAGAAGAAGCTAAAATGAATGCTTCGTTTTAGAAATTTTTTAGCTTGATTGATGAATTATTCAAATAAAAACGAATCTCGATTTTGAAATGAGTTCACATTTTTTTTTATTATGCTTAATATAGGTATATAACTGGTTGCATTTACTACATATTTATATTGCTATGTTTGTGTTATCTGGTTCAGATAATTTGATTTCCCTTTTCCCAAACTTGTTACAGACTATATTTTACAAGAGTTTAAATTTTTTCTCAATTTCATTACATTATGTTTTTGTACTAATAATTTTTTATCAAAATTTTACAGTAGAGGGCTAAGTGATACTTCACTTGTATGTAACAAATAAACAAACCACTGGAAAAGAATTTTCCCAAAGAAAACTCAAATTGCTTAATGATATCATTATTAAAAAACCAGTATTAACAATTTTTCCATCACAACCAAGAACTGCAAACTTAGAACGATCAACTTTTCAGGTATTTTATCTTCTTGCACAAAAATCTAATATATTAGTTTTGTTATAGTGAAAATTGTTAGATGTAGCAGAGACTTGAGTAATATATAGATCCCAGTTCTAAAACGATACCATTCTCCTCTTCTAGTTTGATCTTTTGACTTATAACTGTGTCTTTCTTTACAAATAACTTTGCTGCCTTCAAATTCATTAGAATTTGAAGAAATAAATTATGTTCCATTACTAAGGAAAGAGTTCTGATTTCTGTTTTTTCTCCGTTCTTTTGTAACTGGAAATTTCTCCACTGTTTTTCTTGGATTGCAACATTTTTGAAGTTACCATTCTTCAAAATGTCCTGCCTTCCATTAGAAGCACTCTTTTAGCTCTAGGTATTTCACCGCCGGAAATACAAATTTAACAAATTCCTTGATTTACATTACAAAGCATCAGTGAGATTTTGCTTTAGAGATTTCCTTAACCACTTGCGTTGGCAAAAACTCCACAGGTGCAATTACCAAATAGTTAACTGTAACTTGCAGCGAGGCCATTCAAAATTCGATACTTAATAGAAATCGGAAAAAGTTTTATATTTTCTAAATGAATTAATCTTTAAGCTAAGACTATGTTCCTGTAAACATTCCCAGAGGATGGGTCGTATTAAGTATGAGGTATGAGTATTAAGCATGACGAAACACAGCCAATATCCGAAACCTTAATCAAACTAATGAAAGCAGAAAAGTTCCTCTATCATTCGAAATAAGAATACTTTCAAAACTTAAAACGTTCCTTTCCCAAAAAAAAACTTATCCAATCAATTTAATAACATTTCCAAAAATCCAAATGAGGATGCGAAAGAAGCAGGAAAAAAAAACATTTTCGAAAACCGCATTCGGTGGAGAGAGACAGTTTAACACTCCCACTTTAAATTTACGACTCGTTTGAGATTTCATTCTTAGACCGTGTAACTCGCATAAAAACGGCTGGGGGGGGGGGGGAAGGCGCATAATCAAATAAAATTCCCGCAATATCCTCCGGGCAATAAATCAGAAAAGTAACTTCCACATTTACCTATTCCTCGTTCTATCCTCAACTTCCGATATAACAGTTATTGTAACACATCTGAATTACGGCGGGGACGGGCAAAATGGAAAATGGGGTAAAATATAATGTTGGAGAGGAAGGAGGGCTTCGGCTGTTGTTCTTTGCTTTTTCTCGATGGAAAAATTGGAAATAGGCTGCTCGGTCTCCTTTATTAGTTATTTGTTTTGGGGCAATATTTTTTGCATCTCGAAAAAGCGTTCAGCTTGTCAGAGGCAAATTCGGCTTTTCATAAGAATAGTTTCAGTGTGTGCGCTGGATTTATGCGTGCGCTTTTTGAATATCCCGAAGAGTGATGGGACGCGAGACAAAAGCGCTGAAATGTATCTTTCTTAAGCCTTTCGAAAGCTGTTAGTAGCTTTTTTCTTCTTTTACGAGTTGCAGTTATAGATGAATAATGGCGAAGGTTGAAAGGATCGTAAATATAACGCAATCTCCAATTTTCATCATTCTTTTTATCTAAATCTTAGAAATTCAATAATAAAGAATCTTTTAAGTTTTCAGAATATTTTTTTAGGTTAGAATAAGGCTTCACAACATGGTTACGGAAAAATCTAGGATTTCATCAAGTATATATAATTCATCTGCCTAAAAGATAAAATATCCTGACGAGTTGGGATATGATTTTTGAAAAATATGGTACAGTTTTATTATCAAGTGCTTTCTTCTCTTCTGATCGTGATGAAAGATTGTGCTCATCCTGAATCAAAGCCCTCGAATAACATTAAAACAGGATGTTGATATAATAAACTAACCATTACCATTAAAAGGCCATGGAGGCTTGGTGGTAAGGTGTCGGCTTCGAAACTCGATTCCACTGAAGAATATTCTTGTAAGCGGGTCTGGTACACGTTAAATTCGTTGGAGCCAAGTGTCCTCCCGCTGGTGTGGTGTGGAAATTTGGAGAGGGGTTCCAGTTGATATGCTGTCCTCGTCATCTAACCACGGATCAAAATGAAGAGGTATGTCCCAAAATAGACCTAGTGTTCTTTAAAACGGGATGTTAATATAGCTAAATTAAACTAATTACCTCCGTAATATATGAAAGTTAGTTGACAAAAAACAATAGCTAATTGACATGAATAGCTAATAGAAAAGCTGCAAAAAAATATCTACAATATTCACTAACTACAACGAATGTGAATAATCACATGGAAGTTAAAACAATGAAACATTTATTAGCTGGCTGCAGTGTCTTAGTTGTAAGATTTGGGGCCAACGGGCTTAAAATTTAAAACATAATTCTTTTAAAAACCATGGTATATACGAGACTGGAAAATGTTAAATATGACTTCGTGGGTAAAAACTTAGTCCTTTTGGAATGGTGTGGAAGTTTAAGAAGGTATATAAATTCAGATTTCATTTTTACTATCTAATCACAGATGAAAATTATAATTCTTATCTCGAAATAATCTTTATGCTTTCTTTTCAAACTCATTATTGTAAGTAAACTGATTAAAACTACATGAGTAGGAAGTTTATATATGACTAACTGCACTTTTTTTATTAAACAACTAAATTGCAGGAATCCGACATTAAAATAGCATTTAAGAAGCACTTCATACTGAAAGCGATATGAGTGAGTATCGATTTGCAAGATTTACTTCCAATTTGAGGATGCATAAAGCCATTGCATGCGAGCCTAAGCTAATGATATGAATCGATTTTCAACTTCATTTAATGATGGAAGCATCTGAGATGCTACCCCCTTTTATTAAATTTCAAACATTACAATGCGGTAAGAATATTTTATCCGCGATTTTACATTTAACCGCGTGTGATGGAAAGACATTCTCCTCACGTCAAGATGCTTTTGTCAAAGAATCCCCAACACGTGTAACAAATTCAATTCGCGAGCCGTCGACTAAAATGGTTTGCTGGAGAGCACAAGAGCACAGAACGGAGACAAGAGCACAGTCTTAGGTTGAAAATTAATTCATCTAAAAGATATAAATCTTTTTCCGGTTTTCTGTGAGGTATCAGACATCAGACACTTTGTGTGACCTCGCTGAGTGAACAGTTTCGGCACGCACAACTCAGATTTTTTTGACGCTGTAAAGTGATTAAAGTGCATCAGAATTTTAAACAACGTGGGTCTTCAATAAAATTTAATCACAAATTTATCATTTCCAGATTCTGGAAGATATGGAAGATTCTTTAATCTGCACTTTTATCTAAAATTCATAAAGACGTATCATCTAGTTTTCCAAAATCTAAAAGAATGTAAGTGGGATAAATGAAAAATGTTGATATTAATTTTTAAATACTTAAATAGATATTTATCGAATTAGTTATGCTTAATGAACCTTTCAGAAGGATTATCAAATATTGGAGATTAGATCTAATTGTTTAAGCTTGCAAAGGCCAGATATAATTAACAATTGTTTCAGTACTTCTGCCATGCAGAATGATGACCTTAAAGGAGACACAATAGTTAACTCCTAAACCGTCAGAGATAGGTCAAATGCACTCATTTTGAAAAAATGACCTAATGATGTAAAAAATTATATTTAATGCAATATCTATCCAAAAATATACTTCTGAAAAATTTGTGACTTATGAATATTTTAGAGCCCTCCTATCCTATTCATTTTATATTGTTCGTCAAGTATTAACATTCTCAAGAAAAAGAAGTTTTATTCTTCTGCAATCCAAATTGTCCGACTTAAGAATTTATGAATTTCATCATTTTAGGCCAAATAACTGTCACATCGAAGATACTGGTGATTATTTGGTAATTTCTGGCCATTAGCCCTGTGACTATGTAATTTTTTAAAATCGATTTAACTACTTAGATGCGACGTTTCCAAACAAATTAAATTATTTTTCAAACAAATCGAACTGTTACTGTATGTTACCCAATAATAGTATGATATAATAAAAATCTGTAATTATAAAAGATAAACACAATAAATCGCGAAAACCGCAAAAAGGAACAGAAAAATAGATTGATTAACTCCCGGAAATTGTGAAATAAGCAGCTGGAGGGTTGAAATGGTCTAAAAATTATTCAAAATACTGATTTTCAAAGCTGTATAACTCAACCAGTTTTAATCGCCAATGTGTGGAATTATTTTGCTTCAAATATTTATATCTGAAAAATATACTACTTAATATTATTAACGGAATGGAGAAATTTTATAAAAATCAAGCCATTGTAATACTGTTCGAGTACATTTATTGACTCAAATAACATAAAATTATTATATCTTTTAAAGTATTTTTCTAGGTGGAAGTATATGCCTATTTTTACTGGTATAAAAATTTATTAATCACTGTTGAATAGATACGATGCATAAAATTTTCTTTAGGGTCTAGAAGAATCTTGCCCTTTGTTCATAAATTATTGCGCTTATAGCTCGTAGAATGGAAGGCTTAACTTTTCTCTCGACATGCAATATATCATTATTTTAAATTTGATATCACTGAAGCTTCGGCACTTATAAGAATCCGTTTCCTATCAGTGAGGATAAGCAAATATAGGAGGGATATATCGTAACTGCGAGTCTTGTAAATTTTTACTTTCTCATAACCGAATATATAAAAATTATTGTAATCGCCAAAAAAATTCGAACTACAGATTTTGATGAATCACAGTATTTTGAACCTCCCTTATTTCGAAAAAAATCATTTTTGAAATTATGCCTGTCCGTCCGTTTTGACTATTTATGATAAAAAAAATAACTCAAAAATATTTTGAGCATTGGCACATTTTATAGAGCATTTACAAATTTTAATCCATAATAACGCACTCTAGAGATGATTATAGTATTTATGAAGTTGGCTCCTCTTATCTGCATTATAGTAACTAGGTATACAGAAAATTCTCTATAAATTCCTCAAAATCTGCTTTGTTGTGCTGGAGTTAAACGTAAACTGCTCAGAAAATTAGGCTTTAAAATACTTTACGAGTCCGAAAATTTAAATTTTTTAAAAAGTTTCTTTACAAATTACCAGTTTTTCAATGCTTTTTATCAGTCAATTTTCAATATTTTCTGACTAATTTTTTTCAAAGGATCCTCTAAATGAACTTAATGGAATTAAGCATCCTATTTTGGATAGTTGAATTAGTTTTGAAAAAAGATGCTTATTCAAAAAATTTCGCGATTTTTTTTTTTTTTTTAAAATAAATATTTTACTGTTGTTATTTTTAATACTTTTCTAATTCTATTAAGTTAATATTTCTAAGTTCACAGATCAAATTTCAAATGGTTTCAATAAAATGTGTTTGACTTAGCATTTTATAGTAAACATAATTTCAGAAAAATAAAATTAATGAAGAATAGGTTTAAAGATTTCGAAGCAGTAATATTTTAACTAACCCATCTTATAATTAATTATTGTTGTTGTTCTGCACAACAATAAATCAAAAAAATTTTAATAAGAAGGTAATGATTTTATTTTAAAAAATTTCATTGTTAATCATTGCTGTAGTTTAAATTGGTTATAATAAGAAAAAAATAATTGAAAAATAAATATTTATTTATTTTAATATTTTATTGTCACTATATTTTAGGAAATCGTCTTAATTGTTTCCCTCAGACATTTAATAATGATAATTTTAATTCACCAATGCTTGGTAATAATTGTAAAACATTGAAAAAAAACTATTTGAAACAAGCAAAATTGCTAAAATAAAGAATGGGTTTAAACACATCTATAAAAAATTTTATAATCACTATTTTTTTCAAAAAGACAAAATTATACTAAAAAGCATTTGTAAATTTGGCTTTGTTGAAATTAAAATGTTTAATAACACACACACACACAATCATTAATTTCAGTGTCCTTAATGAATTTGACAGCCAAATAACATTCATGTTATTGTTTTGTTTGAGAAATCTGATACATGCACTCTACACTCTTACCATTCATAATAAAATAATGTGCATTTTAGTTAATCCTTGGAATTTCTAAATCTATGGGAATTAAGATAAGAAATAAATTATGCTTTATTTTCGGAAAAGTTGATTTGCTTTTCAAAAATGGTCCAAACTTGATACGCGGATATTAAAAGAAAGACTTGTGAAAGCATGAAATTTACAACAAACATTGAGTAAATAATGTAGTTTTTAGAAAAGTGCTTTACTTTCCTTTAAAGAAAACGATTTGGTGATTTGCTAGTAAGAATATAAAATTCAACTATGGGAAAGGGCTTGGCTCTTAATATCGTGTCTATCAAAATGACTCCCATCTCGCAAAACATTTGTCCTATCTTTTCGAAATTTTCAGAGAATTTAGACACAAAAGTAATAATTTCAATCACAAAAATATTTTAAGGTACCAAGTTGCCATTAATTCCTTCAAGGCAGAATTGACACTTAAATACATTGAAATCAATATTTTTTTATTTATTCTTTAAAGGGTTTAGAATCCGCCATGCATGTAGAAACAAAAATTCATATTGGACAAACTATATAAAACGTTCAGTAAGAGTCAAAAGAAAGTAAACACCCATTATTGATATAAAAAATGTTGCATTTCAAATATATTATTGACTTGGAATATAAATTAGATATATGCAATTATTAACTTTTTCATGTAGAATGCAACAGCTTGCGTAAGCAACAGTAAGCGTTTAATTAAATCAAAATGCAAATAATAATAATTCGACTAAAATATAAAAGCATCAAATTTTATGGGTCAAAACAACGTAAACAGAGAATACCGATACCGATAAAAACAATGAAAACTGTAATATCAATATTTTATCTACAGTCCTTTAGATTTTATCACTCATTTAAACATCTGTTCACAGATGTGATCAGTATTTTTGTTAGTTCGGGAGGAACTTTTTGCCATTCTTCTATGACAGTTTATCTCAACACTTTCTTATTATAAATGATTCTCTGTCATACATTTTTCTAAGATATGCCCAGAAATTTTCAATGAGGTTTAGACTTGGTGATTGTAGAGGTTGGCACAAAATTTTCGCAACATGAGAAAGTAACCATTCTTTCACAATCTGTGATATGTGTTTGGGAGGATCTGTGTTATGTTGGAAGATTCTGCGTTTTAACAATCCCAAATTCTCAACACTAGAAGCAACATTATCTTTTAAAATATTTAGGCAGTCCCTTTTGTTCATTGTAGATTCGAAAAATACTAAATTACTGACTCCTGCAACGCCATACACCCTCAGATTTTAACATATCCACCTCCATATTTAATTGTCTTAACAAAATAATTATTATTGGATTTTTCTTTCTTTAGTATCCATATTTTTCAAGCTTCTGTGTGCTAAACAATTCTTTTTTTTTCTCATAGCTAAAAAAATATTATTCCAAAAATCTAAATCCTAATTAAAGTATTTTTGGTAAACAGTAGATGTTTTTTCTGGTCCTATTTCGTAATGAATGGTTTCTTACGAAGAATCCTGCCCTGTAATGAGAGTCTTCCTTATAGTACTTCCCTGATCTTTACAAGGAGTGTTGAAATACTTTAAAAGCACTTGCAGCTATATTATCTTTGATCTCTCCTACTCCTACTCTCCCTTTTGTGTCAGCAAGTCGTCTTGGTCTTGAAAATCTTTAATATTTCTGTATTTGGAATATTTGCCAAGAATTGTCTTTAGTGTGCAGTGACTTCTTTCAACAATTTTCCCAATTTCACGTAAGGATTTACTATTTTTCTTCAAGTTTATTATCAATTTTCTCGTTTATAGTGTTGTTTGTTTTTCCGCAGTAATTTGCAGATTTCTAGAAATTTACATAAACTCAGAATAATATAACTTTAACTTAAATCAAAATCTTCTAAGAGAACAGTTGTGTTATCTATAAAATTAAAACATTTGGAGGAGAAAAGAATTATGGGTGTTTCCATTTTTGGCACATAAAACTGGATGATTTTAGGCCCAAGTTGAATTACTTCTTTATGTATTTTATTTCAATTGAATGGTTAAAGTTGTTCGATTCTCCATGGATAAATTAATAATTGTATATATCTACTTTAGGCCGAGATAGCCTGGTTGATAGGGTGTTGGGTTCGTATCTCTAAGGTTGTGAGTTCGAACTCTGTCGACCAAAGACTCTCCGTGTACTTGGTGGCTAGTGCACATATAAATCTATCGTAGCCGCAAAGTCCTCCAAATCGAGACAATATCACTGGGGATACTAGATCAGTGGTGATCGTTCTCTAAATTACGATCTGTCGATGAGTGAATGAAATGTATGAATATCCACCCCGTGAAAAGGACTGTGGAGACTGAGTAATCTAAGGCATATTCTTGACCCCAATTGATGCTACTGAAACAAGAGAAGCTAAAACTCGGCTTAAAATCACTGACTTATGGCACTGACTCGTCAAGTGCCATAAGCAGCAACAACAACATATATCTACCATATAACAAGACAATAATTTGAAGCAACATATTTTCTAAATAAAGTATGAGCGTTTATTTTCTTTTGACTCTCACGTTTGAATACCTACTTATTTCCATTTAAGTACTTAGAATAAAAGGGTTGAAAAAAAGTTTCTTCATCATTAAATTAAAAACTTTCTCCTCTCGTCATCCTTACTTCTCACAAGTCTCTCACTAAAACAGACTTAATCCAATACGTCGATCAGTTAGAAAGAGACACCGCAATAGGTTTTCATTTTCCTACAGCATTACCTTTGCCACTTAAGCCTTCTGACGGCACAGAGTGGCTTTAATTGTCATGCTTCCATCTCCTCATTTTAATTACATCTCTTTCCCCTTTCTGTCCACCCCCCTGCACGTCATTGAACAGTTAGGGTGGGGGTGAATTAAGATTGTCCCCCTCCCATCTATTCTTCAACACACAAAGACTGGAAGAGGGGTGACCGATTTAAATTCTGCTGCAGATTCCTGGAAAGGATTGTTTCCGCGGAGGAGGGGGTTGAGGGATGAGGGTGAGTTGTGCAAACGATGCCTTTTAAAGAGATTATAGGGAATGTCACTTTAAAACAGCTTTAAAAGGGTGGAATAGACATTAGTTGTCGTGCACTCTGAGGAAGAAATGGAGTAGATTGATCTACATTAATCTAGGAAGGCATTTGATTTAATGGGTTCGAAAACAGGACGTGTGAAGATTTTCTTGTTTTGGAAAAGCAGTATCTGGAATTGATTCCTGTTTTAGTCATATTTTGTAGAGGAGTTTACTTATAATAATTATTGTTAATGATTTGTAAATGAATATCATGTAATTATGATTTGCCAGAAATTTAAATTGAAGATGTTGTTTTTAATTTATTGAATTTTGTTTAATTGCTGCTCTTAAGATAAATTGCCACATCATTGCCATAATTATCCTATAAGTAAAAAGTGCTCTTTAGAATCCAGTAAAATAATGAGTGCTTAAATGTTTTATTTCTTGTTTGATTACTAGACATCTCTTTTTTTTTTCTATTCCTCAATAAAAACTAATTACATGTTGGCTGTCATTTTAAATATACCAAAAAAGTTTTTCGTGTGAATATACTATTTTGATTTTTAAAAAGACAAAGGAAATGAGTCATGAGTGAGTTTCATGCAAGGTGAAACATTCATCTTGCTTGATACTGAAAGCCTACCAATAATTTCCTACTTTGTTTACTCAGAAACGTTTAAACGTAACTAGAAAATTGCATTTTTCATTCAGATAGGCATGTTTATAATTTAAATTAGCTGTGTTAATGTCATTCTTTGAAGCAGTACAGGTGTTTGTGACACCCAAATTTTGCTTCAGATCAGACGACTATAATACACTATATATTGTTACGAAATTTCCGGGTTCGTTTGGATAGTGGAAGTTATATGGTGTGGAGAACGCTCGATATGCAGGTGGCAGTAGAATAAAAACAACAACGTTTATTTACACGAAGACACACAGGACAGCACAAAGACGACAACTATATACAACACAGAGAAGACAATTATCTTCAGCCGCGAGACGTGCACACAATAGGAACTCTACTGCAGACAGTAGCGCACAGCTTAGTTCAACACTAGCTTGACTCCGTCGCTGCTCTGCTAATCTCTGGAGGACCATTTTCTCACCGTCGATTCCGACTACTCTCCTCTGTCACTTCCGACTACTCCACTCTGGCAGCACAGACTGACTCCTTTTATAGGACTCAGGAGGCGGGACTAGAAGCCTCTCAACCAATCAGGAAGGTTCGAGGCGTATCTCGGTTTCAACGGGATGGATCGGGAGAATTCTCGATGTTTCGGGTATAATCTATTTTTGGGACCTCCGACGCGACACCTGGACTCCTTCCAATACAGATTACTGTAAAATATCTTTCTGATGATGGAACCTACTATGCTGGGAAGCCGCATCACAGATTCGTAACATTGTCCCCCTCCTAAGGACTGCACGTCCCAGGCAGACCCACTTCAATCCAACAGCTGGCATAGGCTTCCGAATGATGTGATGATGTTGATGCGTTTGGGACTTCCGCACTTTCGAAGATGACATCATTCACTAATTTGACGGCGACTAACGATCCATGCGAACCTTCTCAATGCTTTTGACACGGACCTCTTCGTCGTTTCGGATGGTACACCCAGACTTGATTTCTCTTCTTAAAATGCAATGTATCCCATGGAGCGAAACGCTGGATCGTAGTAGAGTCCTCCGGAATGAATTCTTGCCAGTCTGGTCGGTTGATCACTTTGAACTTCTGCCATCAAACCAGCCGTATATCAGGATGATCCAACAGTGTTTTCTGAAGTCCACTCGAATGCCAGGTATTCACCTTCGTCGCCAAAGCTTTCACGGAAATACGTCCACCTCTTCCCGATCTATTCTCGACACTCGAGAATTGTCCGACGCCCTCCACACAGGATCTTCTGAAGAGCGCATCCGTTTTTGCTGGAAGGGTCCTTCTGCGACGACGTAACATGTCTGGATGCACAGGAGATTCCTCGCCTCCTATTTGCATCACACTTCTACGCAGATCCACAGCAAAGATGAATTCTTGAAGGAAATTGAGATCATGACTACAGGGATCAGTGATTCCAGCCACGTAGTCTTCTTCCGTGTCACTATGCCAGGAGATATCAAGAGGCTTGCAGAGAGATAGTCCCTTTAATCTTTGGGACGAATCCCATCCAAACAGGGTCGCATTAACTCTTGCATCCATAGGCATCGAGGACGGGTCACCACTAACAGACCCGTCGGAAGGAAGTTCATCTTCTCCATCCCGAAGCGCCTGCACTTTCGGTTCCAATTCAGGGGACTCACTCGGAGAAGATTGTTTCAGTTCCGCAATTATTTGACATTCTCCCTGTTCGTTCCTCTCCTTATTACACTTCGGTTCATCCTCCGGATGGCTAAGCTCCTTTTCGGTGACACCGGTCTCCATTCCATCTTCAGTCTTTTCTTCCACTTGGCTCCCGCTGCTCCCTTCAATTTCTTCTGTGATGACTTGGATGTCTCCAGTTTTGTTAACTTTATCTTCTAAAATTTCTTTCCACGACGAAAGGCCTTTCTTCAATTCACTCTTCATGTCTTCATAGCCGGTTTTCATTTCTTCCGTGAAGGCTTCCATTTCTTGCAAAAGTTTCTCTTGTCCTTGCTTCATCTCATCTTGTCTTTTCTTCATCTCCTCTTGTCCAGCTTTCATAGATTTCTTCATCTCAGCCAACAGAGCCAGTAACTCAACATTACCGCTATCAGCCATTTTTCCTTGCCATTTTTCTCGTCAGCACCATACACTGTTGACCACTATCCCACTTCTGACACCAAATGTTGCGAATTTTCCGGGTTCGTTTGGACAGTGGAAGTTATAAGGTGTGGAGAACGCTCAATCAGAAGGCAGCAGTAGAATAAAACCAACGACGTTTATTTACACGAAGTCACACAGGACAGCACAAAGACGACAACTATATACAGCACAGAGAAGACAATTATCTTCAGCTGCGAGACGTGCAAACAGCAGCACACAACAAAACTCTACTGCAGGCAGTAGCGCACAGCTTGGTTCAGTACGAGCGTGACTCCGTCGCTGCTCTGCTAATCCCTGTAAGACCAGTTCTTCACCGTCGATTCCGACTACTCTCTTCTGTCACTTCCGACTACTCCCCTCAGGCAGCACAGACTGACTCCTTTTATAGGTCTCAGGAGGCGGGGCTAGAAGCCTCTCAACTAATCAGGAACGTTCGAGGCGTATCTCCGTTCCAACGGGATGGATCGGGAAAATTCTCGATGTTTCGGGTATAATCTATTTTTGGGACCTCCGACGCGACACCCAGACTCCGTCCAATACCGATGATTGTAAAAAATCTTTCTGATGATGGAACCAACTATGCTGGGAAGCCGCATCACAGATTCGTAACAATATATTTTCATTCCACATGACACTTTGGGGGCATTATATATTTTAAGTTGTGTACCATGTCCATGTACACAGCTTACTGTTCATTCTACGATTCGGAAATCTCCCGCGCTTTCGCACTTGCGTAAGGATGCGGTTTTTTTCGTCAATAAGAAGTGAAGGGAGGAGATGTTTACATTTAACAAAAGAATGAACCGTGATTATTCATGGAATTAGGAGACTTCTTTCGCTTTAACCATTCACTTTTCTGCGTACAATCCCTTAGAGAAGTGCAAACATTCGTCGAAAAGAAACACTCTCGGGATCCTGAGACAAAAAATATTTTTATTCAAAGTGACTTTAAAACTTGGGACCACCGAGTTTAGGATTTTACCAAGGGGCTGAAATATAATGATACCCGAATAGCCCGAAAGACACACATACCCGAATAGCAGCTGAAAATATAAGCAATAAACAGACACAGCTTTGATAAATAAAAAATGGCTTAGCGATATATAAGTTTTGAAATGAGCTCTTGATATTAGTTCAAAAAGCTCCAGGGACTCAAAAAATAATTATTCTCAAGATTTTTTTAAAAATTTAGCAAAATATTGTTTATAAATTAGCTTTCTATGTGTAAACTTATATAGGATAAGACATGTCATATACATAAAAAATAAACAGGAGTGTTTCCCCAAAGTTTCTCATATATTTTCGAATAAAGATGTTATCTCACAGAATGCCTCGCATGGCACTGGTGCACAATACTTTTGAAAAATGAACCTTTGATATGAATTTAGCATTTATAGAGCCTATCTATAGAGCCTATTTAGCATTTATA
>JAPMOR010016130.1:794619-850457 GCA_026543865.1 Argiope aurantia | reverse complement strand
ATTTAGCATTTATAGAGCCTATCTATAGAGCCTATTTAGCATTTATAGAGCCTATATATAGAGCCTATCGTGTGGTCCGTGGTAAATGTAGCTGGGTGATTAATCCATTAATCCTTGGCATGGGATTAATAGCATCTAAAAATTGGATTTATGTTTTAGACCTGTTTTTCACCACCGATTGAGATTTAAAAAAATATAAAACGTAACCACACTTGCAGTAACAGAATAATCTACCAAATTAGATTCATTTAACTTATTGTGTTTTTGGATTATGGCGTTTACATGTTTCTGAAAAGTGCAAACTGACAGACGGTCAATATTTCATTCTATTCTGCTCAAAATGTGATAAGTTTCTATACTATAGATGTTAAAACTTTGTACTGAATTTTATTCACCTAGGTGTCTTCATTTTGTAGTTATCGTTTTAACTTACATTCGAACAGCCAGACAGTTGGACTTCCTCTGAACAGATTTTACTCAAAATTTCATAGAAATCTTCAAATTTGTTGTGAAGAGCATATACAAATTTTATTCGACTATCTCGAAGTGGCTTTGAGTTATTTTTACCACAGACAGAGAGACATTTTCCAAAAATGTGTTTTTTGAACTTAGGAAGGTTAGTCAAATTCAATAAAAAGTGCAGATTCTTCAAATTTCACATTCGTTTTGATGATTGCAGTACTTTGTCTAGAGAAAGTAATGAGAGAATTAAACTTACCTCTGCTCATGTGCGTTATCTTACTACGATACTTCAAACTAATCTTCCAATCTTCTTTACACTTTTTCACTTTCTCGTATACATAGTATAAGAAATTATAATAATCGTCAAAAATTCAAATACGAGATTTTAGCGAATCTCATACTTGACGATACGTTTCAGATCTCCATGAGTTCCAAAAACACATTTCTGGAAACTGTTCGACTGTTTATACAAAAATAATTCAAAAACGGTTTAAGTTAAGATGTTGGAATTTGGTATGTGGTCTTAATATCGAATTTGCAGATTTCTATTAAATTTTAAGTAAAATCCGTTGAGAGAAAATCCGTCTGTCCAGCTGTTCGAAAGCAATTTAACACGATAATTACAAAACGAAGAGAGCTAGACAGATAAAATTGGGTACACAGATTTAACATCTATAATGTAGACGCCTGTCAAATTGTGAGCCAAATGCAACTAAGGCTTTTCTGTCTGTCGGTCTGTATTTTCAGAAACATGTAAATACGATAATTCAAAAACGCAATGATTGTAGTATATCAAATTTGGTATGGGACTATAAGTACAGTTTTGTGCCAAATTTTGGTTTCTATCGGTCGAGATAAACGTATCTAAAACACATATTTCAGATTTTAACCGCATTAATCTCCAAATATTTCGCCAAGGATGACACGACCTATTCAGTAATAATGCTAAATTCACGCTAAAAGTTAAAGTTTCTTTGCTATTATACGCCAATGCCATGTAAAATGCTTTCTTGCAGGACAAATTTAATAGAGAGTATGCAAGAAAGTTCTGGAGAGACCGCTCCTGTTCTAAGTTTAGGTTCATGCACATCTAATGAATCTTACGACAGTGCAATATTTCTTTTAACATTTATATTTTAGAAAATTTGGCATTTGGAAGGAAAAAATTTTTTACTTAAACCAAAAGCAATTAAAGGTCACAACGTTTCTTTCACTGCGATAGTTTTACTATAATCTACTACTATAGTAAACGGATTTCGAGTAATTTCTTTGTATTTTCTGATCTACTTTTTTAAAAAATCGGTTGTCATTGTTCAGTTAAATTGACAATCATTTCAAAAAAATTATTTCCACATGTCTCATTGCGTCTTTTTTAATATATAGAACGAATCATATTATAATTGATGTCATTAAAAAGACGCGTCAATGTCTGAAAGAGGCTTAAACTATTTAAAATTATTT
Source organism: Argiope aurantia (assembly GCA_026543865.1). Taxonomy (NCBI): domain Eukaryota; kingdom Metazoa; phylum Arthropoda; class Arachnida; order Araneae; family Araneidae; genus Argiope; species Argiope aurantia. The sequence goes on along the minus strand of JAPMOR010016130.1, from coordinate 848,534 downwards.
AATTTACTTTCTCTGAGCCTGAACAATACCTTTTTTCATTTTTAGAAAAAATATAGTATGTATAATGTAATAAAATTTTTAAACGTTCTGTATGATGAGAACTTAGAAGGACTTTATTATAATTAGAGCCATTATAATTTCCCTTAATTTATTAATGTCCCTTTCCATACAAATAAAAAGTGAAATAAGAATAGCCCTCATTTGACATAAATTCCTTATTGTAGATTTTAAAATTATAGTCTCAACATAGTTCATCAAATTCTATTCATTAATGTGCATTTTAAAAATGACTTCAAAATCGACTTGCAGGGGAAAAAAATTACTTAATGCGCAACATTTCTTCTTTCTGATTGTCGACAAGATCGTTAATTAATCAACAAATTATCTCCAAACTCTTATAGCGCCAAAATTCCACCAAAATAAATTAAAGTCTGCTCAAGTAATTCCATAACAACATACTTGTGCAGGTCCAAATTGCTGCAATTAGCAACGCCAGATGCACTCAGTTGTTGCATTGGCGCAATTGTGATAACGAGAGATGTACGAAAAAAAAAACCAGAAACTTGGCTAATTTCAAGACTAATTATAAAGTTCAGAATCGGAGTTTTGCAAAATTGGATTTAACGACAAACGACAATAAAAATTGCCCAAGAATTAAAAGCAATTAGTGTGTTTCATATTCTCAAGCATTTCCGCCTTTCTGGGATCTTTTTTCTTCTGTCCATCTGTTAGGAACACTTCAGTTTTCGAATTCTAGAGAACTCTAAAGTGCGAAGGCTTCTCGCAGAAATTAACAAGGTAAACAGGAGATAAAAAATAAGCAGCCAATTAGAATTCCGCTCCATTTATCAAAAGAAGCAATCGACAAAAAATTAGAACGCAGATTTAAATAACGACACATCATTAAGTAAGGAATATTTAAATTTGGGATCTGCGATAATAATCATTCGGATAACAACAGATTAAACTCAATTCTTTAAATTTATCTTGTTCGTGCATCATTATAATTAGTGCACTCGTTTGCATTCATTCCATTTTAAAATCTGAATTTTTTAAAAATACATTATTGTATTAGCTGAAGCCTAGTTAAATAAAGGATGTAGTAAAAGAATTTTAAAAGCAACCGTTTTCAATTATTTTTTAAAATTTTTATCTTATCGTATATGAAGTATCGATAAAGAATTGAAATTATCAAAACGTTTTGACGAATATCCATATTTTAGGTCTCCCTGAATTTGAAAAAAATACATTTTTGATATTATGTCTATATGCAAATCTGTAACAAAAATAACTCAGAAACACTTCGAGCTAGACTGACAAAATCTGGTATATGCTTTTTACACTAATTTAGTAAATTCAAATCAAATTTTGAATGAAATCTATTGAGAGTAAATCTGTCTATCCGTAAATCGGAATATAACATGATAACTACAAAATTTGATAGTTTAAATTTAGTGCACAGACTCAACTTCTAAAATATAAATACCTATCAAATTTGGAGCAAAATCCGTATAGGGGTCGCTTGCCTTTTTCACATGTCAAATATCATATATTTAAATCATTGCGTTTTTGAGTAATCAGATTTCAATGGCATGTAAATCCAATAACTCAAAATCGCAATGATTTAAATATACGATATTTGATATGTGATTTTTATGACTACAATTATAGTTCTGTGTTAAATTTCGGTTGGAAAACAATACTCCAGAAACACAAATTTGATTTTAGAATAGTTATTGCTGAATTCCAGAGATTATTTGCCAAGAGATAGATTCAATAAAAAGGCTAAATTCGCGCCTTTCCAATTTCATTCAAGGCATTGGTGACTTTACCACAGGTTCACAATTTTAATGGGAGGTCCAGGATAGCATCTTTAATAGAAAAGTATGCGAGAAAGTTTTAAGGAGACTACTTCCACTGGTTCAAAAATCATGATAATATATTTTATTTTGTACCAGAAGAGTATTATCGCGATTTATTTATTCTCTGTAATTGATCTCATTTTTTTTGAATAAATGATGCATTTTAATTTATTGTTTCAATAGCAATTTTTCATTACCTTCTTTAGCTCAAAAAAATTCTGCAATATTACTGTTAAATCCTTTAATTTCAAAATCTTCAATATCTGATGTGAAGTAATAATTGATTCCAGAAAATTCTGGAAATAAAGTTAAATTATGCCTTTGAAATTATGCTTAATTTCTTTCTAGATTTGATGAAAATACTTTAATAAACAATTTCTCGTGCCTTCAGTTATAACTTCCATGCAGAGTTTAAAACATAAGAACATAACGAATGCAGCAAAAAATAAGTTGGCAAAAATTTAGTTTAGAAAGCAGACAAGCGAAGTTCTTACACATTCTTTATTATTATTATTATTTTCTACTACTCGAAGTATGCAAAGAAAAAGCATTTTAGGAATCAAAAGCAAAATCAAGAGTATTTAATTAGTCTCGGTATTTTAAACATTCCTGAAACAGAAAAAAAAAGCCCTTTCTGGATTTTTATTTCTTATCTGTATGTGAATGGGATGTTTCAAACATGCTACGAGCTAAATGAATGAAAATCACTGTTTTCTTCATATAATTGAAAAAGTATACTTTGATTACAAATCGTTCTACATGCAATTCCTCAGTAAATGCATATTTAATCAACTATGAGCAAAAAAAAATTGCGCACACTGAATATTTTGCATAAATAACATAAGATAGCAAATGCGACAGAATTCTTCGATTATTTTATTTATTCGTAATTAAGTAATAAATATTTCATAAACAAATAATCACTATTTTACTTTAAAATAATAATAATAATAATTTTAATAACATTTAATAAACACGTTTAATAAATAAAATAGCGTTTTTTCAAGACAAAAATGTATTTGCATATGAAACACTGACCAATTAAATAGTAACTGAGAATCAACATTATGCAAATATTAGCTCAACGGTCAAGTACTGCAACAACTTCGCAGTTTTATGTCACATTATATTATAAATAAATAATCTGTCAGTTTTTGTAGTCGTCATGGGAAACGTGTGAGCTTATTGCAGTTATCCGTGAAAAATTATTAATTCTTCGTGATTTAAGATTAAGTTATCTAGAAACAGATAAAAGATGTAGCTTTATACCTTTCTAATGTTCTTTATATATTAAAGAAAAAAAGAGACTGGCACAACGACAAATAACCTGCGAACTGGACACCAATGAAAGCTAAATGCAATGTAAAGAAGAACTATCATAAAGGAACCCACTGTAATTCCTTTTGTAAGTGCTCGAGAGTTAGCTGCTGATATTGCTTTAACTTTAAGAACTGTTACACCTCAAAGAGTTATAGATATCCTTCAGGATACAAATAATCAAAGAAGAGTCCTATATGAGTGAAAGAAACAGGTCTAAAAGGCTTGATTTTTTTTCTAAAACTTATGCCAGCAAACCACAAAAGTTTTGAGAATTTTTTCCAAGATAAATAAGCTTTAAATTTAATAGCAATTTAATCAATTTTATAATAATTTAATTTTAAAATATTTTTGGATGAGATTACAATAACAATGTATTACGAAAGCCAAATGCGTTTTTTCAATTAACCAATTATAAAACCTGGAAGTGGTCATTTAACAATATGGGGATGTAGATACATATTTCAATGTTGCTGATGAAATGGCATTTATTGAAGGCAATATGAATGCTAAACAATATATTACTATGTAGTAAGATATTTATCTAATAATGCTTCAAAATTTGGAATTTTTTATTCGTTTTACTTTCAACAAGATAATTATCCCAAACATACGGCGCACATCACAAGGCTAAGGTTGCTATATAAAGTAAATAATCAAGAGAAATGGCCGCTAATATCACCAGATCACAATCCAACCGAAAATTTGTAGCATATTTTGGATAAGCACGGTAGAAAAATTAAGCTGCTATTAAGATAGCTCTTACGAATGAATGGCTAAATTGACTGATTTAATCACAAATTGATAAATCAATGCTCTAAGGATTACAAGCGATAATCGAAGCAATAAAGATGCATAATAAAGGTTATTACTGTCTTTATTTTTTTTTCTTTTTAATATTTGTTATACTTTTATTCTCAATATCAGTGTGCAAATAATTTTTTGGCATCACAAATGTTACTTTTTATTTCATAACTTTAAATAAATGTATCCCTTCTAATATTAAATATTTTTATATGTTAATACCGTGTATATTTTGTATTCGTAGATCATTTTATATTTATTTAAATGTGATAAAACAGATGCATCTGGTATGCAAATATATATTTTTTTTGCTCATAATATATATATGTAAAAAAGTGGAAATATGTATACTTCTAAGTAGTAGAGTTTTTATATTCAATCCATAAGGGGCTGACACTTCATTCATAATTAATTACTAACCTAAATAATCCGAAAATATAGGATCAACGTTTGGCACATACATATAATTTGTTTCTTTGAGTACTTCTTGTAGAATTTGGCTACTTATAACTAACTATGGGAGAAACATGGAGCTTCTAGGTTAAAAGTATTGTTTATAAGAGATTATATATTCATTTAAAAGACGAAGGCTATCAGGGGAAGGAATTTAAAGGCACTTTCTGAAGAGAATTGAAAGACAATTTGATTCAGATACTTAATAATTTCCTTTTTTAATGTACTGATTGCAATTTTTAGCAAAATTGACTATCCCCTAATGTCGAAAACTCAATAGCTGTCAAAACTCTTCAATAATCGAAACAGAATTTGCAGATGCACTTATTAAAAAATTGTTTTTTGAGGAAAATTTCAACTGACGATAGTAATTTGAGATTAAAGTTATGCTTATTCCCTACGTTTATTTTATGAATTGAATATTTCAAACAGTTCAAGAGAATACGGTTATTTTCCTTGGTTACAGAAGTGCCAATAAGGATTATGGAAAAGAAAACATTCAGGGTTTGTATCATTAGCTAATTTTAATATAAAACTGTAGTTACTGTTTGTTTTTTATATATTAAAGGCATGGATATTATTTTCTTACCAAATATCTGGGAAAAAACGTTATGCTCATTGCTTATAATACAAAAAAAATTAAATTTCAAAACCATTTCATTTTCAACATAATAAACACTACCTAAAAATGTCATTTGCTAATTTTAACATATAACTACAATTACTGTTTATTTTTTATATATTAAAAACAGGATATCACAAAAATCTGGGAAATAAGGTTCTGATCGGTGTTTTTAATAAAAAAAATAAAATATCAATACCATTTTTTTTAACGCAACAAACACAACCTAAAAAATATTATCTGATATCTTTTTCTTTTCCATGTATTCCATTCTTCAGCAATAATAACTTTAAAAGACTTTGTAAAGGTTTTACTGCCATCTCCAGGTTTATAAACCATTTTATTCACTTCTGATTATGGCTACTTTATTGTTCTAGAAACAATAACACGGAGGCCAGCCAAATAGCAGAGAAAGCGAAAGGGAATATATATGATCGGCAGTCTGAATCAGACAGGGATATTTTTTCAATTTGTCTTTTGTTTTCAATTTTCCTGCAACCGTAACGGTCCATCTGTCGATCTAACATTCAATTGGAAGCATCTGCCGCGGGCATTTTCTACTGGTAGGAAATGAAGCTATCTTTTTAGTCAGATAGCCACTGATATTTTATACCGGAAAAATCGTCATCCATATTTCATAGGGAAGGCATTCTTTTACTGTTGTTTCTTTTATTTTGTTTCAAACTCGTTTGGTTAAACATCATAAATATTTTTTTGTATATTTTTGACAGCTTGTTTTTGAAAAATATAGCAGGATTAGGTCCCATTAGATTCTAAATTTTTGAAATATTTGTAACAATACTGATTCGTTGGGACTTTAATTAAAAATGGATTAATAAATTTAAAAATATAAATGAAAAAATATTGAAAGGATCATTTATCAGTTTTGATTTCTTATTCTATTTTTATCTAATTTAATTTTTTATTGATATTTATCCATGAGAAAATTGCTTAATAATAAGTTTTCTCATTTATTAATTATTTCTTATTTTTTTTATTTATTATTATTTCTTATCAGAATAAATTTAAAATATTAATAGAAGTACTTAATGTATATTTATAATAAGATATAATTATTATTATATAATTACTATTTATATTTCTATTATTTCTTGTTAATTTTTGCAAAAAATTCAAAGGGGAAATATTATAATCTTTAAAAACCCTACCTCTGCAAAATTCTCAAATGCATAAGTTTATTTGAAAGGTAAATAAAAAAGATAAAATTGAAAATTTGAATATAGGAAAATTGCATTATCTCAATATTTCAACAGAAATAGTTTTGCAGATACATGGCTGAAAAGAAGATAAAATGGAAGTTTAACTTAGATTTATATTTTTAAGATAAGGCATAGTTTGTACACAGGGAGGACTACTGAAACGCGCGTGTTTACATAGAGACAAAGAGCGAAAAGAGAATTCTGTGAAGTTTTCCCCATTAGTGCTTTTACTAAAAGATTCATTTAGAGATTTCTTTGAGACGAGTCGCTTCAAAAAAGGAAATCTTAGACATCTTTGTAAGGTATGTCGTAGGTATTAGGGATTTATATCCCTTCAGAAAGTCTGGAACTTAAATTTAGACAAAGCACAGAATATGAATGAATTCATAATTTTGAATGAAATTTCTATCACGATATTATTATTATGCACTGCCAAAAACGGGAAAGAAAAAAAAAAGATTTAGATTTATCCCATTTCATAAAATGATTGCAATTTTTTTTTTTTTGTTATTTTTTAAAAATTACAAGTATGTCTAATATATGATCCATTAAATTTACATGTTTTCTACTTCTAATATAAGGAATTTTCAACCAATTTATAAGAAATTTGCATAATGCGTGAAAAAAAATAGAGAATTATTATATTAAATTTTGAAAGTAAATAGAATATTTCCTTAAAATAAGAATAGGTAATTTTATGAATCGATGCTGCTTCTATAATAAACACCATATTCAGCACACAACTCAATTCATCAATCGTTTGAGCACCATACAAAGCTTGCGCTTCGCTGGATTAATACAACTATTCCGCCGTTGATTCGTTTCGCTATTCCAAACCACTCGAGCACTCTTCCTATGACTGCCTTCGGCTTAGACTGAAGGCATTTTATAGTTGCCATAGCCGGGCAGTGAAGGTTCTGGAACAATCAAGCATATCTCGGGTCCTATTGAGTCTAACGCCAAAATTCTGGAAGACTCCAGTATTATCTATTTTGTCACTAAAGGCGCCAAATTCGTCACCGAATGGTCGCCCAGTTTGTCGCGAAGCTCTGGAATCACTGATTCGGCATCCGATCAGCATCCAACAAAGCTCACCGTAAAACGGCCTTTCCAGTGATTGAAATAACCGTGCTGGGAAACCACATTACAGATTTCTAGCAATATGTATTGCCAATGATCCTGAATTTAGCGGCAAGGCAACTATTTGGTGACTTTGGGGTCAAAATGAAGATTCTGGAAAATATAAGAATTATATTTCAGCCACTCATCCTCTTTTCCTCTGGTGCTTTCTTTTGTGAGCTGATGAGTTGTTAGATTCTGAGTGCTATAAATAGTACTGCTACTAAATTCAATTATTTTGAAATTTCCTTGTAATGTAAATATCTGCAAAATATCGATATTTCCGTACATCCTGCCTGCGTGTTTGTCACTGGCACTTCGTGTTTTCTGGAATATTCAAATAATTAAAGGGAAAAAACATTTTAAAACGTCGTTCTAATTTATATAGTTTGGTTTCCTTTCTGTCACTGATACATTTAAAAAAATCACTAAATTATCAAAGGAGATTATCCTGTTTTTGTCTGTTTTACTAAAATGTTATTCTGAGAGCGAAGGATTCAGCCATCACTTTGAAACTGGCCAATTTATTTATTGCAAGCTTTTACAGGAAATTTATACCTGTTAGAAGTGGTGATTTCAATTTCATTACATCAAAAACAAAAAATTAATACAAATCGGATTTAAAATTAAATTTCATTTTTTATAGAAAATATTATACGATTAAAAAATTGATATCATATAAATAATACCAATTTTCTGAATTCTAAGATGAAATTAAATTAGTATTTGGGGTATTGAAAATATTCTGTTAAGTTATGGCAGAGAAACTTCAATATCTGATCATCAGATTCGATTTTAATTAATTAAATATCTAATTTTAAAAATTTTAACCCTTTCTTATTACGTATTTTCTACTCAAGAAGTAAAGATCTTCGAAATTTGAAATTTCGAGTTTTCATTGTTTGAGAAATTTTGTGGCAGATCTGGCTTCCTGATAAACAAATAATGGTATGTGCGAAAAGTTTTGAATAAAATTTCCATTCTACTCTTTCATTTGGGGATTAGTTTAATCAAAGCTAGACCAAGCAATAAAGATGCTATTTTTATTTGACTTGTTCCATTTACTCTCCTTTATAACAATACCAGAATCCTATTTGGTAATTTATTTGCAATTTTGAGGCGGAGGTTGCATAGGATTAGAGATAATGATGTCATTTCCTTTCCTACTCCCAGACATTCGCCATCCTCTAAAAGACTCAGAAAAATAAAGTTCTCATTTCCTGAGCGTGACGAGAATTTTAATAGCTGCTTTAAAATGGGCATTCCGTATTCATTTCCTATCATTCGAAGTAAAAATGTGATTTAAAAATTTTGAGAAAAAATTAGTATGACTGGTGTGAAAACATATTAGCATCAATACATAAGAAATAGCTAAAAATGAAAGATTTATTTTCAGTATTTAAATATTTCATAAGATATCTACCTAATTCGCTTCTGATAGCTATAGATATGCATATTTAAATGGCAATAGGCGTTTATTTTTTTGTCAAAAATATATTTATTTGGAATAAATCTGAGATGATTATTTAGTTTTTCTTGATTATATTAAAGGAATTAATTCTAAACATGCAATGCGTTAGTTAAATTTTCAAATTTAAATGTAAATATGAAATATAAAATGACGAAAACTTTATTACGGACTAACTTCTGTTTCTCCAAATCTATAAATACCGATATTACTGCATAGACTTCTTCGTAGCAGGTTTAGAAGGGAAAAGCGCTTTGTTCATTAGATAATGTTAGAGTGAAATGCAAGCACTTTATATTAAGTAAAAGCAAAGAAAAAAAGAATTAAAGCAATCCAGAAATTTTACGAACCTAGAAATAAATTTTCAGTAATTATTCGTTATTGTTACTAATTTCATTAAATGTTTGCTCCCTCTGAAAATATAGGTTTCCATAGAAGGATTTAACTCGATTATAGGTAAAAGGGATGCCCTTGTGTGTTTTAAAAATTTCATTCCCCTTTCGAAATATTCTTTTTTTATATATAAATTTTTATTTTTCTGCTATTTTTTTTACTTCAAAGTTTGACAAACCACTTTGTCAAATAATGTGCCTTTGGCATGTACTCTAAAATATAAACAGACGGTTTATAGGTGAGTAGATTTTATCCGAGATAGAATGTAATTTACTTTTAGAATTTTGATATGAAAATTAAATACTAATATTCATCGATGTATCTAGTTCGGTTTTTTATGTTATCGCATTCATATGCGTATAAGGTCAATAGTCAGTTGGCTCTTTTTTTCATTTTCTACGATTTTAATAGGGATCCTCATTTCTATTACTAATACCATAGACCAAATTTCATCTATCAATATTGCTGCGCTTTCGAATTATTATGTTTATATGCATTCGGATACACAGGTTTGTTCTATATACCAAACTTGATACACAGTTTTACGGCGGGAACTTTTAACAGTTTTAAGGTGAGTTTACACTCGGCCAGTTATAAGACGGCCAGTAGGTAGCGCATGCGCAGAAATGGATTGATTTATATTTGCCACTATTTCATAAGTTAGATTCAGACATTCCATGTTTGGTTATAAATTGTCGTTTTGGCGTCCCAGGATTTTTCTTTTTTAATGTGTATCGTATTAAAATGATGGATATTTACACAATGAAACATGGAAAAATAAATAAAGGTCACCATACCTAAATTAGGAAAGTATAGAAAACAAATGGCAAATATAATGAAAAAAATCAATCTTGCATTAGAAAGAACAGATAGCAAACAATATCGGAATGAATCTATGATAAGTGATCAACTTTTTCACGCCAAAAAAGAAAAAATCTGCCAAATTCTACAAACGCATGTGTAGTAAGAAAAAAATATAAAAAAGCGGCACGTTGTTGTCCCTTTCGGACAATTACTTACCATCGACTGAACAGCACTTTTAAGCCTTTTTACTCATGCGCTGCCTAATGGCCGGGTGTAAATCCGGCATTAGCGTTAAGATCGTTATGAAATTTTATATTTATAGGTTGAAATGTTGAAAACTTAGAAACTTATATTTTGAAAGACAAACAACCATAATTCCAATATTGTGTCTTTTCACATATGAAATTGCCTAAAAAGTGACGATTTATTAAGATATGGAGGTAGAATTTTTTGATAATTACATTACTATTTTGTCAGTTTACTTCCCTGAAAGAGAATGTTATAAACTTTTTTTTACTTGTCCTCCCTCCCCCCCCCCCTTTACGTATTTTTCCTCTTTCTTAGTTGTTTTTTCCCTTCTATTTTCCGAAATATGTGTCCTCAAAATTTAGTGTTCTCATAATCATGGCCTGGGGATAAGGTCTCAGCTTTGGAGCAGAAGTATTTCATACCTGAGACCCGATTCCACCGAAAAACCGTCGTGTACGCGGGTCTGGTGCACGTTAAATCAGTCGGGTCCAAACATCCTTTTACTGGTCTAGTGCGGAAGTTTGGAGAAGGGGTACCAGCTCAGGTGTTATCCTCATCATCTGACTGCGGTTCAAAATTACGAGGTCCGTCCCAAAATAGCCCTAGTGTTGCTTTAAAAAAAGAGACGTTAATATAATTAAACTTATTATCGCGAGCGTTTGTTCCAATTAAAAGCAGCGTGCTCTTTATAAGAGTATTTCAATTTTGATCAAACTATCGGTGTTATTAACTAATCTACCAAATAGGGATTCTTCTATAACACTTTTATATAATAAAAACAAATTTAACTTATGTATACTTCAAAGCATGAATTCTTTTGGTAATATTTCTGATTTTTTTATTCGTTATCCCCTTTTCACTTTTTCCCCTTCATAACTTAAAATGCACATTTTTTAATAAAAGCAAAATTTCCTGCCGTTTTTTTAGATATAAAAGATTAAAATTCTCTTAAAATTAATGCACAGGCGTTTGAAAAAATCGAAGAAGCAAACTTTACGAAGGATGAAATATTGACTTTCTTAAAACTGTGCATACCTATTTCGTTAAAAGCAATCGCTCAGATTCTATTTACGGAACTTTCCCTGAATAATCAGAGCTGAAAAATATTTATTTCTTGACTGTCTGAGGTATTACTAAAAGAAAAAGAAGCTGAAAATTCACCCGATTAAATTCACTTTTTTTCAGTCTTCCTTTTCTAATTTTTTTAGATAAATTATTATAAATAGTTTTCAGGTAGAATCTCTGAAGACAAGTGGCGTATTTTAAATTCACGTTTACTTTTTTATCGTACTTCAAAAATCTTGATTCATTCATTCGTTATTGAAATAAATATTTAATCGGCATTTCTTATGATATGGGAAATTAACAATGGAATATTATTTATTATTATATATTTTATTACTTTAGTTCATTATACTTCATTAATTATTCAAATTTAAATCAGTCACTAAATAATTGTTTAATAAACATAATCCATTCCAAAGAATGCTCATCGGTTTGCCATAAATTTCTTTGGGAATCAAATAAATTTAAATCAGCGTAACCACCAAAAATAAAAATAAATAAATAAATCTTTTTATTATTATATATATTCTGTTGATACATAATGCTGCAAAAGTCTTGATACAAGTGGCGACAGAACCCCTTTAAACAAGCGAAAATTTCTGCATAATGTATTGTCATTACTTTAGTGGTGACGTACTTGAAGTAGTGGGGAAACGGTGGCCAGATGCTAAGGTCTCGTCCTCAGGACCAAAATTGCCAACTTAGATGTCCTCGTAATCTGACCGTGATTCAAAATAACGAAGGCCTTTCCCAAATAACCCTAATATTGCTTTAAAATGATCTTTAATATAATTAAACTAAACTAGAAGTAGTGTTTGCTGCGTGCTGAAATGATATGAAACCAGAATAAAAACGAGAGAGTGAAGGTAAACATAAATTAAGAAACACACACACACACACACACACACACACACACACACACATATATATATATATATGGCACTTTACAAACTCGCTGACAGTTATCTGTCAACGATTTTAAGTCGAGTGAGCGTCTCTTGTTTTTACAATAGCGCCAACTAGGTTAGCTATTTCATGGGTCACATTCGTACACCTCACAGTTAGAACACAAAAGAAAAACAACCTTGCCCGAACCGGGACAACCAGATCACGTGGAAGAAGCGCTACCCCATTCCAGGACGCCGGCTTGTCTATTTGATACATAAATATGTTTAAGGGGTTTCTTTACATTGCTTAAAATTTGCGTAATAGTTTAACCATTTTAATTTTAAGCCATTATGAGTGAGTGACTTTAGGAAAAATCCTAATTTAACTCATAATTTTCATGATGATCTTTGTATTCTAACTAACAAGTGTATAATTCCTTTTTTCTTCTTATTAAAACATAGGGTTCCAAGTTTCAAGCATTCCACCGAAGAAATCCTTCGTCATGATATAAAGCTAGCAAAGAAAAGAGATTACATATTGAACATATTTATTTTTATGAAAGAATATCTTTCCCCAATAATTAAAAAGGAAATATTGACGTTTATTTCAAGATGTGCATTAATAACTGGTAGTATAAAATAATGATGCTGTCTTAAATAATGTAGTTCTTATGGATGAGAGATACATCAGCATTAATGCCAAATGATTAATCCAATAATCCAACGATATTTACTATATTATTTGGATATTTTTAAATAAGATTGATATTATTTCTTAATAATATTAAAAATATATTTCTTATGAATATTTCTTTCAGAAATCATGTGTTTAAATAATTTTGCGCATCTTATTCTATTTTGATTCTTGGATTCTTAGTTCTAATTTGATTCTTAAATTCTTAGTTCTATCTTGGATCTCTGTATTTTCATTTTCATTGTTCCACGAATGCTGATTGAAATGGATTTTGTTAAAGAAAAAATAAATGATAATTTTTTAATTAATTTATTGTGGATAAATAAGGAAAAAAACTAGGGAATTTTCGAGTGAAAATACTCTGAAAGTTTTATATCATGTTCATGTTCGGTCTTGTTTGGAATATTGTTGCATTATTTGATATCCAAATTGCCAAAACAAGATTCTAGTTATTGAGCTTATTTGAACCAGTCTTTTGTGATATTTGTTTTACAAGAAAAATGGATTTTATTCTCAAGATATATCTTCTTGTTTATGTGATATATTTAATTGGCATGAGTTGTAGACGAGATATTTTTTGTGTTCTTTTCTTTTGTAAGGTTATCATTGGTTCGATCTATTGTATTGATAGACTGAGTTCTATATACTTCTCTTCACCTATAAAGTCTTTAAGGAACCAGAGTTCTTTTCCAAATGTTTATTCGAAATTTAACTATATTAAAAGGTTCTGTTTCTATAAATTTTATAAAATATTTAACGAGATCTCCATAGAACATGACATTCATCTTATGATTCCAAGCGTTTTGAAAACGACTTGTTCTCTATTTCTCTATTTTTATATATTTGATATTATTTCTTTTTTATTTATTGTTTTATAATTTTTTTTTATTTTCCATTATTTTTAACTATACATATTGTGACATTTATGTGTGCTTATGCTTTTACTTTGTTAATGTGCTCGTCCTGGTTTTACTTTTTGACCCTTCCCAGTTGCTTGTATTTTTATTTGTATATGCTTTAGAATTTTGTAATTCTTAATTCTTCCTTTTTCATGTGTATTTTAATTTGATTTGTGGCTAGTGTTCCTTGTGCGGTTTTGATTAATGCACTCTGTAAAAAAAGACAATTTCTGTAGTATATTTATTTCAAATAAATGAATAAATGCTTCATTTCATTAAATATTTTTGCTTACCATTAGTTATTTCATATGTAAAAACAAATTCTTTTACATTCCAGCACATCCTGATCACTCGTGTTCTATCTCATCATAGCATTCAATGTAATTTTAATCATTCCCGTGATTACCTGCTTGTGTGATAAACATAGTTGCGCGGCATTTAATCACATGTTGCTTTATAATAGGCTATGACGTCATTGCCTCTTTTTCTTATAAGATATGAAATGGTTCTTCAAATTAATCTGATAAGACTAATTGAAATAAGACATGCGATATTTTTATTCCACACCAAAGGGAGTAAAATTTTGAATCGGTAGCGAAATAGAGATAGAGGTAAAAATATTTCTCAAAAGACAAAAATACTTTCTTATAGTAACAAATAAAAAATCAAAAGAGTTTCACTAAAAAGAAGGCATTAAATATATTGTTGAAACTTCTAAAAAAATTAAAAAGACATTTATATTTTAGAATAACCAAGGCAATGAATTATTATACAAACAGAGAGTTTTATATTGAACAAAAAGATGTATTGAGATTTTCTCTATTTCGAACCATACGGACAAAACTAAAGATTTGTGTGTGTGTGTGTGTGTATGATTATTAAAAACAATGATAGTGACTAATTTTTCAACATTTTTTAATTATTATTAATATATATATATATATATATATATATATATATATATAAGCATTAATGCACTAAGCATTTAATTCTTGAAAGTAGAAGGTGGGTTTGAAAACATAGAAGAGACATTTTACATTTTTAAATTCAAATTAATCCAACCCGGAAAGGCAATTTATTTACAAGCAGACGCGGACAGAACAAGTCCACAAAAGCGTGGAACAAAAGCAGAAGTAAGAAAGGAACGAAACAAATGATCACCAGTCTTATATAACATGGAATTTTCGGCCACGTGTCAATTCAATACTCGTGTTCACCTTGGATAAGGGCACCGAAGAGATCATTTTCGCTTGACACGTGGAACTGATAGCGTATCATTTTTACAAACCTTCAAAAGTTGAATTGGATCAGGAAACAAGAGAACACTTTAGAATGACCTCGACATGGGACGAATTAGATAAAAATTTAGGAAATTAATATGAATTAAATTAGATATTAAAATATCATTACATATACATACATACATACATACATACATACATACATACATACATACATACATACATACATATATATATATATATATATATCACTAGAAATTATTCTTATCTTTGATTTGTATTTGTGGTTGCTCCCTCCACTTCGGAAACACAGAAAACCGCTGGAGAAAGAGAGGAAAAAAAGGAAAACTCCCGAAACAAAAGGCTTAGTTTTTTGGCAGGAAAGAAAATGCAGGACGCCAAAAAACAAACAAAAAAATGTGGGTGGGGGCTGGAAATCCAATCTATCAGACAGGTGATGCATTAAACATGCCACTATTCCGCGCACAGCCCCCAATGCCTCCCAGAATATGCTCGGGCACGTCTTCCGGAACTTTTACCCTCTCTAGAGAAATTTGTGAGGTTTGGAAGGAATATTTTTTTCTCTACATTTATCTACTCATTTATTATTTTTCTGTTTGATTTTCCTTCGGACTCTTTTACCCGTTTAGTTCAGACTCCAATATTTATTATTTTTTGCCTCTCGTCTCTAACGGTTAGAGGTTCTTTATGTTCGGCGACTTTCCAACCCCCCCCCCCCTTCGGTTAGCCATTTTCCTTCGTAGGATTGTTTATTTTTTTACGACAAGAAACTGGAATATCTCTCGGGAGTTAGGAAATTCAGTATGCCTTTTGGAACGCAGACAGGGTTTTCTGAGAAGGGTTAGTAGTTTGCTTCTTCTTTATAATTCACGTTCGTTCGTTAGTTATAAATTCGATTTCCATTGGATTAACTTGCCAAAAATGAATGAAATAATTCCATGTGTTGAATAACAATAGAATTCATATTTTGAATTTTTTTCTGGGATGTTATAGATTTTCGAAACGTGTATTTTTTATAAAGCAGCATAATCTCTGCTTCATTCTGAAGTAAAAATTATATAAAGGAAAAAGATTTTTTTAATGAAAGAATTTGTTTCCTATTATTTCCTAAAATACTGTTTTTATTAGGTGACCTTCCAAAAACAATTGAATACTAAAATAACTACAATGTTATTTCTTTATTTCTCTTCATTCAACGTTTTAAAAAATGTTAATGTCGCATGTATTTAGTAATGCAGTTTTTTTTTAAATTATAAGTAAAAAATTAAGGGTAGAAATACAATTTAACGTCAATCCAAATTAAAATATCAATGATATTGAAACTAATTAGAATTTCTAAGAAATAAAGTTAAATAATAGTACTATAAAAATTTATTTGAATTTCTATCTATTGTAATAAAATTCTCTAAGATATCGCCATATATCCAATAATTTGTTTTATTATCGTATGTTCTTTGCTTTGTACGTGTAATATTTCTGTTCTAAAAATTCAAGAAAGAAAAATGTGCATACAAAGGACACAAAATCCCAAAGGGATATTTATAGACTTCAAAGATAAGAAAAATATACAAAAACGTTTTTTACTATGGAGCATGAACTCATTAATAGAAAAGGTGACTCATACAAACGGTTTTCTAATAGCCAGTTAAGTAAAACAAAGGGTATATCAAATATAGTATACAGCAGATATTTTATAGTATACATAATAGAATGCATATAGTTGCATGAATATAAATGCTACATTTCGTATGTAGTATGATAATTGCAGTGGAATATCAACAACCAGCCTTTACAGCCAACCAGAAGAACTTATAGTCACTTTTTAAACATCTTGCCGTCCGAAACTTCACGCGCGTACATATTCATGCAGATACTTACGTACATATTCAAAAACTGGGATGTGTAACTTCACTATTGCAAAATACTATTTCGACAAACCTACTTATTTATGCAAAATTATATTCATATTATTATTCCATGCAGCTTCACACGCACTTATCGAACTGGCATTTTTGACTATTACAAATATAAGCTTATTCACACATGCTTATTATACAGTTTCGCACGTTTTTATTCATATGAATAAAATGGGCTATTTCACTATAGTAAAATATCATTTCGATAAATCTATTTATTCATGCGAAACAATACGTTCGTACTTATTCATGCAGCTTCCCATGTATTTATTCGCGCAACAACTACATACTATTGCAATAAATTACTACTACGATAACAAAATATTATTTCAATGAACTTACTTATTCTTGCAAAGCTATATACACTATTTTTTCATATTTAGCACGTATTTATTCATGCGAATGGAATGTGTTGTTTGATTATTATAAAATACTATTTTAATAAATCTAATTATTCTTGTAAAACTGCATACAGTACTTATACTTGCAAGTACTTATTATTATGCAGATATTTATTTATACAACTATGATATATTGTTTCATTATTGCAAAAAAAAACTATTACGATAAACTTGTATTTCGCGCTTGATGTGACACTCAAAATGAAGAAACAGGTCTGTAGTTTCCATGTGCGATCCTGGGTCCTTTTACAAAAATGGTTATATCTATTCTATTTTAAAATTTTTGCAAACGACTCGTTTTGGGACTTTTTGAATTTAGTTATATGACTATTGCAAAAGTATTGCTGTAATGACCATCAATTACATTCGCCTTTTTACTTTCTTTTATACAATGAGAAATTATCTTAATTATCAAAAAAAATTGAAACAAGATTTTGATGAGTCTCCACATTTCAAACCTTTGACAAAATGACAAATACATTTTTCATTTGACAAAATGTAATAGGATCAAAATCTGTGCCACGCACGTTAATGTTATATATGGAGAAACGTAAAAGAGATGGGAAAATTTGATGTAAAGGAACATATACAAAATTTCAGCAATCTAGCTCTGAATGTTTGAGGTATCATGTTGCTGACTGACATAATTTCAAAACTACTTCTCCTTCCGATCTCCTAGAATACTGAAACGTGGAAATTTCATACTTCGAAATACATGCTTCGTATCCAAAAAATTAAAAACAAAAATTATTTTAAATTTATTTTACATTCTTTGCGCTCTGCTTTTTAAACAATTCAATGATTTCGTTTTGAAATTGCTTTTTCGCATCTTTTCCTAAAAGGGAAGAAAATGTAATGGAAAAAGTTCAGAAATATTCATATCAGTTTAAATATTTCATCCACATAAATGAGATGCTGATTTAAGACATCCTTTTGCATAACAGCAAATGAATTAATCAAGAGCATTTCACCACAAAGAGCAAGCATTTAAGATTTTTTTGGCGAAGAAATATAAGCTAAGCTATTCAGAAAGCCGCACAAACGCTCTTCGCGTAATATTCGGGGCCATTACTTCTTTTCGTTGTTTTCCATCTTGTGCTCTGCCGTGACCATTCTACTTTTCTCGCTCGTTTTATGACCCCTGTAAATCTTACGGTTTTACAGAAAATGGCGGAGTAGAGGAAGAGGATGAGAATTATATTTGTCCCTTTTAAACGAGCAAGGTAATGGTTAGATTTTGTTTCTTTACAATCTATGAATCAACTTCGTCGGTCTGCGATGGAGCAGGGACCTTGGAACTTTTGAATTTAAAAAAATTTCTCTATCCCTTATATACAGAATGTAACATATTAGTACTTTTACTTCGTTTTTATTTACATCCGATGTGATTTCGTTCGAACTAAATTTAAAAGAAAAACGTTTGAAACAATTTATATTTTTGAATATTTGCACATAAAAGATTGAAAAAACATATAAATGATTTTTAAAAATTGGAAAAAGGAGTTGCTTATTGGCTCAAAAGGGATATAAAGCAAAACTCTTCTAGTTTATATATTTATCAAAGGATTTGCTTAAAATTGTGCAGATAGCTTAAGGCATATATTATCTAGTTTCTGAACTAAAATTTAAGCTGTATTTCCATCCATTCTTTAAATATTGGGATTCTATTGATGAATAACAATAAATTTTCAATTTTTTTCACATTGAGAAGCAATAAAACAGGTACAAAATATTTCTAAATAAATAGATTATTCATGCTCTAGTTCAGGAACTGCAAAACATATTGAGAAATCATTACACCAAATTTAAACAAAAAATATGGATTATAAATGTAATTTATAAAGTTTTTCCTTAGAAAATGCTATCAAAGATTAAAATTTGAGAAAATAGAATCTAAACATGCAAAATAACATTAAAAATTCTGGAACTTCAAAAATCAGTTCAGTTTACCAAATAATATACTTAGAAAAAAAATTCTAACGATTTTATTTAAAAACTTGTTTAAAAATTAAAAATATTAAATTAAAAAAATTCATAATTTTGCACAAAAAAAATCGACTTTTAAACACAGTCACCTACTTTAAAAAATTTCAAATGAGTAAGATTCATATTAAACATTCATACTATGGTACCTTCGAAAATAAAAAATCAGTTTTTGTAAAAACTATGAATTCTGACTTTTATTATTCTTTTTCCCTAAATTTACAAGTGATTACCAAAATAATGGAATCATCAGTGAATAAAAGTGACATTTATGAATGCGTTTCGTAAGCATTATATTTTAATACTAGCTACGAGGTTTTTTTTATATAAAAAGTATATATCGCGGTAGAATGAGGCAAATTTAGTAAAATTGGATTTTTATCAAAAGCTTAAAATGTCAGATTTCACAGAGTTGCAAAGTTACATTCAGATATAATGTCTACAGTGCAAGTGCAGTTTTTTTTTTTTTTTTTGTCTCGAATCTTTGCTTCAATCGATTGAGAAAAACATGTCTAAAGCGGAAATTCGATTTTCTTATACTATTAACCGTATGCCAGAGATTAATCACCAAAAATCCACCAAGTATGACACGAAAGATTCGGTAAAAATGCTGACTTCACGCCAAAAGTTAATATAATTATTTCGTGACTATTGTACGCCAATGTCATACAAAGCGTTCTCTGGCATGCCAAGTTTATTAGAGTATGCGAGAAAGTTTTGGGGAGACCACTACTGCTGGTTATATTTAATAATCCATTTTATTGAACCATTTGCGTTAACAGTACCAAAATAAAATGTGTAATCTGTAAATCATATATTCTGTTATTCTTACAACTTATTATTACAATTACATATACAACACCATATTGTTCTTGATCAAGAAAACGTTAACTCTTTTCGAAAAAAAATAAAAATTCCATGATCGGTATAAGAAACAGATCGACCAATTCTGTTTACAATTGGCTGAATAGATTTTTTCAATCTAGCTCCATGGTATTTTATAGTCACTATATACTTCAACAAAGTGGCAGAACAACAAAGGATCTGATACAACTTCCTCAAGTTCGAACCCGATACACTCCAAAAAATATTGGTAGGGGGAAGAACATTGCATTGGAATTGCGTTTCGGATGCATAGAAAAATTTCTATATCTGTACTGAAAGGAAAAGCATCAAAAGTGACCACTTGTGAAGCAGGAAACCGCAATCTCCTGGGATCGCTCTCCCATGAACGCCAAACCCCAGCATAGTGTTTCCTGAAGTATCAGGAATGCGAAAATGGATCAAACAGCGTGTATTTACCTATTTTGACTCCCCAGTCAATGCATATAATGAGATCCCTCGTTTAAGAACATGATACATTTAGTTTCACATTTTAGCACGTTTTTAACGAATTAAAGATATATGTGAAGATATTATTTTAAATTTATTAACTTCATATACATGTTTTTATTAATCTTTAAAGACTTCCTGGCATCCACATTTATACGTATTATTAAAGTAGATGTTCAGTTTTATAAATATTTTAAAAACTGTTGAACTTAATGATCCTGGTCAATTTATACTTTATATGTGTTATCTTAATCTATATACATAAAACACTAACTTACGTGGTGTGGAAATCGCTCTTACTACTTACTATCGAATGGCAACTATCAAATGTAAACAAACCAACACACAAATTTCAGATGTTTCATTGAATATTTTTACACTTGCAGTGAAATCAACGCTTCTTGTAGCTACTTGATTGTGTAGCAAAATATTATTTGAAATGTTCTGGGGATGGTTCGTTATATCACCAATAAAATACAATCAGTCAGTGTAAAGAAAATATAAAAGAAATAGAGAAGTGGGCTTTAAACAGAAAATTTAGTTGAGCTTAAAATAGGATTAACCATCACCAGTTGGGTAATACTTGTGAAAATTCATGTTCGTATCTTCCAAAAATAATCTTTGTATTATCTTTGTACTAAATTATAAAAAAATACATTTTTAATGATATCAGTTTCATTTCCGTAGAAATTTCTTCTTTATTTTTTCGTAATAATTTTAAAGTTATTCTGAGCTTTCGTCTATATTTTAAATTCAATTTGTTACTTTATATGTAACAAGTTTATATATATATATATATATATATATAAATAACCAATCTAAAGTAAGAAATAGTTTGAAAACGAAACTAAAATGAAAACGAAAGCGAAACAGTTTCGAAATCGCAACAAAAATTATTTCCCATTCAAACTAAAACCAAAAATGGAACAGGTAAAAACTTCATAGTATTTAGAGAGCGCAAATGCAGCTACTTCTAAAACACAAGATTAACTGATACAAAAGTATAAAAATCAAGTTAAAAGGAAAAACAAAAACCAAATAAAAAAATATAAAAAAACAATCCGGCCTGAAGACTTTTTCAAGGGTCACCCTCAGGCAGGGATTCAAAAAAAGGGATTTTTTTCTGTTAAGGAAATTCAGACAATTACGTCTAATAATGATTCCTTCGTGACCCGAAAATCCCCTGAAATTGGACCCAAGAGATATACCATTTTAACAGAAAGGAAAATACAAAACAACAAATTAGAAGAAAAACCACTAATAAGTAAAAATACAATAACAATAAAAACCAAAATACCATAAAATAACACTAAATAAAAACGAAAAGGCAAGAACATATCATCAGCAGTCAAGGAAATTTTAAGCTATCGATTGTGATTCCCGCTTATTAAAAACACAAAGCTAACGGTAATTTAGGTAAAAATTGTAAGCTCCCAGCGCCACCTATTGAGTGATATAATATGCAAGGAAAGTTCTATTTTTTATTTAAGCCAAAGGATTAATCCCAAACCATACCTTGTTTAATTAAAAAATTAACATTACAGTAATTTTTAGGAAATTCATTTTTAATTAAATTATTAATGAGGTTGTTTGATGCATCAATATATGAATTTTTATTATTGCAAACCCTTTCGATCCTGTTAACTTGTGAGAAAATTTTAGAGTTTAGATTGGAATGGTAGTTACATAGTTTTTTTTATTTTGAAGTTGAATTCATCCCTTTTATCGTATATACCAACTATTGTTTTATCATTATCAATTTCGATTTTTAAATCCAGAAAGGTAGCCTCAAGTTGATTTTTATTCGTTTCTGTCAGAATTAAATCTTTTGGATAGCAATTAGTTACAATATTAGTATTGTCGAAGTTAATCAAAAGTAGGTCATCAATATATCTCCACCCGTTTATTAAATCATATTTAATTACTTTTTTCTCATAGTAATGTAGAAAAATATTAGCCAAAGCACTTGAGAAAGCTGTTCCCATTGGAATGCCCTTAACTTGTTTATAAAAATTAATACCATTAAAAACGTAATTTTCAGTAATATTAAAATTACATAACTCAAGCCAGTTTTCGTTTTTTTAGTGTTTTTTTATGGTATTTTGGTGTTTATTGTTTTTTTTTTGTTATTGTATTTTTACTTATTAGTGGTTTTTCTTCTAATTTGTTGTTTTGTATTTTCCTTTCTGTTAAAATGGTAAATCTCTTGGGTCTAATTTCAGGGGATTTTCGGGTCACGAAGGAATCATTATTAGACGTAATTGTCTGAATTTCCTTAACAGAAAAAAATCCCTTTTTTTGAATCCCTGCCTGAGGGTGACCCTTGAAAAAGTCTTCAGGCCGGATTCTTTTTTTATATTTTTTTTTTTGGTTTTTTTTTTTCCTTTTAATTTGTTTTTCATACTTTTGTTTATATATATATATATATATATATATATATATATATATACAACTCGTTTATCAAAATATTAAATGGCGTACAACATTCAATTTCGTAGTAGAATTTCAATTCCACAACTATTTCATAATATACACAATTTTTAATTTTCATTAAGCTGATACATTTGAATTCCTGTTTTTTAATGAAAGAACATGGTGAAAAATTTTCTTATTCCATAAATAATTTAACAACCTAAAAAACCAATAACCTGGGGGGAAATGGACGCTAAAGGCGGTTAGCATCGTGCAAATAATTATCCTAATATTTTATCATTCATAAAAGTTGTATTTTTTTACAATTTTATTTATTTATTAACTAGGAAAATAAACTTTTTAATTGGTCTGGTGCCACTCCATATCAGCCTAATGGCTCTATGCAGCTGATTAAACTGCCTAATTAAAAATACGCCATTCAAACATGAATAGCGACAAAACCAGCCTTAGTAATCTTGTCTGTCACTTAAAATCACGTTATGCCCATTATGGATAGAGCTCTGCAGGATTGAAATTTTTAAAAAGTTGATAAAGAATAGCCTTTCTAGAGCTGTAACCAGTAGTTGACAATTTCACTCAGTTAATATCCAAACCTAAAAAAAAACTCAAGTTTTGATTTTTATCATGTGAGAAGATGATGTTGTTTTGGTTAGGGGGGTTTGAAGCTCGAAATCGTGTAGACAATGAATAAAGCCACAAACGCCATTCTTCATCGTCATCTTTTAATCGCATATATATTTTTTATCTGCTTTTACCAGTATTGCATTATTATTATGTATGCTTCTTTGGTTGACGGTTGACGTAGCGCTATGACATCATAGATTTTATTTCATTTAAAAATCGGTCGAGCTCCAAAACTTTTTTTTCAGTTAGAAACATTAAAAATGAAAGTTTAAAAAAGTTATATATAGAGAGAGGGAGGATAGAGACCTATAGAGAAGTCTCACGATTATTTAAAGCCGGTTTAAACTCGTTAATGACTTAAATTCATTAAGACAAATAATGACTTAAAAAATAATAGTGTTCTTACATGATAACTTGAAATTTGCAATCGTTGATTTCATTTTAATTTTTTAAAATTTAAATCCTTGAAACATATACCGAAAGATTCTCCAGAATTAGAATTAAATATCTAGGAGAACATTAAAATTCGTGCATTCTTCTATTTTATTCTAAATTTCTATCAACAAACAACGACGTTCAGTACTTTTCTTCGATCATATAGCAGTTTTATGCTTAAATAATAGTGTTAGCTGGCGGTGCAAAATGGGAATCCCTGTAAAGTATTTATGATAATCCCATAGTCAAATCACTTAAAATCTCTTCAAACGACGTCTGTTTTGTGCTTTTAAAACTCAACCCTGTGCAAAAGAGATTAAAAGGGGGTGGATACACTCCTATCGACAAACGGCTTTCAATTTCACTAAATGATGTTAAATTTAGAAAATTCACTAAAATTCAAATCTTTGAAAGAACACAAGAAAAACATTTTCTTTTCTGTTCGAAATCCTCTCAGTACTTTCCATAATCATCACTATAAAAAAAATATGCTCAACTTAAACACCTTTCTAATATTCGAAGCAAAAGCTGGGAAATGATTCATCACAAACAAAATGAAAAGACATGAAGTTAACTTTGCCGCTCAGGAGAATGGTTAAAAGGTTTTAGAGAATAATCTTGGATTCATAATCCAATCTTAGTTCTGTCTTTTTATAAATTAGATAATGTTTAGATGTAGATAGAGTTTGGGGTATATTCTTAAATCTACTTTTTTTCCCCTCAAGAGATCTAATTGGCTTATGCACGGTGTAAATGGTTGGAATGAACTTATTTCCATGTTCCATTTTAAAGTTATTTTGTAGAATTGAATTCAGTAAATGTCACATAATATATTTTCTAGTGTCAATTTAATTTTTTTGAACTTTTCTATTTGAATTGAAGTAGAATTACATTAGAAATGAAATAGATTTATAAATATATATAATCCATTCAAATTTACTTAAAAATTTAAAATTAAGAAACTAAAAAAGAATTTCGGGAATCTCATTAAGGAATTAAAAACTTAAATTGAATATAGATTTTCGATAAGAAGCAAATTCCGAATGATCGGTCTGAGAGGTTCATTTATTTCATTCTGTTTCTTGCTTTAAGTAATTACAGAAAAATGATTCTAATGCTAATTTTTGCTATTTACTATTGCGTTGCACAGAGCACTCCAAAAGGACTGGAACTTCACATTTTCTTATTTAGTAGTCAGTACAAAATGTAAAAAATAATACTCACTATAAAATGTAAAAGTATTTTATATAAGGTAAGTCAGTAATAAATGAGTAAATAGATATAGCTTGAAAAAGTGTACGGTCTTAAGGAAATGAGCTTATAATTTCAAATTACTTATTTATAAAAGTTACATTTTTAAATTTTATATAATTATTCGGTATAAGATTTTAGATTAAGAATAATCTTTTTTTGATACTACATACCTGTATCTTTAAAACTGACTAAGTGACTTCTGCCAAAGGAAAACAGCGGCCGCAGTGCCCTGGTAGTGAGGTCTCGATTTCGGAACTGGAAGGATTCAGATTCGAGACGCGATTCTACAGAAGAAACCATCCTGTAAGAGGGTCTGGTTCACGCTAAATCCTTCGAGACCAAAGTTCTCTCTTTGGTGTGATGTGGAATCTTGGAGAGGGGGTGCCAGCTCAGGTGTTATCCTCTTCAGCTGATCTCCGTCCGAAATTGCGAGGTCCATCCGAAAGTAGCCCTAGTGTTGCTTTAAAATGGGACGTTAATACAGCTAAACTAAAACGAAGGGAAAACTATGGGAACCATATATTTAATTAGATACGCCTCTTGAAGTGGAAACAAAGATTGTAAGTCATCATACAAAATCTGATGAATCTCATCTAGACATTAAAGATTTTAATATTAAAAATCTATGGAATTTTTCATAGATAACATATACTCTTAAAAAGAGTTAAATGTTCTGTATTCCATAATCAGAGATATATATAAACGAATTCCAATATTCCTTGCAAAATTGAGAAAGACACAAAAAATAATGCAGAAAAAAAGAAGGAAATTCCATAAAAAAATTTATATAGAATGCTTTATATTTTGAGAATTGAATACTGTTTTAAAAATTAAATATTTAATTAATGTCAAGAATTTGATAATAGTTGAATTCACTCAGAATAATTTTTCTGGAATCATTTATCTTAATACTTCAACGTGTTTTAGAATCAACTTAATGAGATAATTCAAATATTACCACCAGCCACAATTCTTAAACAAATAAATTTATTTCCTTAGATTTCTAGAAGTTCAGGATTTCTTATTGATAGAAAACTAAACAAAAATATAAAAACTGTCATATGTTGTGTTCTATATGTTAAAAAGGATAGCAAAAATGTTAGTAAAATCTTAGTAAATAATTCATATTCATTCAAGTTACTTAGGTATTTTTATAGTCGGTAAGGCTTAAACAAATATGTGATTTAAAATCTCATATTAAAAGAATAGTAATTATTTTTAAAAGTAACTACTTTCCAAGAAAGAATTTCAGACATAAACAACTCGGTCTACGAAGTAAAAGTAAACAATAAAGACACTAAAATTCTCGCAAACAAAAAAAAAGAACAAGCCAAGGCGGAAATTATTAACTTATTAAAAAGGCTCCAAGTTAAAACTTCCTTTTCTAGCCCCCTTGTAATAATCCTCTCGAATGTGATTTAATTAAATTCCCGCCAAAAATTGCCCAATTTTTATGAAGCAATAAATATTATATTTCAAATTTTAAGGAGGGTAACTGTAACCTTTGTAAACTTCGCGCCTTTCTTTATTTCGACAAATGGCTTTCCGTTTAGCACTTAAGTCACGAACCTTAAACAAATAAAACAAAATCACGACCAAGAATATTTTCTTGAAGCACGAAAAGTTTCCAAATTCGGCCATTTATAAACTTTCCTTCTTGATTGTTTTGTATGAAAATGTTCATTGCTTCGTTTATATGTATATATTTTTCTTTTTCTGTCTTCTTTATGGTTTTCTTCATTCTTGTGAATCTTTTATTCGTTCTATCGAGAAACACAAAAACATTATTTCAGTGTTTGGAAAAGTAAAATTGTTTTCAATTGCGTTCACAATAACAATAAGTTCGGTTGATTGTCATCTTTGCATTTGTACGTTAGTTTTCATGGTTCGAAAAGGCGAAGCTCAGTCAATTTTAATAATAAAATTATTGCTCTTTGGTTTATTTTTTAAGATAAAATGAGTTTTATCCATTATGTTTTCATCGTGAAATTGTTTTCTATTAAAGCATTTATAAATGTTGAATTGATTTGTAAGCTCTAATTACTTTCTGCGGAAAATTATTAATTAATTTCTTGCAAATATCTATTCTTTATTTTTGTAAATTACAAAAAAAATCAATTTCTAAAGAACAATAGCGCATTAGAATAATTGAATCCAGATGTAAACGTTACTCTATAAGGTAATAATTAAAGTAACATGTAGAGCATATAAGAATTTTGAGAAAATAAATAGCAACTTTGCAACAGTTCTGATCACACAAAGTCAAGTACATTTAGTGAATCGCTCGCAATAATAGGGAAAAGCTATGTCTGCTGATTGACAAAGGGAGAGTTTGCTCAGCTTAGTTATATTTACGTCCTGTTTTAAAGCAACACTAGAGCTACTTTCGGACGGACCTTGTAATTTTGAACCACGGCCAGATGACGAGGAAAACACCTGAGATGGCACCCCCTCTCCAAACTTCCACACCACAACTGTTGGAGGACGTTTTGCACAGAAGGATTTAGTGTGGTTCTTCGTTGGAAACTGTCTTGGACCTGAAATCCTCCGCTTCCGAAGGCGAGACCTTACCACCAGGCTACGATTGTCAAAGGGAATCGCAGAACGCCTAGGCAGCTAATTTCAGGATCCATGTAATTAGAATTTCTAAATTCGAATATATTTGCTTTATACTTCTTGGTAGACAGAAAAATGATTGTTTTTAAAACATTTGTGGTTTTTAACTGGTATATTTTTATTTCATAAGCGATTTTCAAACTATTTAAAACACAAATTGAAATATTTTTTTAATCACCTAGTATATTTTCATATACTTTCAGATTTAAATTTCTTTACTCATTTAAAGCCTTTTTTAGTTCTTTAAAATATATCACAAGCCCTGTTATGTAAGATTATATATTTTGTTATATACCTGTGTTATATGTCTCTTCTCTCATTCAGTTTGCTATGATAAATTATTCTTCATAATTTAGACATGGATTTTTCCATGTATATCATTTCGTAGACACTTGAAAGAAAATAAAATATATTTTCTTCTGTGCCATTTTTTCCCTACACGAATTTATAATTTAAGAAGTATAGGCATAAAACATTTGTGTATATGTAATAAATTAACAACAATTCTTTATATTATTATCTTTTGTCTCAAATAAATATTTCTGCTCCACTTATTATGCAAGTCCAAATTCTAGTTTATCTTAAATTTAAAAAAGGAAAAAAAAATTCCATTGGAAATAAACATAAATTAAATGAAGAAAATGATCCATCAAATAAAAAAACAATATTTATTTTTTGAGAAATTAATCTTTTTGGCACAACCATATATCAACTGAAACTGCCATTACATAGAAAATTTCAGATAGCCAAATCCCAGATAAATACGTAATGCATGTTTATACACCTTTTACTGGCAGAAAAAAGAACTTTGTGAATTTAAATTCTAATGAAACAAAGAGTTTTATTTCAAAGTATATCAGTGATTATACTTCATTGTCTTAAATTAAAAAACACTCATTTGTTCTTCATAGCATTGCATCAATCTGATGTAAGTTATCAGTATTGGTATCAGTATCAATGGTTCTCCTAATCAATCTAATCTATTTCAATCAGTCAAAGACTCATGACAAAAAGAAATTGTTTCACCTGCGGCTGGTCATAGTGCCTTTGGAACTGGCGAAATAATAAATATCAGTTATCTTTATATAAAGGGTTGATTTGCCTTCTTCGGGAATTTATTGCTGTTTCGTCAGGTAAAAGCTCTTTAGCATCCACCTCGCAGCAATAGCTCTTTGATATAACTCAGATTCCACAAATTCGTATAGAAACTCACAGCAACTCATCTTACTCTAATAGATTTGAGGTCAAAAATGTATCGGAAAAGAATTTCTGAATAAATCTAATCAAAAAGAAGTAAAACAAGCCAAAGAATAGAACTGTAATTCTTTTCCTCCTATTAACATTGTCTTGGCGTGCCATGCCTTAGGATTTCAAGATAAGAGATGTACTGACAAGCTGTAACTGAGCACAATCTCGTAATATCGCTCTAGAATGGAACGATAATGCTCCATTCTGTCCTGGTAAATTGGGTACCGCTTTTTTGAAAATCTAGGTTCTGGGTCTACAGCAAGGCCTCTGCTGTCATAAAACTTTGAAATTTCACTAAAAAAACATTTCTGTAAAATGAAATAACTTTTTCGGTAGTGTACGCATCATCTTTTCTTATGCAATAAAATATCTTCAATTCTAGGACCAAAGTATATCAGGCATGTATATACAATAGATTAGTGAAATCTGGTCTCCAAACCAGGCAGCTAAACCAAGATTTTACCACTAACCACAGCGTATCAATGAATAACATGAAAAAATTTATGTTCTATCTTCTTGCTCTGTTATTAGCCAGAATTATTCAACAAAAAATAACTCACTGTATTTGAGTTAGAACCTGAAAGTTTTTCTTCCTGCTAGACGGTCAACTAATCTCTTAAAAACAAATGACTTGACTACCTTAACTATCGGATGCATGAATGAATGGAGAATTTCCTCCAAGCTAAACGCAAATGCTGGTCAGCTTCCCCTGAAATTTCTCGAGGGAGATAACTAGTCATTCGTATTGGCTACTAATTAGACTCTATAAGGTGGTTATAATTAAAGTTCCACTTTGAAATAGTCATAAAAGGGAAACTACTGGACCAAATGTTATCAAATTCGGTAATAATTTAAAAGATGTCAGGGGAATTTCTTTTCGGACAAAAAAAAGTTCAAAATCTCACCACCAGGAGAAATAGCGCTGAATGCAATATTGTTAAGCAAAATAATAGGACACGAAGACGTTGATTTAAAATGTGTGTAATCGTTTCTGAAACGTGTTACAAAGCATGTTCAATGTGTTTTATCTCAAAAGCGCTTTGTATGTTGATAATCTAAACAATTTGGTGGAACTGAAAGATGCAATACACCGACATGTGCGTAACATTCCTCCTGATATGCTACGATTACTGTTGAGAAGGCAGTAATGCGATTTAACTTAGTTTCAGAAAATGGTGGACGCCACATTGAACATGTTTTGTAAAACGTTTTTGAAACGACTAAACACATTTTAAACCGATGCCTTTCTTCGTGTTCTATTTTCCTTAATAATATTGCATACAGCGCCATTTCTCACAAAATGGTGAGTTTTTGAAAAAAAATTTTTTTTTGGCAGTCAAGAAATTTCCATTGCCTCCTTTAAATTATTACCAAGTTTGATAAAATTTGGTCCAGTAGTTTCCCTTTTATGATCATTTCAAAGTGGAACTTTAATTATAACCTCTCTGTAATTTTAATAACTCCTTCTTTAGATAAATAAATAAAATGATATGAGTATTTTATTTTACACAAAATCTATAAAGTCCAGAACCAATAGATTTAAATAACGATTCTTTTCCTTCATGAAAAAATATTATTTAAAACTAATGCATCAAAAGAGACATATCGCGCACAACAATGCCTTTGGGATACATTTTATTTATTTTAAAACACACAAAACTAGAAAAGTAAACCCTGCTATCAAAAACATCATTAGACAGATGTTGTATTTGAATACAACAATTTATCTTACGCAACCCCATCACGTTTCTACAAATCATTTTTAAAACATCCCACCGGTATAAAGAGAGCCATAAAAGCGTTTAATATTTATGCGGCGGCACTTTTAAATATCTTGTAAACAAACATTTAAGGTTTTTTTTCTTCTCGGAATAAATCACTCTCTTTGACACGCATATAAAAATACCAAATGCGTTAAAAAAGTTTTCCAAAAAAATATGTCTCAATTGCCTTTTTGCTTGGGAAAAGTACAAAAACGGGACACATTTCCTTGTGATATATGTACTAGAAGATACGATTTCATATATCTTTCAACATAACTTGGCAAAATCGTGTCGACAAACCCCGCGCCCCCCGCGTAGACGCGGCAAATGGTTGGTTTGGTTTGGTTTGGTTATATTAACGTCCCGTTTTGAAGCAACACTAGGGCTATTTCGCGGCAAATGGAGTAGCAGCACTACATAAAATGACAAATTGTTCCCGCGGTGCCCATTACAAGGATCTACCGAATAACCGACGTATGCATTACGTTCTACCGCGCTACGCGACGTTTGGATCTGGAAGACCATATTTGGCGAGAATGGCAATGTTGGCAATATTTGACGCCAAACTTTTACTTTTGTTTTCAAGCACAATTCAATGGAACGTTCAGAAACAGATTACTAATGTGAAATATATGGTATCGAATTTTGTTTTAAAATGCAATATTTTCCCCATTTTAACTAACAATTATTATTATTGGTATCGGTATGAACATGATATAAAATTACTTTTTAATAAGATTTCATGATAATTTTAGAAAATTACTATGCATATAATTAATTATGAATTTAAAAATATTTTTGAGGCAAGAAACTATGTTAAAAAGTTTTTTTTTTGCGAAAATATGATTTTTTATTTAAAATTCGTAATGTTTGAGCAGTTTTCTACATAAAACCATTTGAAATACGTCCACAAGTCCATTGAAGTTAAGTCCAAGAAAGCTATATCGATTTTTATATTTACATTTTTATATGTTTTAATGATATTTTACATTTTTAAATGTTGAGTTTTCAAATTCTAATCTTTGATAAAATTTTCTTACGAAAAAAAACCTCAAAAATAAAAATAGAATGCATATATTTAGTTCAAATTTGGTATAATTATTTTTCAATGTTCTCTGCAGTTCCTGAACTAGTGAGTAAATAATCTATTCATTTATAAATATTCTATAGTTGTTTTACTTCTTTA
Organism: Argiope aurantia; assembly: GCA_026543865.1. NCBI lineage: Eukaryota > Metazoa > Arthropoda > Arachnida > Araneae > Araneidae > Argiope > Argiope aurantia. Next base: position 816,225 of record JAPMOR010016130.1, on the reverse strand, counting down.
CAAATAAAAAAATATCGAAAATTTCATGTTATTTATCAGTCGAACTTAATATTAAAGAGTAGATAGAAGTATAGCTTAGTTTTTTTCTCAGGAACTAAGTGATATATTTCTTAAGATATCTCTTACTTCTAAGCAGATCAATTTGATAAACCTCAAAGCTAAGAGATTTTTTTTATTTTATACCTCTACTTAGCCAAGAAAAAGGCCCTTTTTTTCTAATTTCGGAAACGCTTTTGGCTTTTAACTTTTATATTTTGGTTGCATCCATGGATTTTTTTTTCTATTTTTTTAATGCGAAAATTTACTAATTAACTTAAGAACCTTCTCAAAAGATTCATCCCAAACGTAGTTACATACTTAAAAGTTTAAATAAAATTCATTTTTGGACAACAAACTATTTGATGATGATTATAACACTATATTCGTTATGCCATTCATGAATATACTTTTTAAGATAAAACTCATCTTTTCTCCTTTTTACAATCTTTTATTACAGACTTTTATTAAACTCGAATTATTTCATGTTTATAGTGATGTCATTTTTGAAGTCTTATTTTTTGAAGAGCTAAAGTTCTGCTTATGCTTCATGCCAATGCTCTATTTTACCATTGATAATTATTACATAATCACTTAATTTAATTTAATTTAGTATCTATACAAGTGATGCCATCTTAGAAAGTCTTAATGGATCTTAGAAAAAAAATGATTCGATAATATTCCGTATTATGGTTTTATATAAATTAAAGAATAAAAAGTAGAAAATAATTAAATAAATCATTTTAATAATAAAAATAATTAAATTAAATAATTCCACTTTTTGTGGCAGTAATGCAATTGCTCTGAAAAGCTATTTTTATTGCATTTATATTACTTCTGAAATCTTAGTAAAGGAATACATAGCAATAAACTTTTACCTTTGATCTTACGCTTCCTAGTGCGGCCTTTATTATGCGAGGAATACAACCATTTTCATGTAAGCTACAAGCTATCGTGCGTTATTTATTAACCAGATCCTATATATTCTACGCCACAACCTTTCATGTTTCCATCCATCTCTTGTATTAACTACTCTTTATGAGACTGCAAATTCCTCCGAATCATCTGAACTTAATTTTTTTTGCAGGCGGTCTTATTATACGGGGTGGGGCGGGGGGAGAATAGAATCATTTTTATTTAAGGTACAGATAAAGAATGGTAGATGTGTTGGAAATTGAGAGTGAACCTGCAACACGATATAGATTTTAAATATCTGTAACACGATCTAGATTTTTCAACAGTGAATTTAATAGGAATAAATCCGAAATAACAGTAAAGCAGTGCATGAATGAGATCGGCGTATTAACGAGCAAACTACTGATAATGTTAGGATTTATTATGGATTGTTATTGAATCGGATAAATAAGGTAAACTGATGCGTGAATGAGATCAGAGCGTTAACTAGCAAGGTACTGATAATATTTCAAGGTATATCTCTATCTGTCTACAATTTTTATTCTGACAAGAATTTTTATTATAAGGTCCCATTATATAATTGTCAGAAATTATTAGAAGTAATTATTATTATTATAATTTCTTTTTCGTCAATACCTCAATTTCTAGATCATTTCTACGTAGTTTATGCTGTTTTCCCACCAATGTCCAACTAGCCTAAAGAAAATTTGAGAAAGGCAAAATGGATTAGATTAAATTGGATTAAGGCTCACATTGGAATATGCAGAAACGAAAGAACGATTTAATATTAATAAAGACTGCACAGAAAGACCAAATAGATATTGTAGTCCCAAAATCATTCTAAATGTTAAGGTAGAAAATTAGAAGAGAGATGGCTATGCAGTAGTAGGATAATGGCATGCAAAGGTGGCATAACTTATAAATACATACAGGAAAAAAAAATTATAAAAAGAAAATTTCACCCGATGCTAGTGCAAATTATATCTGGACTGGAAGATTTCCTGAATACATCTACAGATGCGGAAGGGTGCAAGACAGTATTTGTATATGTGGGGAAATAGTCTCGATTCGACACTATATCACAGAATGCGTCGAACTCGATGAAATTAGAGGATGACTTATTAGGGATAGACATAATTTTAACAAAATATTACAATACAATGAAAATTTAAAAATATAAAAGAAGTTGATGGGAAATATTTCTAACCTTTTACCAAGAGTTTGAAGACTTTGAACTTTTGTTTGCCATTGTCTTCCTCTGCAAATTCGGATAGTTAATATACATAACAGCAGTGGCAATAATCCCTGTTTAAACGACTTAGTTCTGTGATAACGGGGTTACTGACTGTAATGAAATAAATAATAAATGTCTAACTAGCCATAAAAATATATTTGAAGAAAGAAACGTATGTATGACTCTAAAATAGAAGTAAAAAAAGAGAAATAAAGGTATCATCGTCAAATTTAAATGGAAGAATTCCCTTAAAGAATAAATTTTTGCTCAATCACACTGATGTCTCACGAGTTAAGCTTTATTCTCAGAACCTCCTCAATTGCATATTTATACAATCAATCGTTTACTGATTTAAATTCTACTTAATGTAAATTTAAATTCTATTTAATGTAAATTTAACGTCCAAACTACTTATTACATCTCTGAACATGTCTTAAAATGAAAACAATTAAAAGCAAGAGAAATAAAAACTTTCAAAAAGTGCAAAATCATTTCTTGTACTCATAACCGATTTTCAAAGTTAAAATTCGCATTGTGTTTTTATTTTTTATTTGATACAATATTTTATAATAAGTTGAAATTCGATAGATTTTATAAAATATTTTTATAACTTGAGTTTAAGAATAATCTTATTTTTAAAATATAATTAAATTAGACAGAATGTTAACAAAAAATATTACCTAGAAAAAAAAACATTATATCCTTATTAAAATAAACAATTTATTTCATCAACAAATATCAACTCCCGTTATGCTATCTGTAATATTATATACTTCGAATACATTAGCTATTGATCATTTATATATATATATATATATAGGGAGAGAACGTTATTTTTGTGCAACTTTTGTAACACTTCCTACTCTACGTCTAACTGAATACCTTTCCTTTCAAATAATTTTCATTCCGGAATTCGCACTACTCCCCATCGAAATTATCCCCAATCACGTTTATCTGGCTACTCTAATCTTCCTAAATCTGAGTAATAATCTCTTCTCCGTCGATTCTGGCAACCCTGCAGACTTCTCGTCTTCTCACGTGGAATTGCGGAATTCCTCGTTATTACCATCTCGCAGTCTCTGGGAAGTCATACCTTATTCTTAAAGCGATTCCACGATCGTAAGATATTATGTAGAGAAATAGCGCTCTTGTATTTTTAAAGGCCCCCGAGGGTCCAATAAAGAAAGTTCGTAATTAAAAATCCAAATCTACTGCCGCCGTTGCGGTTGCAGTGGCTGCAGGAACAAGGAGGATTTGGGGAAAGAATTTTATTATTACGAGGGAGCTTTTTAAACTGTTTGAGAGCAGTATTTTGTAGTAATAATGAAAAGGATTATTTGAAGGTTTTTATCGTTTGAAATAAAATAAAATACGAATTGGTTGCGTTTATTTTGCTCGTTTTATTAAAGTTCCATGAAAATCATTAACTTGTCGTATTAGTTAAAATCTTGTCGTTTTAGAAGAAAGTATCTTGGAAAACATCTTAGCTGCCTGGAGGTTTAAGGACTGACGGAAAAACAATTTATTTGACTTGAGTGATCGTAAGATCAATGCTGACATTATATAGTGAAATTTAAAATAATGATATGGAGAATATACTCTTCGGTGAATGTAAGATGTCTATATATAGCATGGAAGTGTATCAATTCTCCTAGTAAATCATTTATTAAATTTTTCTCTTAAAGGGAATATTTATTGTATCAGCATATTTTTTTTTCTTTCTTATTGAATTTTTTGTCTTGGTTCTTATCCCAAATAGTCTATTATCTATCCAAATCGCGATGAAGGGTAAGTGTGTTATCTTTTAAAGGTCGGAACGTCTTTGGAGCATCCCAATTGCTAATTCTCGAACTTACCTAAGGAATAAATCTAATTAGTAGCCAATACAAATGACTAGTTATCTCCCTCGAGAAATTTCAGGGGAAGCTGACCAGCATTTGCGTTTAGCTTGGAGGAAATTCTCCATTCATTCATGCATCCGATAGTTAAGGTAGTCAAGTCATTTGTTTTTAAGAGATTAGTTGACCGTCTAGCAGGAAGAAAAACTTTCAGGTTCTGACTCAAATACAGTGAGTTATTTTTTGTTGAATAATTCTGGCTAATAACAGAGCAAGAAGATAGAACATAAATTTTTTCATGTTATTCATTGATACGCGGTGGTTAGTGGTAAAATCTTGGTTTAGCTGCCTGGTTTGGAGACCCGATTTCACTAATCTATTGTATATACATGTCTGATATACTTTGGTCCTAGAATCCTCTGGTTGGGGTTGTCAGACACTTCGAGAGGAAAGTGCCAATTCATTATATCCTCGTCATCTTTTAGGACCAAAATTACAAATCCATCCCTAAACAATTCTAATATTACTCCCAAATGGTACGTTAATGTAACTAACTAAACAAACTGATTATGTTCCTCAATCGTGTAAGGCCATGCATTAACAAGACTTCTAAATGCGCTGACCTGAAACAACCCTAATGATACCTCCAAATGGGATGTTAATGACACTAACGAAACACACTTTTCGTGTTCTTTAACCACGTCATGTCTCAACAAATTTAACAGTTACTTTTACATACGCATTTCCTTCTTCTTCATGCGTTAAAACGTTTGAATCTCTTGATTGATTGCATACTATCAATCTTCATTTCATTGTACCACAAGTGGGGAAGGTTTAGTACTTCAAAAAGAATGGATACAAATTATCCCCTTTTAGAATGATTTCATAAAAGAATAAACATGCCATTTCGATAAATCAAAACCATATAATGACTTTCATTTATCGAAATCTATTTTGAAATACGCCTTTTTAACATCAAAAAACGACTATAATACAAATTAAAAAAAGAGGAGATTTTCTGGTCTTATAACTCTGAATATAAAAATAGGAAACTGTGCAAAGCGAACTTCTAAAAAAATACATAAACGTTACTCGACTATTTTTATAGAGGAACTATGGAACAGATATTTCTCACACCAGAATAAATTCGGTTCTTTTAAAAATGTTCTAGGTCGTGTTGTTAGAAAACTGGCTATGCGGTTGAGTGCTGTTATAAAAAATTGTATTTTACAGTTTTTGACTTTGTATTAAAAACTGAAATGCAAAACAAACATCGGTTTCCGAAAACTCTTGCAACGAGAATCATCTTATTCCTTTTTTACTCTGCACATAGCATGTTATTCCTTTTAGAAATAAAAAAAAATTCAGTGAAAATCTGGTTTTACGATGCTGTGTAAAAACTGTGTCTTTCCAAAATATACTTATGACGGAGGAAGCATTCGTACGATCTGGTTTTAAGTTGTAGAAAACTCCTCACTTTTTAGTGTCCTTATAAAAAAAATTTCAAAATGGGAAAGGAAGGGTTTCGGTAAAATGTTGAGGGTTTCTTTTATTACTTTTATTTAACTTTGCACTCTGCTAAAGCTTCAGTTTGAATAATTTGTTTCCTTGAAAGCACAGAAAAAAACTACAGATTCTGAAAACATATATAATGCTATTTTTTAAAAAAATCAGTTTTTGAATTGTAAGAATTAGACAACGAATGAATAAAGAATGAATGAAATATTTATTATCTTGTGCAATCAAACATTTGTCTGGATGAGGCAATCCAAAAATAATTTCGAAAACGGCCACAAAAGTTTCACAAAAATGGCCATGTCTGCTTGATATTCCGTTCAAAGAAATGGTTTAACAGTAATAGTAAATATTCTTGGACTACAATAAATTTTTTCTGTCCAGGTCCCTTGATACGTTATTCATAAAACGTCTGTTAAAACTCTATACGATCTTGGACTCTGCATTCTAGCTTTTATTCTACAATCCCACTTGCCGTGCCTAAACCGCTCATTTTAAATCTCCCTAATAATTCTAATTAAGCTGAATTCTGACAAGTTTCTTTATTCGAATGCAAGCGACAATCAATCGAAAACTGGGTAGGCATGTCATACACATCAAATTTAATCGCTATTAATGTCAAGATTTATACGTTGAAGTATCTAAATCAGTGGATTATTCTAAATTAGTTACAGCATTAATGCTTAAACAAGAAATGATTTATATGTTTAAACAACGCTTATATTTATTTTAATCTCTCTTCATAATAATAAGATTCACAACTTTTCTCATAAGTTTACCTCATTTTCTAACCACGTAATCTCATAATAAAAGAGATAATATTGTTAAAAGCCCAATGAAGGAATTTATTATCTCATTAAAATAAGCGATTAAACATTTTTTAAACCCAAAACTGATAATATTTGGACAACGATGTGACGCTCTAGGTTTTATAAGTTGATGACATACTTAATGAAGTCAATTTCCATAAAAAGAACAAAACTTTGACGCGAGTGGCTTGCTTCTGTAATTACCGCTGAAGACAAAATTGATGTTAAAGAACTTATCGTCATTTTATTATTGTTAACAAGGAAAATAAGAAACAAATATCAAAGAAATGCTCAGATATCCACATATTATTCGATTAAAATATCTTCATAATTCTTCATTAATCTGAAATGTAGTAAAAGTTCAATCTTCATAAAAATATTAAGCTTTAAGAATTTTTCAGAAATTGCATAAATTAATATTTATTCATGTTTAATCTTGGATTATGAAGTTATTTGGATTTATACGTTTTGATCAACAACAAAGATTTTCTCCCTTTTCACCAAAACACTATCCTCCGAAAAATAAAGTTGGAAGTAAGAACTTGAATTCACATGGCGCGTTGCTAAGGAACATTAATTGGAAAGTTGAAGGATAACGCCATTTCATTAATCCTTCTTAGATTTAATGCCTATCTTGCTTTGTTAATACTTAAATACAACTATTATTCAACATAAATGAGCATTTTGGTAATATGATACGTAAATGACGGCAAAATATTTAAAATAGCATTTGGCACAGACGACATAGTTCGAAGCGAAAAACGATAATCAAAAATTTACATTTTGTTTCTAACTATTCATATAAAGTTTCATTAAGTTGATATATGCTAATTCTTGCTTTATCACTGAAATTATAAATTACCCTTAGCTAAGGGATGAGCATTTATGAAATCACCTCATTTTATTAATATGACAACTTGATTCCTTCTATTTTTGAGATTCAGAGTGACACAAGCATTTAAATGGTGTTATTTTAATAGCCTTACTTATTCGCTCTTTCATTGTTTACATGAACCTCCCTAATGCAAGCCAGTCCCATGACATTATAATGCTATTGGTAACTAAATAATCCGGTCCATTTTTCTTCTAACTTTCGCAATATTATAACTTCTTTTTTCCCCTTCTTATTAATTACCTTCGGCGACTTGGTGATTACTTTTTTGTCCAGGGATATTAGTTGCATTAAATTTCAGTAAAATCTTTTAAATGTAACTTCATGTCCATGCTTCTTCAAATTGTCAGCCATTAAAGCCAAGATATTTTATTTGTTTTATATGTACTAACTTTCTCAATATTGTAACGTCTTTTACTCCTTCCTTATTAATTACCTTCGGTGACTTGGCGATTATTTTATTCTCCAGGTATATTGGTTGCCTTAAACTTCAGTAAAATCTTTTAAATTTAACTTCATGTCCATGCTTCTTCAAATTGTCAGGCAATAAATCCAAGATATTTTATTTGTTTTATATATACTAACTTTCGCAATATTGTAACGTCTTTTTCTCCTTCCTTATTAATTACCCTCGGCGACTTGGCGATTATTTTATTCGCCAGGTATATTGGTTGCATTAAATTTCAGTAAAATCTTTTAAGAAGGTCAGAAATGGAATGTTAAAAATTACAACAGAAATATTTTTTCAAAAATTGAAAAATTTCGAAAAAAAATTTGAGTGATTGGTAAATAGATTATCATAAAGTTTATGATAGTGATACTCATAAAACTCAAAATTCTCATTTATATCTTCAAATTGGGCTTTCAGAACCCAAAAATAGCATTTTAAAAGTTATTTGTCAGTCTGTGTGTATGAGGGCACAGTTATGGCAAAAATACCGGAGAGATGGAATGGGTATGTGGTCTTTAGACCAAAACTGCAGATTTATATTGAACTGCTGATAAATTCTTCCTATATCTCAGTCCTTTTGGATAGACATACGGTAACTCAAAGATTTAAAGAATTAGATTAATAGTTCACATATGGTTTTTATTCTAAAATTGTAGCTATACATCAAAACTGGAGAAAATCAACTGTTAGCATGTCAATCTGTTTATCAAGGTATGAACAAAATAATTCAAAATTGCAACAAACTAAGTTATTGAAATTTAATATGAGTCTCTCACATCGAGACTTTGAATAAATTATATTAGAAGAAAAAGAACTTGATTAATCGATTTTCAATGTCATTCATTACTTTGGAATCACATAAAAAAGCAGAAAGGAAACATTTCAGTTTTTTGGTTCATTTCTTTTTCTTGCAATTTTAATTTTACGCACAAAAAGCACACATTAAAAGCACTTGACTTATGATATAAGCTGTATTAAAATATCCTGAAGATATAACAAAGTATTTAAAAATATACAAGAAAGAAATTTAATTAAAAAATTTTACCCGTAAGAATTTTTCCAAATCATATCAGACGGAACAACTTCCGTCTCTCAGAAAGTTTCGAATCACATTCGAAAACCAGCGGGAGTGACGCCTCACTTTCTCACATGCTCTCTAATGAAGACAAAATTATTTTCCACGGGGTTTTTTTCCCAACCGACTGAAAACAATTTGATCAGAAATACAGTTGCTGTTACATACCAAATTTGATATATTTAAGCCGTTGCGAGTTATAGAGTTTACATTCTCCTGAAATTACAAATCGACAAACGTTCATTCCCTTGTTGGATTTAGTACAAAATTTGATTGATATAACTCTATAGATGATAAGTATATGTACCAAACTTCATCCATCTAGATTTCTTCGTTTTTTACATATCGTGTTAATTTATATTTGAATAACGGGGCAGATAGACTTCTTCAGCCTATATTTTACTCAACATTTGCAAGAAATCTATAAATATGGTATAAAAAACATATACCAAATTTTATACATTTTGTACAAGGTTTTTTTTATTATCTTCGTGACAGATGGACAGACGGACGGAAAGATAAGCAGATATTTTTCAAAAAATATATTTTTCAAACTCAGGGAAATCTGAAACGTGGAGATTCGTCAAAATGTCCAGTTCGAATTTTTTGACGTTTTCTATACTTTCTCTACAATATGAATACGAGAAAATTAAAAATATGTCACAGTGAATCCAAATGAAACCAAATTTCGTCTACAAAGTACTCTATGGATTTTTTTTAAAAAAAAAAGATTATACAATATTTTCCTTTTTTTTGCCATCAACAGCAATTTGACACTGTGTACGAAGATGATCAAGTTAATTATCCTAAAGAATGAGAGAAATAACAATTTCCCTAATAAATTTTTGTGTGTTGTCTCCGCCACAGACAGACAGACGGCCGTATAGACACACAGATATTTTTCAAAAATGTATTTTTCGAACTCGGTGGAGTCTAAAACGTGGATATTCGCCAAAATCTCCAGTTCGAATTTTTTGACGATTACAATACTTTTTCTATACATCATATACGAGAAAACAAAAACTTTCCCCCTTTCTACAACCCTTCTCCTTCTTTTTCTCCCCGAGAAGTAGCAGCCATTGAGGAAAAGCATCTGAGATAACAAACGTAATTTCCTACTGTCGCAACAAGGAGTCAATGAGAATGGGACCTAATAAATCCTTTTCCGCCCCGTCTCTCTCTCTCTGTCTCTCTCTTTCTCTCTCTCTCTTTTACTCTCTTTGGTGATTTTTATCTCGAGGATGTAGGGGTTGTGCTCCACATCGAATAGTATTTTTATACACTTTATAGCGATTCAAAAAAACCAAGAAGACTGAATTTCATCAAAAGATTTCTGAAATAATTGTTGGGAGCATAGTTCCTATTATATTTGTGGGACTGAAACCCAATCAACGCATCGTGTTGTTTTCTGGAATTGAAACGTCAAATTATAAATTTTCCAAGGAGAAATGATTCTATAAGAAAATTCAAGATATAATTTTTCTTTTGAAACCAGCTGGAGTGGTCTCCGCAAATCTTTCTCGCATAATATCCGATAAAGATATTATCCTAGAGAATGCAATGCATGGCAAGTCGTGCTATAGTTACGAAATAGTAACCTTCGGCGTGAATCTAACATTTTTGCTGAATCTATCTTATGATTTTTGGCGATTGATTCCCGATCTGTGATTAATATAATCCAAAAATCTAGAGGCGTTTTTTTCATCCAGCGAAGTGAAAATTTGTCATAAAACTTAAATGACAGTCACAAGATCACATACCGAATTTCTTCAGTTATTTTGACATTACAGTTTTGAGTTATCATGTTTACGTGCTTTTGAAAATATGGTAAGTAGAGACGATCAACCTGTCTTCGAATTTGGCTTAAAATTTGGAAAGTATCTACTCTGTAGATGTTAAATCTTTGAACTCAATTTGAACTCTTTCGATCTCTTCATTTTGTAACGAACGTGTTAGCTTATATTCGAACAGCTAGACAGGCAGATTTTCTCTGAAGGGAATTTGCTTAAAATTTCATATAAATTAACAAATTTGCTGTAACGACTATATGCAAATTTGATTCATCTATTTCAAAGCATTGTTTTTAAGTTACTTCTGCCACGAACAAATGGGCAGACTTTTGCCAAAAATATGTTCTTCAAACTCAAGATCTAAAATGTGGAGGTATGTCAAAATCTCGAATTCGAAATTTTTGATGATTACACTGCTTCCTGTATACTTCATATACGAGAAAATTTATTTAGTTCTTTTATTTTAATAATTGCTTAAAATGCAAATGCAGAGCGTTTAAAAAGGTTTAACATTTAGTTTTCTATACAGTTCCAGTGTAGAACTTTAGAGTATATGTTCACTGCCTCGTCTCTCAACTGGAACGGACTCGTCATAGATCGCATAACATAGGTATTATTCTGTCTGATGATACGAATGATTCTATCCTTGCGTTCTTCACAAAAATAAAAATAAATAATAATAATCATAAAAATAAAATTAAATAATACATAAATTTCTGGTTCAATACCCATATTTTCATATAACACTAACGTGTTAAGTGGTTTTTCTATTCATTGAAATAAGGTTCTTTAAATTATGAATACTGACCTCTAAAAATTAGCGTAAATGAATTCTAATGTTTGAAAATAATTCATTTTGAATTATTATTCAATGAATGTCTTTAAAATTTTGAAGTTACTTTTATATATAATTTCTTTAAGATCGTCAGATTTTGATTTCTTTATAATTTTAGGGTAGGGATTTAAAACCAGAGGGTTTCGAATCTTATTTAGAGAGGGATCTAGCGTGCACCAAGATTTGGATTGCTTCAAATTCCTCTGTATGAAAATAACTTCCTTTGTCGAGATTCCAAAATTCGTAAATGGGAACTCTTGATTTTACAGTGGTTCAAAATTTCTTCGTTCGTTTCATAACAGCTTCATGCATCATAAAATCAGAGCTTTAATATGATTAAATTAAGCAAAAACATGTTACTTCGTTACAACCTCTGTGTTTAATTCTTACTGTTCAGGGTTTACTATATTATACTCTGTTACACCAAAAATTCTCAACAAAAAATAATCGAGAATGATCTTCTTTGAATTTTTTCGCGCTCTCCCCAATAAATATACTTGTTCGTTATTAACTGTATATCAATGCCGATTAATAGTCACGGAAGATCGAGGCGATATTTAGTGATTAATCGCTGGGATGCAGTTGATATAAAAATAATTTTAAAAAAACGAATGTATATTTTGGATACCTTTCCAATCAAAATCTGCTTTCCAATAATTTTTGAAACCAAACAAAAATGATGTAAAATAACGACTATAGTCACATATCAATTTTTTTACATTTAAATCATATCGTTTTTCTGTTATTCCATGCTTGTAAAATTTTAGACCAACAGACGGTCGTGCCCTAACTCCATCATATTTTAAACCAAAAAAAATAAATGAAACTTCATACCAGCCATAGTCACATATCATATTTTATATATTTAAATCATATCGTTTTTGTGTTATCCCATTTACATGCTTTCGAAATGACATACCGACAGGCAGTCACCTCTTAACCCCATCAATTTTGAAACCAAAAAGAACCGACAAAATATAACAACTGCAGTCACATATCATATTTTTATATATTTAAATTATGTACTTTTTGAGTATCGTATTTAAATCATATAGTTTTCGTTGTGAAATTACAGACAGATTGACAGTCAAGTCCTTATTAATTTTGTATCAAAACTTGATAAGTGTTTACAGTATAGATTTTAAATCGGAATACCAAATCATATTATTACATCCAAATTAGCTCTCGTTGTTTAGTAGCTATCGTGCTAGATTGCATTTAGACAGCGTCATACACAGATTTCCTTTAAATGACTCCTACTGAAAATTTGAACCTGTAAATTTGGTATAAAGAACAATACAAAATGTCCTTTTTTATGATGAAGAAATTTTCGAGTTATAGTGTTTCTGGTAGAAGACCGGAATTACAAAAAATGCATTTTTCCAATTCTGAAACATGGAGATACATTAAAATCTCCAATAGAATTTTTTGACGCTTATAATACTTTCTCTTTTTATAATTCGTTTACTAGAAGGTAAAGATTAAACCTTTTGCCAATCTATATGAAATTGGAAACATACTAGCTATTTAAAATCTCATCCAGAAAAAAAAATTCTATTTAACCAGTTTCTAAATTTCTAAAATTTCTATTTCCAGTAACTACTCTCACAAAACTAATACAACCCTGTTGAAAGGAAAAGAAACAGCAAGACCGAAGAAAAAGAAGAAGCGTTTTCTATTTACTCAGGCACAGTGGCTGAGCGTTGACAAAAAACTAATTCCATTCAAGTCAAAATATAAGAAAAAAAAGAGCCGAAAGATAAGAAAACAGTGAAGGAAAAAAAGTAGGTAAAAAAGCAGAAAGAAAATAAAAATAATCCTTCAGCTATCTGAGGCAGCGATAAGAAAAGGAATCGAAAACTACAAGAAGGATAGCGTCAAGCAGGCCATGATGTATGGGCCGAGCCCGACTTTACTGAAAATAAGAAAAACGCGAAGATGGCAGGGTTATTTCACGTAAAGGTCATTTATTTCGTGCCCCGCTGAAACGGCTGACGTTGATTTCAGGGTAATGGTCTATTTTCAACACGCTCCGCCGGAGCTCAATGCTCATAAATGTTGACTTAGGCCTAAAAGGCGTAAATGGGAAAAGAGAGAGAGAGATTGACCCAAACTGGCCACAGCCCCATACTAATTTGAGGGTTTAACTTAAGCAGATTTCTACATGCATCATAGGCGTTATAGAACAGAAAGATGAGAATACGCTTCAGCAACACCTTAATTTTATCTACTAAAATTCTATGTATAATTTTTTTTAATATTGTTAGGAATTTCTGCATTTAATTTAAAAAAGCAAATTTTTTTCCAAATTTATACGGTTTCTCTTTAATATACTTTTTATTATAGGACTCAAAGCATTCTCTTCTCAAAGTTTTGCTTCAATGTCCTCGGCTAATCACTTCATTTAACCTCTAAATTTTAGGTATTTAATAGAAAAAGATAAAACTTTTTTAGAGAGCAGGCGAGGAAGTTTTGGGTTAACTACTCCTGCTGGTTTGATATCAGTTTTGATCGTTAATACATTGTATGTAATTGTATCTGAAGTAAATTAACTTTAAAATATGAGTAGTCAAAAGTGTTAGATACTTTGTTATTCTAAGTGTTCATTTTTTTTAAAGTTATTTAAGCTTAAGCTTTACCCGTTTTTACTTTCTCATACTAGAAGTACAGACAATGCCGAATTTCCATGTTTCGAGAAACACATCTTTTATGGACAGAGATATTATTAACAATATGTTTGTCCGTCTATCTGACGATGGATCAGTCTTTGATACAGATAAGTCAAAAACACTTTGAGTTGGATTGATGTAATTTGATACATTCTCTTAACACAAAATTTGTAAGTTTCTATCAAATTTTAAGCAAAATGAAATTAGAGAAAAATCTGTCTGATCTTATTGTTCGTATATGAATTAGCAGGATAATTCCAAAATAAATAGAGCTACATAGATAAAATTCGGCGCACAGATTTGATAATGATCTCGTGTCCGAGTTAAAAAAGGGGGTGCAGTAGCTTCTGAGGGTAAAGATCCCTGAGCACCCGAGGGCAGAAGTCTGACTTCTAGCTCATGAAACTGACACACATTCGCTTGCACAACCCCTTTTTACAGAGGGGCACATTCACACACCTCGCAGATGAAGAACAACCATGCCCGAAACCAGGATTCGAACCAGATCACGAGAAACATGCGCTACCCCTATGCCAAGACGCCGGCGGTGTACAGATGTAACATCTATATTATAAACGCTTATCAAATTTTAACCGAAATCCAAAAAGGTTTTGAACATCTGTGGGTCTTTATTTTTAGAAATATGTAAACGCAATGACTTAAATACATCAAATTTGGTATGGGATTTTGAGAGCACAGTTGCAGATATGAGTCAAATTTGATTTGGAAATTATCAAATGGACACAAATTCGATTTTCGGGAACTTAAGTTTTAAATTCTTGGGATTAACTGTCATATGATAGATTCAGCGAAAAAGCTTAATTCACGGCAAGGAACTATGTTTCGTAATTATTGTGCGCGAATAGCATGCAAGGTTTGCAATTTCTCGCAGGGGCAGGGGAAAGGAATAATACCTTTATTACAAAATATGCAAGAAAGATTTTGGGATATCCTTTCTCGGTGTGTCAGAATTAAATATGTCATTCCTGCCAACTTTTTCAATATTTCATTTATTTAGCGCCTATATGTCCCGTATCAATGACTGGCAATTACGCCAAGCTTAGTGGGAGATGATAATGATTAACGTGTAATTTTTAAAAATATTTTTTTATGTTATCTTTAGAGAAATATGAACATGCAAGGTAAAATCTATTCATAATAATGTGTTCATTGTTACTTATTGTATGTTAATAAATATTTTCATGATTTCTAGTGTGCTTAATTATCAGTATTTCGTTCATGCTGAGAAAAGTGATTTCATTTTTACTTTCGAACGATTCTACTTCTATCATAATAAATCCCTCGAAATATATTAATTCTTTTCAAAAGTGTTTTATTATTGTTATTTTAAAGTTGCAGGGTGACTCAGTTGTTAAACTGAGGCATTATGTACAAATATATAATATTCTTTTCTATATAAATGCGTTTTAATTCCTCCTATCGAAAAATACAGCGTGACGCGAATGATAATCGTGAGCCTTGTGAAGAATCGGGATGAAAGATGAGAAATCAGGACGCAATTATCTTGCTGAGAAGAGTTTCATTTGTAACAGAGAGAACACATTTTTTTCTGTAATTCATTTAAAGAAAAAATCATCACAGAACTTCATCAGATAATTTAGGAGATTCGAAGGTAACTAAATTTGTAATGTTCTTTTAAATTTAAAGATCCAAATTGCTCAAAAAAGGAAAACGGTTTATTTCGAATCAGATTCTCCAAAAAGACAAACAGTCACGTACATTATTAATATTATTTAAAAGATTACCAAATTTATATTTTTTCTGAAATTCATTCATGCCATGTTTCTAAGTGCTTCATTTAGAGCTTAAGAATGTGCCATTTATCATGATAGCATTAGAAAAGGCCATCATGATAGACATCATGTTTAAAAATATATTTAAAAAAAGAAATCAGAATGAATATAAAATCAAATTTCAATTAGGGTTAAAAGCTGTCCAGTTCTTTAATTAAAATGAATTTTTTTTGTTACAACTGAAGGAAATATTCAAGATATATATTGATTCAGGAAAGAAGAAGTAAAAATTTTCATTGATAGCAAAAAATTATAATTGGATTATTTTGATTAAAAATTCTTCCAATGAAATTATTGCTTAAATGGAATATCTAATTAATTTTACCTTTTTTTCGAGATTTTTTTAAAAATATTGTTCTTTATTTCGATAGTCAAAAATTACATTTTATAATTATAATTCATATAACTAATTACACTACTGATCATTCAAACTGGAAGTAATTAAGCAGCCTTTTAATACTTAAAACTATTACAAAGAAAAATATTCTTCTCGAATTTCAATTAACAAACGACTTTTTACCAGATACTGTAAAATGAAACATAAAAAAATTACTTATTCCTATTTTAATTTTTATCAGTTCGGTTGGCTTTAAATCAAAGGAAAATGAAATCAAAGTTATACTGTAAGACTGATTAAATAAATACCTTGTGCAATCACATCGAAAAGTAATTAAATTTAAATATAACTTTTAATTTTACCTAGAAAATAAATTCAAATTATACTATTAGAAATAGCTCTTCATAAAAAAAAATTGCGAAAAGGAAAACGATTTCTTGGATAAATACAATAAAAAGAATTTAAATCAATAAAAGCGAAATATCCGTGTGGCGAGGCCAAAAGAGAAAATTGTATTAGGATGTCTTTTATTGAGGAAAAAGTTGCTGAGCATTTCATAATAATTCGAATATGATTATGATGCATACAACGCAGCGCACTTCTGATGTGTTCAAAATGATTTAGAAAATTTTAAAAAGACACTCGGATTACAAAAAGAAACTAGTAGGAAAAAATAATTAAAAAAATATTATCCCCCTACAACCGCATAAAGTTTCGAACTTTGGATAAGGCCGAATGTGTCACTAACACTGATGAACAAAGGCTATGAAAAATAAATCTTTGGATTGGTCTTGGACATTTTTGTTGAATCTATTATGAGATCTCTGGTAAATAATTCCCAGCATGTAGTTAACACACAAATAATCGAAGATTGAATATGTATTTTGAACGTCATATTTCTAACTGATTATAATTGAAATTTGATATAAAACTGAATTGCACTCACAAAATCACATGCAAATTTCTTTTATTTATGTCATTAAGTTTACATGCATACTAAGATAGGTGGTCAATCCTCTGACAAATTTCGTTCAAAATTTTGTAAAAATCGATACTAGATTATAAAAATGAGTTGCTAAATTTTACCTAATTGCCTCCTAATATTTTGTATTTATCATGTCCACTTGTATTCGGACAGAAGATTTCTTTAGAATAGATTTCATTTAGAATTTGTCAAAAAAAAAACCTACAAATATGATGTTAAGGTTAAATACAAATTTCATTCATCTAGCTCAAAGCTTTTTCTTTTGAGTTATTGTGTTAACATATATACAATCACAATGCATAAAATGGGCTTTTCGGACTCAAGAAGCTCTAGAACAAAGAGATTCGTCAAAATATTGAGTTTCGGAACATTTTTTGACTATTTCAGTACTTTTTTACTTTTCCGTATATGTAGTATCGAGAATGTATGATAATCGTCAAAAAAATTCGAACTCGTGATTTTGATGAATCTACATGCTCCCAAACTCCCTGGGTTCAAAAAAAACATTCTTTAGAAAATTTCCTTATATCTTCTCTCTGACAAAATAAACTCAAAAATGCTCTGAGCTAGATGGATGGAATTTGGTATACGGTCTTTACATAAAATTTGTATATTTCTATCGAACTTTAAGCCAATTGCGTTCAGAGGAAATCTATCTGTCCAGCTGTTCGAATATATGCTTAATACGATAACTGCAAAACGAAAAGAACTGCATAAATAAAATTCGGTAACATATTTAGCTTCTATAGTGTAGACACTTATCAAATTTTGAACGAAATTCAACAAAGGATTGATAGTCTGTTAGTCTGTTCTTTCAGAAACATGCAAAATGCTATAATACAAAAATTCAATGATATATCGAATTCGGCATGTGATTTTGTTAACTACAAGTATAGTTTTGTGCAATTTTTTTTATTTCATTCGGTTAGGAAAAACGTGTATATAACAGAAATTTGATTTCAGGATTATGTTAACCGCATGCCAGGCATTAATTGCCAAATAATTCGCCAAGGATCACGCAATAGACTCAGTGAAAATGCCAAATTCATGCCAAAGGCTAATATTTCGTATGCCAATACCATGCAAGCAAGGTGTTCTCTAGGGTAACACTTTCATTGGAGCGAATAAGAGAAAAGTCTTGGGGAGACTACCTCCGATGGTTCTTTATATAGTACTTACCATACGGAAAAGTAAAAAAAAGCGTCGTTTTGTTTTATACAATGTGTTGGACCACATTCATCTTATACCCTATGGAATATTTCCATAATAATGTAAGTTCATGGATTAGTTTTGTTTAGTTATATTAACTTCCATTCTAGAGCAACACAAGTGCTATTTTGGGATGGACCTCACAATCTTGAACCGCGATCGGATGACGAGGACGACATCTGCACTGGTACCCATTTCTCCAAACTTCCATACCACACCAGCGGGTGGACGTTTGGCCTCGAATATTTAACGTGAACCAGACCCACTTACATGATGATTCGATGATTCCATGGAATCGGGTCTCGAAGCTGAAATACTCCGGTTCTGAAGCCAAGACCTTTCCACTAGATCACTGCAGCATGTAAGTCCATGAAAGATAACATATTTCATCAATCGGAAACTTCAAATATAACTAAGATAGGTTTCTTATTTCATTGTCCGTCTTGGAGTTTTGCCATAGAAGAACGAAGAAGATACATTAATATTGTAATTCTTTTATAATTATTAGAATGCTTGGAAGTAATGCATTTACTGTTAAAAAATCTATTCTTAAAAATATTATTCAAAGAAACCTAAATTAATTATAGCTTACAAGTTCAAAGAAAATTCTCCAATTACTTCACCAGCATTCGGACTTGTTCAGTAAACATAAAAAGTTTTTTGAAATTACATCACTTAAGTCCATAAGAAACTAAACTCGAAATAAATTTACTTTTGAATTCAATAAGGGAATTTATATCTCCTGTTCTTTCTGTATTCTAAATGAATGTTCTCTTTTAACATCAGCGGCGCACGAAAATCTCTTAACCTTCGCACTTACATTTTCGGTACCGTCGGTTTAAATTCGAATGGCTTTCAATTCTCATCTTTCAACCAAAGAATTTAATTAAGTATGTTTTGTTCCCTGGATTAGTGGAGGCACTTTTGCAGTAAGTGTCCTCTTTTAAGACATCCCTTGAATTGTTTATTTTGTCTCCCAAGATGAAACTCGCAAATGGAATTACCAATTCCTTTTAAGAGAAAATCTGATGATGTTAATAAATGAGCTTTTCTTCTTGTGTAATTCATTTTTGTCCTGTAGATTGTCTTGCATCAAACTCAATTTGGAATTAAAGCACAGGCTCGTGGAAGCTAAAACTACAAGAGAATACTAACGCTTAAATGACGAGAAATTGAATCTTACTTTTCAAAGAAATAATACTTTTCAATTACACATTTTAAAAGAGTGCAAATGTTTTTTAACTTTTATTTTAATCATAAGCAGATTTAAATGTGAAATATGGACAGAACCCAAAATGCTATGACTCGTTAAAATGCAACAAAAATAGTTCTCACGTGCATTGTTATGTTAAATATGAAGATTCCTTATTATTCTCTAATGGTCCCATTTGGCAACTATTCTCTCTGGCCAGAAAAACTCTGTATTTAAAATTGATCAAAATTCTTTTAATCATTAAATATCTTTAATTATCAAATTGTAATAGATTTTAAATCGTAATATTTTAATAGTCTTAAACTTATTATGATGATTTCGTGTGCGTCCGTGTGTGTGTGTGTGTGTGTGTGTGTGTGTGTGTGTGTAGAAATTGGCGCTGTAGAAATTTTACCGTTACACCGTTAGACCTAAAGATACTAAATTTGACATAAATGTACTTGAAAAGTGAGAGTATGAACCTCGAAGCAGTTTATATTCCAATATCCAATAGTACCAATAATAAAAATAATATATAAAGCACTATATTACAACAATATATTTCCTTGTTCTAAAGAAACTAAAATCATTTTCATTCTTGTTACAAATATTTCAAATTGGAGTTTTCGTCTGTTATGATGTTGGAATTGGAATTTTCTTTTGCATGAAGAGAGAATGGAAAAAATATGATTTACTTTTCCGCGATGAATAGGGTAAACTTTTAATTAACTCGCTGCACTTACAATTAAAGTTTTATTTCACAAAAAAAGTGAATTTTTTAAAGTGCGTATATTTTTAAACACTGCTACTCTTTAGAGTAAAATAACTGGATGTATAAAAAATAAATTTTGTGATAGCTTCAAAATTGTTTTCTTATTGTAGTATATTGATTTTGTTGCTGTTTTTGTTAACCAGAGAAATTTCGGCAAATCAAAAATATTTCCTTTACAATTGATGATGTGACACCAATGTCATTTGAATTCTAAATGTTACTATATTATAAAGAAATCAAATGTTTACTGTCAACTAAGCTAAGAAAAACTGTGACATTTTAAAAAGCATATGTTTGAAACCGATGCTTTCAAATATATAAGAGTGCAATATAAACGAACAAACTTACGAATAAAAATAAAATCTAATTTGATAAAAATTTAAACGGTTTACTTAGATTTTGCTCTTAACACTACAATAGAAGCAAATATTTAATTTAGTTTAATATATTTAATAAAAAAAACCTAAAATATAATTTAAATCATAGTTTATTTTCCCTACCCAAGAAAAACCAGTAATGAAACAAAATTTGATCAATATTTTACTTGTGTTTTTTGCCAACGAAATCAAATAAATGAAATATAAAATTTAGTGAGAAGTATTATGGCATTAGCACTAATCACGTCCAAAAGTAGTCATTATAAAAACATATTATAGAATTGCTCTCATTATAACACTAAAAGTTTTCTAAAATATGAAACAAAATAGATAAAATCAATGCTGGTGGTCTCTCCAAACTTTCTCGCACGCATTCTAATAAATGTGCTATCCCAAAAAACACCTTGCATGGCATTAGCGTACAATAGTGACGAAATATTAAACTTTGACACGAACTTAACATTTTTACTGAATCTATCGCGCCTTCCTTGATGAGTTATTTGGTGATGAATCCCCTCTGGCTTGCGGTTAACAGTGTCCGAAAATGAATTTTTTTTTCGTGCGTTTCTCCAAACAGATTGAAAAAAAAATGCTCTTGTAGTTACAAAGTAACATACCAAATTTGATGTATTTAAGAGACAGATGTAACTAAACAATGAAAGTAGATGTAATTTATATAAAATTGTAAAAAAAAGTAATTGCTACAAAATGGAAAAATCATTGAAAAACTGTATGAAAATGAAGCTCGGGTCACTAAATTTCTTTTTTCAATTCCAATTCCTACTATTAGTTCACACTCTCCATATATATATATACTAGCCGCCTTTGGCGACCAGCCGGTTCGCCAGTATTACCGCTCGC
>JAPMOR010016130.1:775605-789619 GCA_026543865.1 Argiope aurantia | reverse complement strand
CGTTACTGTAACTGGCGTTGAAAATTCACGCATGCGCATTGTGTTCTGATTGTTGACATGACAACCATTATCAATGGATGTGGACTGAATTTAAATTATTTTTAGGTTAGTTGCATGCTTTTGTAATTAAATTGTATTTATGTTAGTTATATATTTTTTGTATATGCTTATAGTTTTAAGTACATCGTTTTTTAAACAGTTTTTTTTAACCTGTTTTCGACCGATTATTTTAAACGATTCATTTTATTTTCTTAGTGTTTGATGCAATTAAAATTAAACATTGTTAATGAATCGATCTGTTCATGATGAATCTGAGAAAATTTTGTTGAGAAATTCTTGAGATATTACATAAATTAAGAAAGATATTCTCTAGTTCCCATAAAGTTTAAACTCTCAGTGACTCTGTTATCAGTAATCATATTTTAAAAAAATGCTTTGTTCCAGTAAAATATATTATTATATTAATTGCAGATTAATTCTTTCCATTAATTTAAAACATTAATTCTACGGGAGCTAATAGAAAATTAGATACATATTACGTTATGACTGAAGGCTTTTATAATATTATGAGTGAATTATATGACTATCAAAATTTGAAGTTTTAAAATATTTTGATGAAGAATCTACTAAAGTAGAAATTGCGTAAAATATTTAATTATTAAAATTTAAACGAACATTAAGATTGGCGAACCAGCTGGTCGCCAAAGGCGGCTAGTATATAAATAATAAAATGTAAGTAAAATAAAAAACATTGTTGACCTAAGTAGGAATTGTCTTTAAAAATCTTTTATATATATATTACTTGTTTAGTTTAAGATAGACAAAAAAAAATAAAGCTTTGCTCTTTACTATTTTACAATGGTATGTTCCAAAGTTATTGAACAAAAAATTTTAAATGTCTTATACTCTTTTTAATTTTTAAGTGTAGTAGAAACATTTTATAACGATAATTAACCTTCTAAGTGCAATAAACATAAGTACTAAATGTCATATCATCTACAAGGGATGCGACATTATTACAAATCTCAAATACTGAATTCTATTGATTAAATAGATGGTTGCTTTATTATGAATAATACAATTTATCTTACATTTCTAGTATATGAAATATAGAAAGTATATAGTCGTCAAACAATTCGAACTCAAGATTTTTATAAATCTTCACATTTTAGATGTCATTGAAAACGAAAAACTCATTTTCGGAATTGTCTATCTGTGTGGAATTGTCTATATTTGTCTATCTGTGACAAAGCTATCTATGAGCCACACTGGTGAAATTTTGTATGCTGTCTTTGCGTTAGTCCCTGAATCCCAAAAACACATTTTTAAAATTATATCTATCTGTCTTTCTGTGAATACGATTGTTTAAAAAAGTTTTAAATTAGACTATGAATTTTCATATAGGATCTTTACACCAAATTTGGAGGTTTCTAGGAAATTTTGATATATGATTTTTAAGCTATTTTTATGGAATTCTATGAAATTCAGAACAAAAACACAGAATTTCGGCATTATATATGTCTATCAATCACTAAATATGATAGCTCAAACCGCTTTGGGATTGACGAATGAAATTTAGTATATGGACAAACGACGAAATCTGTACAATTCTTACAAAGTTTGGACGACTAGAAGTATAGCTGGCTGTTTCATTATCAATGAACTCGATGATACAAAACGTAAAAATTTGGATAACATTTGGTACACAGGTTTAGCATCTAAAATATATCAAATTTTGACGACATAATTAATAATATTTGCACGACAGAATTAATAAAAATCCTACATTCAAGCCAAAGATCTGTTTTTATCCATGATTTTATGCGGAGAGGAAGAAAATAAGGAGACTTAATTACAGAGTAAGCGAGAAAGTTCCGAGAGACCACTTTCCCTGGTTTACTTATCGTTATATCAGTTCATCCAAGGGTGTTTATAAAGTCTGTATTGTAATGGATGTGTAATCTTGTTTCCTTGGCCCATGAGTCTTATAGTTGGAAAACGAGTATTACAGATATCCTTAATGAATCTGAACGGGAGATTCTGAACGGAGAACAGAAGACTGAACGGTTGAATCTGAACGGGAGAGTTTGAATCAGTAAGTTCAAATAAAATGAATTTATATCATTTTTAGCAACAGTGGATGATAAGTTCAGGGTGAAATATTTGTAGCAATAATTAAAACGATTTGATTTTACTGTTTGGTTTGGGTTTTATTGGCGGAAGAGTCATCCTTGGTTAAACTGTACTATCGTATGGTTAAAATAAAGGAAGCCGTCGGAAAGAAAATTTAAAAGATACATTCATTTTGTTCATTCTCTGTATAAAACAGAAATATATATTATTTTAAAACAAGCTGAAATATATTTTTAATTAAGCTAAAATAGACAAAAAAAAGTTGAACTGAAATTAAATTGGCAGCTTTTTAGATAAGCTTTTAGATTCGTATTTTTTAGATATCTAAAAGCTTTGACACAGAATAAAAGATTTTAGCATCAAGGTGACGAGTAAATTTCAGTTGTTAGTCCCTGTGTTTTTGAGTTATCGTTTGTACATGCATGCGAAAGCACACATGGCAGGTTGTCATCCCTTCACGGCGGATATGATAGGTACCTGCACTTTACATGCCAAATCTGTTTAGGAACATTATTCATCTATCTTTATCAGTATTGTATTTATCGTGTTAATTTATATTCGGATAACCGGACAAACAAGCTTTCTCTGAATGGTGTATGACCAAAAGTTGATATAAATCTCCAAATTTGGTGTAAAGACCTCATATCAAATTTCGTCGGTCTCCCTCAAAGACCAATAGACAATCAAATCTTTGATAGATTTAGTTCAAATTTTTTTTAAGTATCGCCACAGTAGATGCTAAATACGTGCGCTAAATTTTATCTAACTAGCTCTTTATTTTCTGTATTCAGAGAGACTGAGAAGTTTCATTTGAGCGAATATCATTTAAAATTTGACAGAAATCCCCAAATTTTGTGTAAAGACCAAGTACCTAATTTCCTGAAGGCATTTTTGAATTATTGTTTTCACAGAGTGGTAACGATAGGTAAGTTAGCCATCTGACTCTCCGACACGCCACGAAGGCACACGGATATAAATCATAAAACTGAATGGCCGGACCGCGGCAACAGCAATACTGGCGGGAACTGTGGTTAATCCCTAATGGCCATCACCGGCCACGGTACAACCTTCCCCGAAGGAAGTACGTCCATCATCGATGGGAGGAGTCAGATCCCCTACCTATTTGTGTACCCTCCAGGGTGGCGAGATCCAACCACCATGCCGGAAGCATCTCATCCTCATTTCGAGGTACCCCCCAGGGGAGTTGGTAACAATAGGTAAATAAATAATCCCTAAATGTTTTTTTTTTGTTTTTTTTTACTGGAAGGGAATTCTGGAAGTAAAAATTCTTAAATTAGTATATTTAATTCTTTTATAATAAAAAATAATTGAAAGGAAATGAGAGAATAATTTTAAGGGGAATAATTGTTTTAAAATGGGTTTTTAAAAAAATTTCTGAGAATATATGTTCAAAAGTAAAATCGTAAAATTTATGTTGACCTCCTTATAGAAGAGTAGGCAGCGATTTCTTGGTGATAAGGTCTCGTCTTCGCCACCGGAAGGTTTTAGTTTCGAGACCCGATTCCACCGAAGAACTGTCATGTAAGCAGATCTGGTGCCCGTTAAATATGTCGGGGCCAAATGTCTACCCACTGGAGAGGTGTGGAAATTTGTAGAGGGAGGCACCAGCTCAGGTGTCGTTCTCGACATCTTACCGCGGTTCAAAATTACGAGATATGTCCCAAAATAGCCCTAGTGTTGCTTTAAAAATGGGACGTTAATATAACTAAACTCAGCTAAACCTTAAAGAAGAGTAGTAACTTTTGATTAATCAGTTAATCCCTTTATGTGCTAAGGGAAATGTATGCCATCATAAAAAGGCATAGCTATGGAATCAGAATTGTGGCGTTAAAAAATATTACGAAATAAACCCACACAGGTTTAAAATGTATTGAATGAATTAATTTAGAACTAGTATCTATCATTTTGGCAATAAATTTGTTACACAATTTTTTAAAAGTAAAATTGAAAATTTTGGAGCTAAACATATCAAAAATTGCTTATATTTTATCAGGAAATTATTTGATGAAAAAGTAATTAGATTTATTCCAACCAAATCAAACTCTGCAGATTTCTGGCGAATTTAAATATTCTTTTAAAATCTGTTTGCATTTCGTGTGGCCGAATGTTGGCAGAAAGGAAATGAAGTGCAAACAGAAGCCTCCCCAACTGAATTTAAAAAAATGTGTAATTTATATAGTGAGTGCGTGCGTAAATAACCGTGTTTTGTTGTTTACGTCATGCATTCAGAATTATTTTTTTATAATAGTGAGAGGCAATGCTCAACAAATACTGCTATGTATATTTAAAAACTCTGTTGAGGTTTCTCTCTTTAATCGTACATTACTCATTTACGTAAAGTTATTATAAGTCAAACATAACTTGTATTTTTTTAACTGCATGTTATCACATGCTGTGCTGTATTGTTTGTATTTTTTAATATGATAAGATTTATAAGCCAGCTCAGTATCTGTGGATTGCGACAATCATTTTGTAATATGCGAGATTAAAAATCGTGCAATTCTCATAAAGCAGATTTCGGGCTGGAGTAACCAAACTTGGTACTTGATTATTTTTTGGGTAATAAGTGAACTTTGAAAAAATCCTACAAAATCTTAATTAAATTTTTAATTAAAAATTAATCACATTTAATATTTTTTTTCTCTGTAATTTTGGAGCATGTTATTAAACAGAACCTTTTAAGTTATTTTAAAATTAGAATTTTATTAACATCGCTTTTATTCCCATACTATTTGCAATACATTTTTCAAAGTATTTTTAAATATATTAAACATCGATACATTTTATTGTTTTGGTTTCTGGATATATATTCAAGATATCCGGCACCTCATTATCATTAATATATAATCAAGAAGTAATTTTAAGAATAAATTATGGGTAGATCAAATCTAAAACGTAGTCATAAATGCATATGTCTAACTAGAATTTCTAATTTCCTTTACTTTTTGTATTAATAAGGGACAAACTCAGTTATTTTACATTGGTATAAAATTTTTTGAGGAATGCTGTTTAAGTTTACAAATGTTTTAGTTCCTCCGATTTATATTCCACGATTATGCCATGTCTTAACTCAATAAGCCATTGATAGGACACGAATCTTTGTTTTTATGAACGAATATGAGTGCGCAAAATGAGTACAAGAAATAACAGTCTATTTGATAGGCCTTATAGTCACTTCTCAAATAAATATTTCATGTAATAAAAGAATTTTGATAAATTTCTATGAACAATATAGAACAAATTTTAGAACTAAAGTAGTGTCCAATAAATTTATCTTATCGCATGTTAACCTGACATTCATGTTATCAAATTTCAACTCCTTAATTTAAAATTTCAATTTTAAGACAATCAAGATTCAACAACTGATAGAATTTCATTAAATGAAATTTAAAGCCCATTTGCATATTTTATAAAACGGTTTGCAGCAACCAAATGATATTTTTACATTTTTATCGAGATCGTTGTACATCGTTGTTATTATTATTGTTTCTTTTGCTCTTATTTTAATAATAATAATTATATATATATATAACTTGTGGAAGAAAAAGAAAGAAAATAGAAACTATTTAAATGTTGTGTAATAAAAGTATGCATTTATAAGTAAGGACACAAAGAAAGGATTCGTCCATATTTAAACATAATTCCCAATGTTTTCATTTTAATTATTTATTTTTTTAAAAAAATTTCATCCACTCGCATCCAGGTACAGAGAAGAGATATGAGATATTCCCAGACATAACTCACACAGCTTTGGTTTGCATTGTTTCTCTTCTTTTCCCCCTTCTTACTTTTCTGCCCGTCTATGATCACCGAAATGCAATCCCACGAAGAAAGCCCACTGCCGATGGAAGACACAGATAAAAAAAAAAAAAAAAAAAAAAAAAAAAAACTCCCAAGACCGGAGGAAGAGAAGAGAGTGCAGTAAAAACACCGAAAAGGATCTCAGGATAAGAAAAAATCTTTCTTCTTTTATCGTGTGTGTGTTAAAGAAGAAGAAAAGAAGAAACCACCGGAAAACGTAACACACACACACATGCGGAAGAGAGAGAAGGAAAGAAGAGGGACCGGCAGCCGCAAAAAGTCTCCGGGCGTCAAGCGCCGAAGTCTAATCCCACCTTAAACCCTTCTTCATCCATAATTCATAGCGCGACTCGCGGGAACCCAAATCCCTTCTTTAGATTCCCTCGGCGACCCCCCTCCAAACACCCCCTCGGATCTTCTTGGGTGATCTGGAGAGATATTTCTTCGACGGCGGACCTCAAACTGCTGAATAGAGATGTGGAGATTGCTGGGGGACACTTTCGAACGTTGTCCGGTTAGGATGCTTATCTAGAGACAAAATCAATCGGTGTTCGACATTCCTATTCAAATATTCCCGAAGGGTCTTTTATATTTTCAGTAGTGTCACCAGTACTATACCTCTTTTTGAAATGAAAGTTGAAAAGTATTCAATAATTTTTTTGCAAAAAAATGGATATCTTATTATATTACGATACTTAGAAGAATTTACAAAATGCGTTTTAAAAAGATCTATTTTTTGGAGAATAATCAGATGCCAATTTTGAGACAAGAAAGAGAAAAAAAATATTTATATAGTCCATAAAATAAATCTTCTAAATATAAAAATAATTTTATATGAAACAAAATACTGACAATAAAGTCACATCAATATTTATTTTAATAATCATTATTATAATTTTTATTATTTTATAATCTTATTTCTCAAAAAAAAAGTGCATCAAATAATTACAGAGAATCTAAATTTTCAGTGAGAATTATCAAACCTAGAAATATTTCCAAATAATTTTTTTCTCGCTGTCATATAAAGAAATTTTATGTAAACTTTGCGTTTCTTTCGCTTTGTGATTGGTAATTAGCGAATCGCTTGACCCGTGACATCTGAAGTTTTTTTATCAGTATTGTTTGAAATATTTAATGAAAATTATTATTACGATGTAGTAAGTATTTATATTGCACCTGACAGTGAAATGGTGACAAAAAAGTGAAAGTAAAGTTTTAATTAACAGCAAATGAGTTCAAAGTAACATTATTTGTTAATTTTAATTTTAGACATACTGTTATGGCAATACTAATGAATATCTTTTCGGTTTACTTCTCTTTTTCGGGTAACGGAAATTTTTTTTCACTCGGATAGCGGTCGCCTGAATATCTAAATCATACAAGTGTTTAACCCTGCATTGTTTTTTAAAACGCCTTACATGGCATTGACGTGCAGTAGTTACGAAATATTAACTTTTGGTGAGCATTTAGCATTTTTACTGTATCTTGTGATTCTGGGCGAATTTTTGGCGAGTAATTTCTGGCATGCGATTAATAGTATCTGAAACCCGAATTCTTGTTTTAAACGTGCTTTTCTCCGCTTTAAAAAAAATTATCACAGAACTACACATGTAATCATAAAATCCCATACTAAATATGACATACTTCATTCCGTTTTTCAGTAATCGCATTTGATTGTTTCTAAAAGTACAAACTGACAGGTGGTCAATACCTTGTTGGATTTTATTCAAAATTGATAGATGTCTATCTATAGAGTGCCAATTTTTGACTATATCTTTATTTTGCAGGATGCCGAAAGAGTTAAGGAGATCGAGAACAACAATTTTATTTGAGTATAAGTGAGAAACTTTTGAGAAAAATCACTCCTGCTTTTTACAATCTTATTTTATCCTTTTGTGATCACTTATCTATGAATAATAGAAAACCATGCTTTGAAAACCATGCTCTGAAATAATATAGAAAACCATCCTTTTTTGTGCATCTATTCCCGGTGCCAAATTCCCGGTAAAAACTGAATTATATAATTTTTATTTCATGATTGAGAATATTTTGTGATGAAGATATAATTCGACAAGAAATTCCCAAAAATATTCAAGATGAATCATTTTAAGTATTATATATATTAGTACTTGTATTTTTGCATTTAAATATTCTATGGTAAATTTAGAAAAAGGAACATTTCCTTTAATCATGTTTTTATAACTAATTTATGTGGAGCTATTCTTAAATTTTTTTTATTTTAAAGTTTTAACCATTTGCTCCAATATTATAATAATTTATAATTCCTCTATTTCTTTTTCATCATAATAGCATTGAAATAGATCACATGATTGAGCTGTTCTACTCAATCATGTTATCTATTTCAAGATACTGTTCGTGTTCTACTTTGCTGCATAAAAACTTTTTATCTGGACGAGTATTCCTATTAAATGCAGGGTGAATCATATTAACTGATACAAAACGAATGATATAATACGAATTCTGTAATTAGTTTATTTAACTGAAATAACTTTTAGAGTAAAGACTGGAAGAATTTTCGCTGGTGCCAGATAAAACTAATTGTACTTCTATCTGGCAATACCGAAAATTCTTCCAGTAACAAAATTTTTACCAGAAATCGCTAGGAAAAAGCGTTCGCTGCCGCCATTATCAAAATGGTCAAAATTATTAAAATCCATGCAGGAGAAAGCATTCTATGTCTTGTTAAATGCCATAAAAATCGCCGTTCAAAGAAATTGTCACATGACGTTTGGTAAAGAACCACTGTACCGTCACAACATCGAAAGTTTAGTTATATTAACGTCGCGCTTGAAGCAACACTAGGGCTATTTTGGGACGGACCCCGTAATTTTGAACCGCGGTCAGATGATGAGGACGACACCTGAGACCCACTTTTTTTTCCACCTATCATTGGTACATCACTTCTGTTTATCCTTCTGCTACTAACTACCTCAAACTGACACTAAAGTTCTTCATGCATCTAATTCAAGACATGGTGGTATTCTATTCTATGTGTCTGAAACTAGAATTTCGCATAGATATTTGTCGAGTCATCGAAGGAGCACGCACAGAACATTTATAGAAACTTGGATAATTGCAGTTTCATAATAAATTTGATTTACCAAAATTAAACTGATTGAAGCGTTCATAGGAATGCTTTATTTTTGTCGCATTCAATACGAATCCTTCTATATATTGTATATTTAAAAAATGTATAGTTTCTTCTGTGGGCTTTTGAATCCCACTAAAATGGATGCAAGTGACCACTTCATCACTGTCCAAATGCCTGAAATCTTTCCCTGCAGGTCATCGGACCTTTTCTGATCCGCGTACGTGACCAAACTGCCCGGCCCTTTGATGTATGATGCCGGCGCCGTTCCATTAACACCTCGAATCCGGGAAACGTCAGCAGATCGTGCCCAGGGTGAAACGCACCTCATATCGAGGTCAGTTATGAGAAGTTTTGAATCGGTGCCGAAATATAAATGGAGATAAAAGTGCTTTTCAATATATAAAATTTTATTCTTATTTTTTTATAAAATTCTTATAGTAATAGGTAACAAAAACTAAAATAATTGTACTAAAAAACAAAACAGCGTTCTCAATATACTTTGAAGATTCAAAAAATAATAAAGTATCATTTATATTCCAGAATAAACTGGGCAATGGATTTTTATATAAGCATAGAGTTTTGAATTAATCAAAACGGTGTATTGAGATTTTTCATATTTCAAACAATACAGTGTGTATGCGCGTGCATGTGCGCGTGCGTGGGCGTGTCGGTGTATGTGTGGTGCAAATATCTGTGCATCTCGGAAGTTGCAAAAAGCAAAAAATTTATAATTACTTTCTAAACCAGTGGAAAGGTCTCACCGAAATTCTCTCACGTGCTATCTAATAAACATCCTTCTATATAGTAACAGCGAACAATGGTTACAGAAGAACCTAAAAGTCTTTGAAATGATTTTTAAAAAACTTTTGGAAATTAATCACTGAAATGCGGTTAATACACAAATACCAGAAAATCTATCATGTATTTTGAGTGCATCTGTTCCATCCGATTGAAACCAAAATATGACACAGAAGTATCATTTTATTAATGAGATCAGGTGAAAAATTTTATTTATTTAAAATAAAGCATCTTTGAATTATTGCAATTATAAGCATGGGAAAGAACAAATCGACAAATATTTAACTTTTCGATAAATTTGGTTCAAATTTTGATAAGAATATATATTTTAGATACTAACCTTTTGTATCAAATCTTATGCATCTAGCTGTTTACATTTTGTACTTTTTATATTAATTTGTTCTTGGACAACCGGATTGACAGACTTCCCTTGAATGGATTTCATTTAAAATTTGAAAGAAATCTACAAGTTTGATGCTTAAGGCATAAACCAAATTTTATCCATCTAGCTCAAGGCAATTTCGAATTATCGCATTCACAGGCAGACCAGTTTAGTCTCAAAAGTATTTTGGATTCAAGGAGATCTGAAATGTAGAAATTCGCCAAAATCTCGAGTACGATTTTTTTTACGGTTACAATACCATCTTTTTGTATAAGAAAATACTTTCTTTCTTGTACTTTCGTATACAGAAAAGTTCTACATCTTTGTAAATCACTTTTTTCATTCAACGTTCTCCTATCGAGATAGGAATGCTAACTCCGCAGTTTTCCACTATATGCAACCGTAGGCGGTTTTATTCAGTAGCGCATCGTTATTTTACTATTCCGGTTATTTTACTATTCCGGTTATTTTACTATTCCTAGATAACTCTTTTCTGAATATAGAAGCAGCCATTCCAAAGTTCAGAGAGTGCCAAGGGATTTTAATGAGCATACCGTATATATAAAGAAATAAAATTTAATTTGATTAAAATTATGATACACGCATAGGATTTCATTATTGTTTTGACAGAGTTAAAATTAGCTGTTTTTGTTACAAATATCCTCAATGTTATGTTTTAAATGGTGTAACAAATAGTTCTAACAAATGAAACAAATTCTAATAATTAGAATTGGAAAAGTTCGTAAGAAAATTTATTGTATATTCAATCTATGACACAAACAGATAAACGAAAGAGATTCTAATAAATTAAAAACTTATGATCTATGACCAACAAGATTCTTAACAAATACTTTTTGCAAGCAATTTCCAAAATTGTTTCGAATTCTGACATTCCAGATTCAGAATTTTGCTATCAAAAGCGTTTCAAAAATAAAAGAAAATTAATCAATATACAGCAAGTTTAAATTAACAAATCAATATTCCATCGCAATCCGGTATACGCCAAAAATGGAATGTCATTTTCTTGTGCTCACTTTACATCATGAATCTGGTGTTTTAAAAGATGATGATCATGCTTTTTTCCAAGAAAGCTTTCTAAGGAACACATATCCAGATGACTGATGAAATTCTATTTTCTATTCTTTCTCCTTTTCTCTGGCGATAACAGAATTGAAAATTTTCGATTATCCAGTCTCTGAGATCTCAAGAGTAAAAAGAAAACGCGTCAGTATTCCTAGATGCCATTTGCTCATATTTCTTAATGCATTTTATCAAATAATGCCTGAGATGATTCATTCTGCGACCAACTTTATTTTATATCATTTAAATAATCGAACACTCCTTTTATTAAATAACTAGTGTGTACTAGAAAATGTTGCTAACTATAGTAATAGATTTATTTACTAACGGGTGATGGTAATCAAGAACGTCATTGATTCATAAACGAAAGATATGTCACAATTTCTGGGAGAGGAAGAAACAGGAAGAATTTTATTTCCTATTCTGTTTGGTATTTTAACACTCAGCATGTGACCACACACTCCTAAATTGGTTTAACAGTCAGCATGTGACCACACACTCCTAACTTGGTAACTATTTTTTTTCACATGTAGATTATTTTTTGTACACAGTAATAAACTTTAATTGATAAATATGTACGTTAAAGTTTATTTGATTTAGATGGTTCAAAAATATCGCTATGTAAAAACACTTTTGAAGAAAAAGAAATGAAAAATAATGAAAGTGAAAGTAGTGTTTCATATACAAAACTTCTGTGCTTATCAAAATAAGAACATCTCATAGTTTACATTTAATATTGTTAAGAATTTGTAACATTGTTTCTATACATACTTAGTCTCATAGCAAGAAAATTGGTTTTGAAGATACCTCTTGCAGATGATGAATCAATCCTCCCCCCCCCCTGTCATAATGACTTTATAGTGCCTTGGGACGAATTCGGAGACAAAAATAAAGGATCCCGAAAATTCGAGAATCTTGACAAGAAATATTAAGAGTAGAGTTTCGGCATTTATTCGGCATTCAGACTGTATAAATTCAAGAGATGAAGTAAATAGTGAGTCAATCAATCACAGTTGGAACCCCAGAAAGTACCTGAACAAAGTTTCCGGCGAGGCTTTGTGCTGTAACACTTTACTGCAAAACATGTTTTTGGTTACTCTTAAGTAGTATTTTGTTACGTTGTATTCATGCTCCCGTGCAAAATAAAGCATCTTTATCTATTAATGAGTCTGTTAAATTTTTTCAGGATCGGAGTTTGGATTTTTCCATAACAATACATTTGAAAATGCTATTAAATTATTATTACAAAAGACTTATTCTATGGTTCTTTTTCATTTAATACTTATATTTTTATACGTGCTTTGGGAAGGAACAAAGAGAAATTCAGTAATAAAGCAAAGCATACTCTTCGTTGTTGTTAACAAATAAAAAAAGGCTTGAATTATATCCATTGCCATCGGATACTAACATGTTTTTAAAAAAGTATATTGTGATGCCAAATAAAACCATAATTTCCTTTAATTGATGCTAAAATAACCTCATACTTATGAGGCGCGAATTTGAGAATGGTGAAAAATATGAGCATAAATATAATATTTATTATGAAAGTAGAATGTTTCCAATTATTAAATTTTAAATTAACCAAATAAAAATTCTAAACTCCTTTGCTAATTAGTTACATTCAAAGAGGCATGTATTTTCCTCTGCAAAAGATGCAAGGTAACAAAACGTATCACTCAAATCGATGTCTCTTCTTTCGCCGATAATACCAAACAGATTTAAGGAACAGTGGGAAATGTAACTTAAATTGAAAAGAAATTCGCTTTTTGGTGAACATTTCTAATAACATTTTTTTTTCGGAATATTTATATGATTGATGTTTTACATGCTGCTTGTACTGTTCAAGCACCAATTATGGCTTGCAGACTTGAAAATCACATTCTATTAAAAAAATAAGGCGTTATCATTATAAATTTTCGTAATTATGTCACAACATTTTTACTTTTTCAGTATTTAAATTTTTTGCTTCATTCTTGAGTGCATATCTTAAAAATCATGCGTCACACATTCTATTTCCTTTAAGCATTTTATCGCTAGAACTTAATATATCGGTATTAATCATTTATAACTCTCCAGTGCTTTAATGCAAAGTCACTTTGGCCTGTAAACGAATATACCGAATATAATAATAATGGCAATTCATTCACAAATCTTTACCAATATTCAATGGCTGTTTCATATATATATGCTGTACGGAAAAAACATTCTAACTGATCTAAATACGTACTCACATTTTCTCGTCTTCAAGAATTTTCCAAAAAGGTTTCTGAGAATTTTTTTAAGAAAAAAAGAATCCATTTTTTTTTAAATTCCTATTAAATTTATGTTCCCTATCTTTGTCTGAAATATTTTTGCATCTGTCTATATAAGCGTTTAGCAATAATTTTGTAATGATTAAATTATTCAGAATGTAAAATACCTTTAGAGATATAGGGAATATTGATATCTAAGGAATTCAGAAATATTTAAGGAATAGTGACATCTAAGGAATTCAGTAATATTTAAGGAATAGTGATATCTAGGGAATTAAGGAATATTGATAATATTTAAGGAATAGTGATATCTAAGGAATTAAGGAATATTGATATCTAAATAATTAAAGAATATTGATATCTAAGGAATTAAGAAATATTTAAGGAATATTGATATCTAGGAATTAAGGAATAGTTAAGGAATATTGATATCTA
>JAPMOR010016130.1:760439-774739 GCA_026543865.1 Argiope aurantia | reverse complement strand
AAGGAATATTGATATCTAAGAAATTAAGGAATATTGATTTCTAAGGAATATTTAAAACTGTGATGGATTTCATTCCCAACCTAACACAATCTCGGAAGTATTCCTGAGAAATCTCCACATCTCTATTCAACAGTTTGAGGTCCGCAGTCGAAGAAATATCACTCCAGATCACCTAAGAAGATCCTAGGAGGTGTTTGAAAGCGGGGGTTTGGGGTAGTCGAGAGAATCTAAGGAAGAGCTTGGGGTTCCCGCGAATCGCGCTATGAATTATGGATGAAGAAAGGTTTAAGGTGGGATTAAACTTCGGCTCCTCAAGTCCGGAAACTTTTGGGGGCTGACGGTCCTTCTTCTTTCCTTCTCTCTCTTCCGCATGTGTGTGTGTGTTACTTTTTCCGGTGGTTTCTTCTTTTCTTCTTCTTTAACACACACAGACGATAAAAGAAGATTTTTTTTTATCCTGAGATTTTTTTCTGTGTTTTTACTGCACTCTCTTCTTTTCCTACGGTCTTGGAGTTTCTTTCTTTTTTCTTTTTTTTTAATCATAGTTCTCATCGACAGTGTTTATTTTTTCGACGCAGGATTGCGTTTCGGTGATTGTGGGCAGGAAAAAAGAAAAAAAAAAGGAAAGACAAGAAATGAGGAATAATGCAAAGGCACAAAAGTTTTTACTGCGAATATATTTCCTCGAACCTCTTTCTTCCAAAGTTGAAAATGGATCAGTTTTGGATGATGAGAGTGAAGATGAAAAGTGGAAGTGAAAACAATGGATCTTTGAAATCTGAAACAATTATTTCTGTGTTTATTGTTTCTTTATTCATATTTTTACTATATTAAATATCTTCATGCAATCTTCTGTATATGGTCCTTTGCTAAATCGATTTTGGATGTATAAAATGTAAGAAAAATAAAAAATCAAATTATCACATTTTATTATTAAAAACGTGATATCAGAATGTTATGACTTTACAAAGAAGCATGCAAAAAATTTATATAAAATTATTTTTTATAAATTATTTATGAAATGTATAAATTTCAATTGATAAAGAATAGAGTTTAAAAAAACACTTGAATTAGTTAAACTTTAATTGAAATTAGTTAAACTTTTTTCTATGTTATCATAAGCCAATACAATTTTCAGATGAGAACTATCAGTGATATGAAATAATTTAGTAAATTGTACTCCCTATTTGATAAGAAATACAAAATTTCGCCTCTAATACAATGTTGATTATCGAAACTATTGATTGCAAATTTATTCTTTCTTAGTACCTGACAGATACTTAAACTTACAATAGATCACATATTCACAAGCAAAAAAGGTTTTCATGCCTAATATGTTAAACTATCTAATAACATAAGTTAAAAATAGAATTAATAAAAGCAGGCTTCAGAAAAGAAGAGGTATAACGACTTATGTTGATAAATAATCCAAAAAAAATCATTTTAGTAAATATAAAGTTTATAAGTAAGGCATTATTTGTAAACAAAATTAATAACTACAGAAACATAAAAATAAAAATTTTCTTAGTAAGTAGTTGATAACTCAAACAGTATCTTTGTAAAAGCATAAGACATTAAATTCATTCCTGGCGGATGCTTTCTTATTATTTTATCGGCTTCGGAACAGGAGGGTTTCAGGTTCCACTGAAAAAACGTCGTGTAAGCCGGTCTGGTGCACAAATCCATTGGGCTGATTAAATGTCCTCCCGCTAGTGTGGTGTGGAAGTTTGGAGAGGGTGTGCCAACTAAGGTGTAGTCCTCCTCCTCTGACAGCGATTTAAAATTGCGAGGTCTATCCCAAAATAACCCTAGTGTTGCTTTAAGACACGGGGCGTTAATATAACTAAACATATTATTTTATTTTTATGAAAAAAATCAAATAATAATTTTTTTAAATAAATAAATATTATATTTTATTTTTATAACAAAATACCAAATATTCATTACTTTAATGCAACCAATCTTGAATATATACGTCAAACTTTTTAATGAATCAAAATAGTTTTTTAAAAAAAACATTCTAATTCATGCAAAATTAATGGCATAAATAAGTAACAATTATGGTATCAATAAGTAATGATTCTTAAGAAAAAAAATATATATATACTTAATTAAACGCAATTAGCATTCCAAAAATAAGCTCAAACATGCATTTTTAAAGCACAAATTAATTTCGAACAATACAGAAAAATTCTTCTGTTGCATCTTTGAAAAATGAATCATTTTATAACAAATAATCTGTTGTACAAATATCTTTCCAATTTTTCACAGAAAACAAATCGCTTTTAAATACAACACAAAATTCAAAGTCTGTAAATTGATAACCGGTTCCAGATTAAAAGCTTCCGATTTTAGTTTCCATTGTTCAGCAAAACTTTAACGAAGGCGATACAATACGGCTAGTTGCAAACTAAACTTTCCATATGTTCAGAGCACAAAATCTTTGGGGTGATTTTTGATTGCACAAGATTCCATTCAATCGAGACACACAACAAAAGAATTCCGTAAACAATTCATTCACGATCTTCTCATTAACGATTCTTTCAAATATTTTTGTTTTCAGAATTCATCTTTTGACATAAGCATTTTGATTAATTTGAAATCAAAGTTTAATGTTGAGGCACCTGAATTAAATTCTTTACAAGTTGAAGAATGTTTCTCTCTACTTGTTAGAGAAGATAATTCAAAAGGATTTCAAATTGAATTGTTTTCTTGTTTTTCTAAAACTTTTGCAAGACTGGAAACACAACAATAGATGTAAGGAATGTTGGAGTAGATTGTTGTCATTATCAGATGTCGCGTTTTAAAATGAACTATTTTGTTAGGCATCTTCTAGTTTTATTTTCAAAAAAAATCTCTAATAAATTAATATAATTGAAATTCATATGTTTTATTTTGCATTAAATGTCAAGTTTTGAAACATTTTTAAGATTGACAGTCTGATTTGTTTGGGAAATAAAAATGAGCAGACAGTAATATCCATAATTGTTTAACTTAAATTAAGCATGTTTGTTTCTTACATTCTGTTTAATAGAATGTATTCTTTCTTGTATCCAATTATGTATTCTGGATAATTGAAATGGCATTTTCAGATTAATCTATTTTAATGACGATGATTAGGGCTAGAGAAGTCTGTCATAGCGTTTTACCAGCGAGATTGCACAGTGGAGTAGAACGGCGAAACTAATATTCATTTGCTTTCAAATAAAATAAAAATTGTAGAAATCGAACCAGTATAGGGGCTAGGGGACTATCATTTAATTTTCATAATTATTTTAAGCTTAAAAATTATTTAATTATTCAATTAAGAATATTGAAAATTATTGTATCAATTACTGTTGATTGGAACATTTTTATCATCAAAAAATTGATTTTTTTAATGAAATAGGAAGTATTTTACTGATTACTGAAATGTATAATTCTCATAAGTTTGAAAAATTGACTTTTACTAATAATCCTTTAACAATAAATCTAATAGGAGTTCCTGTGAGAGAAAGAGATTTTTTTCCTTTCTCTCTAAATACGTTTTCTTCAAATTTCCGTAAGTATTGAATGCATTCTATTCATTATGAATAGAATGAAATTTTATACAACAACATTTAACATCTGTGAAACCTATTTCTATTTGTGTTACGCAGTAGTATCAATCTTTAGGGTCTTTTTATCATGTAAAAATATCATATATTTTTTAAATTTTCAAATTACACTATATTTATTATTTTTGAAGTTTTTATTATTATTATATTTAAATGAAAATAAATTCCCCTTAATTGTTAAACCTATGCTCATAAATTATGCTAACTTTTGGAGTGATTATTATTTATTTATTTATTTAGAATTATTTTTTGAGCTCGTCAATTTGCGGTTATGGACTTGAAAACTACGGAATCACATCAGATATTCGATTCTCCATTAAAAAAAATAAATACTTTAAGAAATATATTATATATTAAAATATTCTATTACTGTTTAATAGTTAAAATAAATCATTCGTTCTGTATCTTCTAAATTTTCTATCTGATATTAAATCTCCTTTATTTGCAACTAAAATTGCCGCAATTTTCTTTGTCGAGAACGTCCCAGTTTCCTAAAGGTAATGCGTTTACATATATCTTTTCACCAGTGAATCATGCTCTCGCAATTTCCGCAACTAAATCTCAACGCAGGCGCAGAAATATTTTTTTAATTAGTATTATTTTAATCAACTTTCATCGCAAACAACAATTTCAAGCATTATCAAGATCTTATTTATAATTTCATGAAAAATTTATATAAAATAAATATTTTTTTATTTTTTATCTATTTTTTTTATTTATTCATTTATTTTTGTATAATGGCATTGCAAAGAGTCCTTCCGCGACCGCGGCCTGGCTTGACTGTCGAATCCTATTTATTCAATTCAGTTCTTAAGAAATAAATTTTGTCTGTATGCTACATTAAGCAACTGTTTTAAATCCTTCATACTCTTAAAAGAGAAATTAGACCTTGAATTTTTTTCCATATTGTTCGGCCATAAAATATCGTAATGAAACGACTAGAAAAGATTTTCAGTGACAAAATAAATACGTCTCCATATTTTGAAAGTATTTTCTGAGTTACATGTTTCAACATTTTGTACAACATTTTAAAAAAAAAAGTGATACACAATAGTAGTACCTAAAGATCATTTTTTTTTTCAAAATTCAATTCCATTTAGAGCTGGAGAAAGTGCAGTTCTTTCCACGAGCTCAGTGAATTTTATTCTTAGACGTTTTTTTGTTAAAGCTTTGAGGTTTCGTGGAGGATTAAGGTTTTAACTTCGAAACGATAAACAACAATTCATACCCTAAATAAAATTAAAATAAAAAAAAAGTCTAAAGGACAAAAAATGTTTTCAATGCATGTAGAGAGACATTGCATGGGGATAAAAGGCTGCTTGTAACAAATAAAGGCTTAAGATCATCTTGATGATAACAGTCGGTAGCAATCCAGCATACAATGTAAAATCTCATGGACTTTTAATTAAAAGTAACAAAAAGCGCTTAATTTGACCTCCTAAATAAATGTGAATAGTCTAGAATATAGAAGGAGGAGATAACTGCGCCATCCTTAAAAGCTATTTTAAAATAATGATAATAGTCTTCCCCAAACTTTCTCGCATATTCTCTAATAAATGTACAGAGGCCACGGTGGCCTGGTGGAAAGGTCTTGGCCTCGGAACCGGAGGGTTTCAGGTTTGTGACCCGATTCCACCAAAGAGCCGTCGTGTAAGAGCGGGTCTGGTACACGCTAAAACCATTCAGACCAAATGTCCTCCCTTTGGTGTGGCGTAGTGTGGAGAAGGGGTTGTCAGCTCAGGTGTCGTCCTCGTCATCTTACTACGGCTCACAACTACGAGATCCGTCCCAAAATAGCCTTAGTGTTGCTTTAAAGTGGAACGTTAATATAACTAAACTAATCTAATAAATGTACTTGTATTATATTAATTAACCGGTATCATGAAAGTTCAATTAAAAAAGTGCTGAAGGTTATTAAAATTAAAATTAGTTGTCGATTTTTGACGATTAATCGCTGGAAATTCTGTTATCCAACAAAAGGAAAACCTAAAGTACTTTATATGGCTTTTTTCCAGAGATTGAAATCAAAATTTGACACAAAACTATAATTCTAGTCATAAAATCGTATACCAAATTTCATATATTTAAGTTTTCTGAATTAACACATCATTTTTAAAATTTTAAAATAAACTGTTTTTATTCCATTTTTCCAGAACAATTCTCAGTAGTGAATTTAAAATATTGGGTAGATATTTTGAAAGTATAATTTTTTTTTCAGAAGAGAAGCGACAATAATTCGGTAAACTATGTTTATCTTGAAATTTTAAATAAATATTCATATTAAAATCTGTAATTAAACTTTTGTATTGCACAAAAGGTTTCAATTATGGACATGTTCTTTCATTTTCAGTCAAATGAATTTGCAATAAATAATTTTGCTCAGTTCAAATTGCTTGCTAATTAAAATCCTAAAAACTCTTTGATCTTTGAATTATTCTTATTATTGAAAGCAAATCACATTAACAAATATTTCGAATTTTAATACTTCAATATGCAGATGTTGATATGAATCAAAATCAGAGAAAATCATTTAAGAGAAAAACATGGGATAAAGTTATTCTTTTGAAAAAATCTCTAATGGTAAAACTAATTAAACGTATCATTTAAGCAAGAGATTTGGAAGTGAGAAATTTCACTCAAAAAAATTAAAAAACAAAAATAATCTAATTATATTTTATCACAAAAAAGGATCTTTTATACGCATCTCTTTTCTTATTTAATTTTTTTTTTTGCAATCAAAAAAAAAAAAATACAGACTTATAACCGCTAATTAAAATTTTTTAACCGCTAATTAAAATAAAAACAATAAATTTAAGAA
The DNA here is from genome assembly GCA_026543865.1 of Argiope aurantia. Classification (NCBI taxonomy): domain Eukaryota; kingdom Metazoa; phylum Arthropoda; class Arachnida; order Araneae; family Araneidae; genus Argiope; species Argiope aurantia. The sequence goes on along the minus strand of JAPMOR010016130.1, from coordinate 768,325 downwards.
CTTTTATTTTTAATCTTGCTTTGAAGACATTTCTTTCATTGCTTGGACAAAATGCTTTAAATAATTATCTACGATCCCTCCTAACGATCTCTCCTACGATCTTTTTTTAAAACGCAAATTTATTAATATATTTAAAAGTATTAGATATGTTTTAATTATTTTCATTTTTAATCTTTAATTCATTATTATAGATATTAATGTTGAAACCAATTTTTTTTTATCAAATTCCCTACTAAGTGGTGGAAGAAAAATTTAATTAAATAATCGACCAACTGCTATCAAATACTGAAAATACCAAAATACTACATTGTGAAAATGTACAAAATTTTAGAACTGAAAAATAAATTACAAAATTGCTTCTTTAACACTTCTCTTTCTCACACTGAGTGTATGTGTTTGTTTGTTTGTGTGTCCAATTATTCATAATTAAATACACATTTCGAAATCACTGCGAATTGTGAAAGACACTTCATAACACAAACACAAATAAAAATGATTTAATCCAGATTCCATTTTGAGATTCTAAAAAATTGAAACTGGACAGTAACATAAAGCCTGAGAGCAAGTCATATCACTGACTCTCCAACCCGCCCGAAGACACACTGATAAAATAACCGAATGATCGGATTGCCGCTATAGCAACACTGATGGGAAGTGTGCTTGAGTTCTAAGGGCCATCACCGGTCACGGTACAACCATTCCCTAAGGAAGTGCGTCCCGTCATCGATGGGAGGAGCCAGACCCCATTTTTTCGGGTACCTCCCAGGGTGGCAAGAACCAACCACTATGTCGGAAGCTTCTCATCCTCATTTCGAGGTGCCCCTTCGTGGGGGAAAGCCTGAGAGTAAGTCATAGTCATATCACTGACTCTCCGACCCGCCCGAAGGCACACAGATAAAGAAAACTGAATGACCGAGCCGCCACAGCAGCAACACTGGCGGGAACTGTGGTTGAGTCCATCACCGGCCACGGTACAACCCTTGCCGAAGGAAGTCCATATCGCCATCGATGGGAGGAGCAAGATCCCCCACCTTTTTGTGTACCCTCCAGAGGGACGAAATCCAACTACCATACCGGAAGCATCTCATCCTCTTTTCAAGGTGCCCCCCCCGGTGGTTTAAGCCTGAGAGTAAAAAATAACTGAAATCCCAATGTATAGAATACTGTCTTTCACACCTGTGGTGATTTAACCAACTCATAAAATACTGTGGTCAATCTACAACTCCTGTCATGATTGAAGAGAACCAGTTTCAGTACTAGAGAAATGAGTGCCATGTATAAAATGCCAGATGCTTAAAAAGGGACTATTTTCTTTGGTTTCAGCATTAAAAGTTTAAGTACCTTAAAGTTAAATCAATTGACTTGAAGTGCTCGGGTTCATTTATGAATTGAAACGAGAATTTATACCATAGATGGTTTAAATTCTCTAAAAAGCATCTAATATTTCGGGCGTCTAAGATGTTTTAAGATAATTTGTATAATGTGAATTACTCTGCACAAGTGCAAATAGTTCAATAGTAGCTAAATAGTTCCTTAATTATGACATTTTCGAACACTTATTTTGCAATAAAAACAACAACAACAAAAATTTGACTCTGCATTATTTTGCTCTTTACAAACTGGGCAGATAAATAAAGAGCACTCTGATTTCTATATCTCTAGCGATAAGCCGGAATCTGCTTAAAAGTATTTATATTATTAGGAGTTAAATATACATCCACTCAATGATTTCGATCAAAACACATCGTGTATGTTTTAATGTTTTCTTTTTCATATTCAAATATAAAAAAGGAAGATGTTGTAATCTTCGAAAATCCGACTTCCGAATTTAGGTAACTTTTAACTTTTTACACATGAAAAATCATTTTTTTAATTATATTAAATTATCAGTGAATATGGCAGCTCTAAAACCGAAAGAATTACATGTATAATACTTGGCACTAAATTTTTTTTCTCGAAAATTATGAATATTGTTACAGAAATATCAAAATTTCGTCCTGAATTGTGCGATGAAAAACAGTATCAATAAAGGATAAAGACGCTTTATTCTGCGTGAATACATAAATAATAGAAGTAAAATACATAGCATGTACAAAAGAAGCACATGTAGTAAATTGAAACATGCAAGCAGCACATTGTTTTTACACAATCGCAACAGCACCAACTACTCTTTCTTGATTCAACTACTACTCACTGCACGACTAACTACTACCTGTTTTGCCACTCGACTGTTTATAGTTTCTATAGCAGAGAATAGAAACTTCTAGAAGGATATCGTATCTTCCTTCCTAATTGAAATACCACCATAATTCTCGAATATTCTGTGTCCTTCATTCCCTCGTCAGGTCTAGGGTTATTGCCCTGATATCTTATACAGCAGCCTATAGAGCTATCTATAAACCTCTCTTTCTTACGATAAAAATGACAACGCAGGAAAGCAATACAACAAATTCGTAACAATCTACTCAAATTTTGAATTAATTCTCTCACAAAGTTGATTGTCCATCTGTACCTTTATTCTTCGATAAGAGAGCGTTATGATTCAAAAACGAAACATGGAATGTGGACTTGCAAAAATTTTGTTGATTAGTATAAAATGTTGGCGAAGTTGAAAAATTGGAGAAAAAAATCCCAAATCCAGAAATTATGCGCTCAACACTAAATACGACGTGTTTTGCAAGTATGTGAAATGATCAAGGGGTAAACATTCCCGCCTGTTTCTACATTCATTTTATGCTTAGTTCTATTAATGAAATTCCATTTGCCTATAGTCCAAAAGTTTCATAAACTTCTTACGCTTGATAACCATAATAGCTGTTTGACATTTAAAACATTTCCGTCAACAATTTAAAATCCTGGGAGATAAAAGCTTCCGGAAAAAAAGAAAAGAAAATCATTAAATTTAAATCCGTTTCACTAACAAAGCCCCTTTTCACGTCCATTTTTATTTAAATAACATCATTAAAACCCATCTGTGGTCTCGCGCTCACGGCGTCTAACGAGTAAAGCTTTCCTGACCGACAACTTCATTAAACGCTTTGTCCTGCATTTTTGTCCGAAAAACGACTTTTTTCGATCCCTCCTAAGTCCGGGGGATTATTATGTTAGAAAGGAGAAACGCGAGCGGGACTGCCGCCGAGAATAATGAGCTGGTAGGGTGATTATTATCTAACGAACAACAAACCGATCGGTGAAGGAAAAAATGGGCATCTGGTGCATGTCTTTGACATTTTTTTTTTTTTTAATATGAGAATCTTCTTTTTTTCAAGCTTCGATGGACAGTAAGAAAGGACAAAAGTTGAGAACAAAATGAATTTATCACCAGAAATGAAACACAAATATGATTATGTCTCGAGGTGAAACGCATTTGTCATAACGTTTAACCAGATTTTCGATCCCCTCTTCGATACGCGTTGCCGCCAACAATTTGAGATTGCTCCTATTGTTTCTTTGAGGCTTCTGGTTGGGCTTGAAATTCTTTAAGTTTTTTTGTTTTGTTTTTAATACGCGAATCTTCTTTTTTTTTCAAGCTTCGATGCATCGGAAAATAAAATTAAAATGAGTTGAAAACAAAATGAATTTATGATTAAAAAAATTATGCCCAAACAAGATTACTTTACGAGAGTGAAGTGAATTTGTCATGTCAGTTGACTAGATTTTGTAATCCTCCACTCTTCAAAGAAAGTTGTCAGAAATGATGGGAAATGGGTCTTATTGTTTCTTTGAGATCTTCACGGGAGCCACGATGGCCTGGTAGTAAGTTTCGGATTCAGAACCGGAGGGCTTCACGCTCGAGACCCGCTTGTTCTCGTCGTCTGACCTCGGTTCGAAGACACTCACAATATAGTCCTGGTTTTTATTTAAAACTGGAGTTAATGTGACTGAACTGAACGTGAGGCTCTTCATTAGACTTAAAAATCCTTTCAGCTTTTTTTTAAACAAAGAATATGGAGTAGAAATGTCTCGGCCTTTCCCCTCAAAAATTGTCATTTTAACCTGCTGTTAACTCGTTGCGTAGGATTCCAGTTACTTCCGTTTCTCTGTAACTATTGGATCTAAATCGTTGATCAGTCTTCTATTGCGACAGGTTTGTTTCATTGCTCTCCTTAATCGAGTCCACTTTCCAAAACTGAAGATCTAGCCAGGTGGCCGGAACTTCCAGACTAATAAGAAATCTAAACCACCGATACGACAAATGTCTGATTCTTCTTGGTGGTTATGTTGAAAAGTAACTATATTTGCTTATAACTTTTGGTAATTAATTCCTTTTGTCTTTTTTAATGATTCTTTGGAGCCTGAAAGAATAACCGTTGTATAAAAATAGCTTGAAATTCTTCTTTGGAATTATATTGTTTGAATGGTAGGTTAAAATTAAGATTTGTCAATTAATTTGGGGAGAAAAATTTCAAAATTTTAATGAGTTTGTCTCAAAAATGTATAAATTTTATATTCTTACTTTCTTTTATTCAACTCCATATAATTAAATCAGTAAATTTCATAACTATATGAATGGAATTTTGTTTCACTTCTTTTTGGACTGTGGTTCTGAAATTTTGCATCACGATTAAAATACTTTAATTCGGAAATAATTCAACTAACATATAAATTGTAATTGAATTTTGTTTAAAATTAATTATTTAACACAAAAATTATTTTATTAATGAATAGGCATTTTTTATGTTAATGTCTACGATAGCAAAAAAATTATTACAAATACAGAGAGATCGTAATAAAAATGTAAAATGCTTGAAATCTTAGAAACTATAAATAAAATAAATACATTATACCACAAAAAATATGTAAGGAAAGGGTTCATTTTAGTCTATTTGATTGCAGATATTTGATATTACAAAAATAAATCTCACGAAAAATTGTATTAAATTCTTAATCTTTATCTCCATGTTTTGTAGCTATATGCTTATAAATTGTTACGTTTAGAGTGGCGTATATTTATTTATCAATGCTTCAAGGTTGTGCATTTATCTTTTTCTATTAGATTAATGCATTAACGAGAACACTGATAAAATAGCCACTAGCATTTAAAATAACGTTAATTTCCAATCAATTAAATAAAGCGTTCTTTCTGTTCACCGTTATATACAACCTTGGCATTTGGGAAAAGAAAGATTTATTTAGTAACTTTTAATTTGTTGTTAAATTAGACACTAAAGCTTCCAACAAAATTAATCCCAGCATGATTCATTTAAATATTGATTATAAGACTACAGAAAGTTAAATAAATATTAAATGAATTAAAAACTAATTCATTGTATACGTTTATGTACCATAATTATATACAGTTGACAATCCTATGCAATTCTACCAACGGTACTCTACAAAAGTTCCAAATATATAAAATGTAACTTATTTCCTCGACTTAAAGAGTTCAAAATATTCTAATTAAAAAGACAAAAAAAATCATTTCATTCTTATTAATAGTTATTTAATGAACTGTAAAAACATTCATGAGTGACGTTATATTTCAAATGCACAGTTTCTGAGATTCCAAACCATTTTTAAAAAAAATAATAGATCTAAATTAAAGTGGAACTGAATTTTGCCAATTTTCACCACAAGACATTTAAAATACAACCGTTTTTGGCTATAATTGTTTGTATAGTTTATTAATCTGAGTGTTAATTTAATAATAGAATAAATTATTTCACTTTTGGAACTTTATGAATTTTTGTTCTTGGTTTAATTCTATTTTTTTTTTCAAAACCGGATTTGCTTTGGAATAGAATTCTGGAAAATACTGTAATTCATCGTAATAAGCATTTTTACTTCCTCGTATACGTAGTATAGAGAAAGTATAGTCAGCGTCAGACAATTCAAACTCGAGATTTTGACTAATTTCCATGTTTCAGACCTCTCTGAGTTCGAAGAATATATTTTTGGAAAATATCCTCCTGTCTGTAACAAAGATAACTCAAAAATTAATTGAGATAGATGGTTGAAATTTGGTATACTTAACACTAAATTTGTAGATTTTTGTCAAATTTTGTGTAAAACCTGCTCAAAGGAAATCTGTATGTCCATCTATTTGAATAAAAGTTAACACAATAATTAAAAAACAAAAATAGCTAGATAAATAAAATTCAGTGCACAAATTGAAAATCTATAGTGCAGACACCAAACAAGTTTTGAACCAAATCCAATTATGGGTTGACTGTCTGTCAGTCTTTACTTTCATAAATAAGTAAAAGCGATAATTCAGAAATGCAATGACTTAAATCTATCAAATTTGGTATAGGAATTTGTGGCTACAAGTGCAGTTTTATGTCAAATTATGGTTTCAATGTTTTGAGAAAAACATATCTAAAAAAACAGATTAGATTTTTGGATACTGTTAAAGCATTCCAGAGATTAATCGCCAAATAACTCACCAAGGATGACATGATAAATTCAGTAAAAATACTGAATTCACGCCAAAAGTTAATATTTCGTAACTACTGTATATCAATGCTATTTAAGGCATTCTTTAGCATGGCAAGTAGATTAGAGAGTATGCGAGAAAGTTTTGGGGAGACCACTTCGTTGGTTTTGAATCGTCACCAAATGATTTAAGTAGCAAATAAGTGCCAACACGCCTTCTCCAATTTTCTACACCACATTAAACCATCAAATGTTTCATCTTCAATGTCTAATTCCACTTGCTTAGTTAAAGATAGCATTAAATAGATATTTTTTTTTCTAAACTATAAGTAGGACAAATTATTTATATTTTTAATACCTATTTTCATGTTCAAATCTCATAAAGTACTGAATTTTGAGGCTTCTTTCTGAATCAACTGCATTTCCATCAATTTGAAGCGAGCATGCGCAGATTATCAATAAATACTTTCCTTAAACTTTCTGTGTAAATTATCAGCAGACTGCGTCCTTCCGGGAAAAAGGTTTCCTTCTGTTTAGAGAAGATTAATGGAAACATGCGGTTGACAGAAGAAATGATTATTTAAAAACGCTTTCTTTGTCTCTTTTGATAGATTTTTCGAATTTCGATAAACAACGCTCCCTGTCGTTTAACGCTTGTTAAACCCGGTCGTGGAATTTCGTTCAGAATTTAATAACTGAAAAACATTTTCCAATCTTGCGCTTATTTAAAGTGTTCTTTTATTTATTTATTTTTTATAAAATGCATTCTACTTTGGCAACATTAAAAACTCCAATTTAAACCTTTTATCCAACGATTTTATTAATAAGATAGCTAAAATAATGAATTGCATTTAGAGCATTTTTAGTGAATCTTTAGTATTTCTAAAAAACAAATAGTAGCCCAAATAAATCATACAATCGTACTTTAGAATATTTAAAAGTACATTTTTTACATCGATGAAATCATAAAATTTGATTGGTTTTAAAGTCCCCTATCATACAATCAAATCCATATTTCAAAATTCGAAGTGTTTTTCACTGGAGTTGGGACTAATCTAGGATAGATTAGGTTGTTATCTAGTAATAAAATTATCAGCTTCTGAACCGGAAATGTTCCAGATTCGTAACCTGAATTCGTCAATCATCTGCCGTTTATGTAGGGTTGATGCGCTATAAATCGCAAATCAAGTAAATTAAAGTTGAGTAGATGAATGTATTTGAATCCGAAAAATCAGAAAAACAATCCGTTAAATAAATTCCTCGTTATATATGATTTATAAGCCAAAATTGTCAAACTTTGGACAAAATTTGTCTATAGATAGAATGGTTGTCTGTTTATCTATACATCTACACAATTGCCAAAATCTAAAAATGCAACAATATAAATAAATGAAATCAAATACGTGGTCTTGAAGCGAAATTTTAAATTCATATGAATATGAACTGCAAGCCAAAATTGTCAAAGTTTCTGACAAAATTTGTCAATAGGTTGAATGGTTGGATGTTTATCT
>JAPMOR010016130.1:749309-760429 GCA_026543865.1 Argiope aurantia | reverse complement strand
AAGCCAAAAATTTTCATATGAATATGAACTCGAAGCCAAAATTGTCAATGTTTCTGACAAAATTTGTCAATATGTTGAATGGTTGGCTGTTTATCTATACGTCTGCATATGTGCCAAAACTTGAAAATGCAATAAGATAAGTAAATGGAATTCAGTTCGTGATCTGGGCGCTAAATTTTAGATCCATATATAATCTCCAATCCAAATTCGTCAAAGTTTGGATAAAACATGTCAATAGGTAAAATTATGGGCTGTATATCTATTCAGATACACAAGTTCCAATCTTGAAAATGCAATAAGATGAGTAAATGAAATTCCAAACGTGGTCTTGGTGCAAAATTGTAGATCCATATATAATCTCTAATCCAAATTCACCAAAATTTGGATAAAATTTGTCAGTAGGTAGAATGGTTGGAAGTTTATCTATTTATCTACACAAGCGCCAAAATTTTAAAATGCAACAAGATAAGCAAATAAAATTCAGTACATGGTCTTGACGCCAAATTAGGGTTTATACAAAAACCGACTTTTTGAAAAACCGGTTTTCGAATTCGATATTTCCAAAAAAAACGGTTTTAGCTGGTTTTCGAATTTTTTGTCAAAAAAAATAAATAGGAAAAACTAAAATATTTTTCCCTATTCTACTTTTTTATTTTATTTTAATTTATATAAAATAACAAAAGACGAAATCAATATCAAAGTCAAAATATAAAAACCAACATTAAAGATTGCATATACATATTACTTACACAAAATAACGAAAACTCAAACAAAAATTTCAAATAATATTTATATTATTTTCACTAATTTTAATTTCTCCTAAGAAAATAGGGTTTTAAAAAACAAACTATCCACTGAATGGTGGCTAAGTCCCGTTCTTCTTTTGGACACAATATTGCCTGAAATTGAAAATACTCGTTCACTAGTTACTGAGTTTGGCATCAAATTACAAATCCAAGTTTTTTGTTCTTTTATTCGTTTGTTCAAATAATGAAAATTCAGCTTTCAGTGTCTTTGGATTTGTAAGTTTTTCTTCAGGGTCTTCAAAAAATTAAAGAATTATATTATTTCCGACAATTATTTTATGAACTGCTTTGAAATGATTATGTAGATTGCTCGTAGATGATCCTTTGCAGCTCAACATTTTATTACAATGATTTCAGATTGCCTTGTCTATCCTGAACTTTTTGAAACTATCCCAAACTTCCGACTTACTCATTTTTATCTAAAAATGAAATTAAAGTTATTGAATAAATATTTTTGGTTTACTTTACAATTTTATTATTTTTACTATTAATATTAATGCAATTTAAAATAATCTAATCTACACGTTTTCTAGGAATTTTGAAAAAAACACACTTCTTAATCGTATTCCAATGCTTGCTAAAGACATAATTTATGTTAAAACGGTGCGAAAGAAAATATGGAATATTTTAACACCCTGTGTTTTATTTAAAAGTCCATTAAACAGAAGCCAGAACTTCTTATTTTACACTAATTTTTGATAGAAGAAATTTATATAATAAAATTTAAATTTTAAAATGTAAAATAGAAAATATAAACATAAAAATTAAACATACTTAATACTTACGTTATTTTTACCAAATATAATAACTTTATATTTTAGTTTCCAGTTTTCACCTTCACAATATTAAGCAAACGTGTCGTGACTCGGCACGGATAGGATTTTGAGACCACATTTCGACAATTCCATTTCATTAAGGGGTGAGACGCGGAACGATGAGCACATTTGACCTTGGATTTCTCGCATTCGATACTTTTTTAGTTCTATTTTTTTTCACGTATATGTGAGTGTTACGTCATTTCTGACAGCATTTTATTTTAACTGAATATTTCGTATTGATATGGCTAATTCAAGTGGTGTAAAAAAGTTTTCAGGAGTGGTACGAAGAAAATTTTATATGATATCATGAAATACTGTGATCAAGAAGCAGAAAACGGGGAATTATTTATTCCTTTCACACGTTCTTCAAAACGAGCCAGTCAAATTGCTGACGTTTCTATTAGCATTGACTTCATACTGATAGACAAAATATCCGACGAAAAGCAAAAGATGAACTATATCAAACTTTTGTTTCACCTAGAAAAAAAAGTGAAAAGGGATGTTCATGAAAAACATAAATTGACGAATTCAAGGCGCAACTGTGCAGTGCACAAGCACTGACCAACGTAACTTGCAACGTTGAAAAAATGTGTTTGCTGCCCGTTGCAAATCAAATAAGTTCAAAATTAATTTTTGCATAATAATATGAATGCTTAAAACCGGTTTTCTTAATTTAAAAACCGGTTTTCGAATGTGATAAATTTACTTTAAAAAACCGGTTTATTAAAATCGAGTTTGAAAACCGTCAAACCCTACGCCAAATATTAGATTTGTATAATAAAACTTTCATAGAAAGATATCGCATTCCATTGATAAAAATTGTCATTTATGATCAATAGCAGGTGCTATTTCTGTATAAAACATTACTTCCTACTACAAATTTTTCAGTTCTGTTAATTAAAATCAAGCACATATTATCTGGTATTAATAAAAGATAATCATCTTCTCTTTTCTGCAGAATTTCCCAAGTAATCCAATTACTTTAAAATAAATTCATGAACAATAATCCGATTACTAATCAAAAACAGAAACAAATCAGATTGAAGTAAAAGCGACTGAGCGACAAAGTTTTTCTTCTGCCTTCGAGATTTTACTAAAACGAGATTTCATAATAAGCCAATAACTTCTTTCAAAGATGCGAAGCTGGAACACAAAAGGTTTAAAGTTTGAATGTTGGTAATGAGCATATGAATAGAAGTAGTGTACTGGATTTTTTTTTATTACGTGAAGATTGAAGATCATGAAAAATTTAATTTGAAGAATGCATATAATTGTTCGAAATCTGTCGTAGAATAGTAGTCTGCTCTGTTAAGGAATATGGAAATAAATCATTTTCAAAAAACGGTATTCTGATAAAAATATCATTATTTTTCATACGAAGTATAGAGAAAGTCTGATAATCGTAAAGAAATTCAATTAAACTTTGGATTTTGGAGTTCAAAAAACATATTTTTGACATTTTGTCTGTCTGTAAACACGAAAATTCAAAAATGCTTTGAGCTAGATTGATGAAATTTGATATATGGAAGCATATAGCATATATCTACTAGCATTGATATATAGCATATATCTGCTCTCAAATTTTGAAAGAAATCCATTTAGAGGAAGTCTGTCCGGCTCTTCGAATACACGATAATTTAATAACCAGAATTACAAAATTAAAATTCGGAGAACAGATTTAATATCTAAAATGTGAATACTTAACAAATTTTAGATCAAACCTATCGGAGGACTAACCACCTGTCGATCTATACTTTCACATGCATGCAAACACAATAGCTCAACAACTCAAAATATTCAATCAAATTTGGTTTGTCATCGTGTGGCTACAACTATAGTTTTGAGCCAAATTTTGGATTCAGTTGGTCGGAAAAAAATATATATTCGTTCAATTGATTCAAATGCCAGATTCCTGCCAAAAATCAATATTTCGTAACTATTATTTGCCAATGCCATATGAGAGATTCGCGGCATTACGCAGGGTCCACAATTTTAGTCAGGAGGAGAGAAATCTTCGGGAGACCACTCCAACTGTTTTAATACTTTTTTCTATGGCATAACAAATCTTAAATTTTTATAATTGTGTGAGTGTGTGTGAGAGAGAGAGAGGAGAGAGTGTGCGTGCGTGTGCGCGCGCTTTAAATGATAGTGCATTCCGTTAATTCTAAAAACTGCATTTTGCGAAAATCTTTTTTAAGAAAATAGCACAATTATCGTGTGAGTGATAAAAGATACCGATATACCATCAATCTTGTTAAAAAAAATGGCAAATTTTTTTATAAGATGATAAAATTGATTTCATGTATATTGGGCTTCATCATAGAAATCAATAAAAAAAAAGTTATAAAATTTTTTGAAAGGAAACCAAACACTATGCAAAAGCTACGAGCTTGTTGATAAATAAATGTAAGCTGAAGTTGTCTCCGAACTTTCTCATACATCCCGAATAAAGACTTTTCCCCCTCTACCCCTAGGCACATAAAAATTATGGATTTTGGACAGGACCGTCAACCAAGGAGTTTTCATATTTGCATTTTCAAAATCTTGCAGATAAGAGTTTTGTACTTCGTAATATAATAATGAAAATCGAGCAAGTATTTTAGACTGTTTTTTTTATCCAGTTGACACCAAAATTAAACACAGAACCGCATTTTTAATGCAAAAAAAACCACCTATCAGGTTTTATTAATCTAACATGCTGAGTTTCTTTTTTTAAGTTATTGAATTTACATGCATGCGAATGTTCTGCCGGACAGACTCAACCCATTAACGTTATAACAATCAACACCATCAGTCGAAATAGTAAAAAAATATCAAAAATTTAACTTATCAATTGAAAATCAAAAATTAAAAATATCAAAAATTAAAAATTAAATTTAACAAAAAAAAAACAACAATAATATTGAGTGCTTCACATTTATTGCTTGGGCGCAAAATTACTGTGGGAAAAAAAATTTTGGTATATCAATTATTTGAACGAAACTAAGTGTCTAAATTAGTCAATGAAAGTGAAAAATTGAAAGCTTTTGTTATTTTGAATTCGTTGTCGCTTTGGAGGTTTATAGCTGTTTATTGACCACCGGCCGGAACTTTCAACTGCACTCTGGGAGGAGACTTGGCTTAAAATGACAGAAATTCTACAGAATGAAGATAAACATGCTCAATGTGGAATAGAAATTAAGATGAAATAAAAACGAATGATATAAATGTAAAAAAGAGTAGAATTAAAAATTCATCTTAATTATGAAAGAAGGGGCAAAACCCTGAATTGAGAATATCTTAAATTGAAAGAGAGGACTTTTTGAAGTTTGAAGAAAGCGAAACTTTTATACAATTTGTACAAGAATTTTATACATTTTAGTTAACAGTGATGTTTTTGGCATTTTGTGAAGATTAGATTACTCTTTCGAAAGTATTTGTTTTCTGATTGTACATATCATTGATTGTATATAGGATTAATTTAGTTTAGATTTTTAAGTCACTTTCAAACTTGTTTTGTTTCTTATCACGCCAAATTTTAGTACATACAAATCCGTAAAGTAACCCAAGTGTATCACAATTCTCTTAGCAGGCCACTCATTATAAAAATTAAAATATTCGCACATCAGTATGTGTAAAATATTTGTCTAATTTCGGTTTTGGAAGGTCATTTTCAAAATTTTTATGGATATAAATATACCGAGATCGAAAAAAATTTTCTTTGAGATTTATTTAATGTGCATACGAATGAATATTTCAATGAAATACTTTTTGCTCTATTAATGGGCGATATAAGGAAAGAATAATACATCATAAGTGCTGTAAGTATGTCAACGCTTAGTGATAATATTACTGGCTTAATTATTGTAATTACAAATATATTTACATAATTGTGTTTATTTGGTCATATAAAACAATCATTAATGTTATGTTTAAAGTATTTCATGAACGCCAATCAAATAAATAATTCCTTTTTCATTACTGGAAATAAATATTCCGGAATTTTTATTCTTGGGAAAATAGCTTTTATACATCATTATCAGTGTATGGGGAATGTTTTTTTTTTCTAAATACTGTGTTATACCTGAAAGTGAATAAGATATCTTATTTTCTAATCATAGTATTAGAATACGATGAATTATATTCTTTCTATTTTATTGTTTATACATCAGTTTATAGTTTTTTTAATTAATGAATGAAGCAAAATTTTCGAATGATTAAATTTCTTGAATAACCTGCTTAATTGTTCAAGAAACAATTCTATTTGTTGTTGAAATTGATTACATAGTTTTAAAAGTTGGAAGTTTAAATATATTTTTAAAGCAATAAAAACCATTATTTGCTTGTTAGATTTTATTATTGGTTGTTCTACATTCTCAATGTTATTATTTTTTTATCTTGATATTGAGTTACGAATATATATATAAAATGGCTTTTTTAGAAGTAAATTGAGAAAAACAGAAATAGGGAATTTGAGTAAATATTTATATTTGGATGGTAGGGATAGATTAAAAATTTTAGATATTAAAAAAATGATAATAGTATAGGCTGATTACAATTAGGAATTAGGATTACAATTAGGAATTAGGATAATAGTATAGGCTGATTACAATTAGGAATTAGGATTACAATTAGGAATTAGGATAATAGTATAGGCTGATTACAATTAGGAATATGTTAACTTACAGATAGAAACAATTGTAAAATAACGAGAACAGCTGGAACGAGAAAATAAAGAGGGTGGAAAGGAAAAACAATCTGTTAGAAAAACGGAAAATGCTAATTGAATTAGAAAAGTTGAAACTAAATACTTCAAATAACTCAGTTGAAATTTCAAACTCAAGTCATCAGAAATATCATCAGGAATTGTAGAAAATAGTATCAAAGTTTGAATCAAATAAAACGAAATAAGCATTTATCTTATTGCTTATTGAACAAGCCAAGAAGTTTAAAACAGACAAGCAAGAGTGGTTTCTCACATTTCACGCCTTCTACCGCCAGATGTCGTACCGCTTATTTCTAGAGAGCTCGAGGAAAAGTTTGAAGATTATGATCACGTGAAAGATTTGCTGATGAGAAGATTTAAACTAAGTCTTGAGACATTTAGACTTAAGTTTATCCAGCACCAGAAAACCACTTAAATTCTCGTGGAGAAATTTTGCATTTGAATCGATTTTTTTAATGGATCTTGGGTGTTGATGCGACAGATTTTAATAAGTTAAAAAAAGCTCTTGGGTACCGATCAAATGAAGATGTTATGAGATTCTATGAGCTTTTTGTGAACATTTCATGGACTCTTGGAAAAAATAATGTTTCGACGGAATTAGCTGATATACTGGATGAGTATGAAGATTATTGAATTATGTATTATTTCATCAGTGATTCATTGAGACCTTTTTAAAAAGTGGTCTGTAATCAATAATTTTTCTATTTCAGTTTATCAAAACTACTTTACTTTACCAAAACTACTTATATACAGATAAAATTATAATCAATAAAAAATTAGTTTTGAAAACATTTGAAGGGAAAAAAAGGCAACTGAGAGTTGAATTATTTAAAGGCCCTTTAAAGACTTAATCTGGCCTAATGAAATGAAATGAAAAAATCACTGCCTTCCTAAAATTAAGCCGCATCTTGCTCTAATCACTGAATATACCCTGAATCATTTAGATTAAATATTAAACGTTGTGAAAATTATTAGGTTTTCTATTCCGTTCTGACAAAGCTAAATAAAACTATTATACCACTCACAACATCAAGGCAATTGATTCAATAATGATTCATTTCGAAAGATTAAATTGAATACGAACTATGATAGTACCAGAACCATTGTTTTGTAGCAGCATATCTATGTTATTAGGATCCCATTCAATCAAAGCAATCCGATCCTATGTCTGTTCTTTTAATTTATAATACAAAAACTACATCTATAGCTCTCTACTTCCTTAAACTGACATGAAGATCCGTTTTCCTTTTATTGAGACCAATACCAGTATCAGTCTAGGATTACTAAACTTTCAGTGAAAGGTGTAATTTTTGGAAACAAAGATGCAGTTTTCAAAGTCAACCTCAATTTTTCCTTCATTTCAATCGCCTTGAAATTGTTAAAAGTTATATTTATTATAAGACCATTTTTTGCCGATGTTTAAATGCATGATTATAATGTTGTTGTTTTTTCTCTTCTACGAAGAAAGTAAACCTATTTTAAAAAAAAAAAGACATTCTACAGAAGGGCTAATTCAACTTTTAAACCTATTTATCAATTCTTGAAAATAGGTTTTTATAGATCATGCTTACTATAATTTTCGTGAAAGCATGAGCTTTAAAAGACTCAGAAATATCTACTTCCAAAAAGAATGGCAAAAAAAATGCCAAAGCATATTTCTAATTGCTTTCCGCGCCAACAGGCCAAAACATTGAAAAGTGTTCCACCAGAAGAACTTTTCGCTCGTTTATAATAATAATAATAATAATAAACGAGAGCTGCATCAACATGTCCAGGACAAAAATATTCAAGAAAATGCACCACCTAGCACCCGTCACCTTCATTATTATTACTCCAGGACACATTGTGTCCGGGGACATTAGGACCCATAACAGAGACATGAAAGCATCATTTATCACTTGACTCGAGACAGCAAACGAAATCTTTGAGCTGCACTGAGAAAGTCAGTGGGAGGGTGGTACCAGGGAGGCTGAGAGCCCCCACACCCCCTTGCGCAGAAAACAAAAGGTGAAGAGGGTGCAATTGGAGTTGACAGAGATGGATTGATGTGGAGGAGTAACGTGATTTTTATAACTGGTGGCAGTTTGTGTAGGATAGAAAAATGGCAGAAAGCATTTTTGCATGATTTTGTTTGGAACTTTTTTTCCCTCCTTAGTTTAGAATTCTGCAGTAGTAGTTCCACCGAAATACTTTTGAACAAGGTGTGGGATAAGGATGCTTATACAAATGGATTGTCTATCCATTTGCTCAACTTAGAATTTTGCCCTTCGATCTGAATTATTGGAGGTACTTGAGAGCTGAAAAAAAGAGAAAGAAAGGTACTTTTTTTTCTTCAATTTTTAACATATGATTAATGCCTGTTGGTTAGAGTCCATCACTATTCAGCTTCTTTTATTTTGAATTATGTCTATCCCAGAGAACTCTTTGCAAGGTAACAATACGTAAGTTTCAGTTGTGGCAAAATAAAAATAAAAAATTAACTGTAGAAGCTAATCTACAATAGATTTTGAAGCCACACTAAAGATACTTTGAGGCAGAACTCGTATTTTTGAACCACGGTTCAGACAACGAGAAAGACAGATACACCAGCACCCATTTCTACTAATTTCTATGCCACACCAGCAAGAGGATACTGTATCCGTGACATAATTCACATACACACTCTGTTATTGAGCTCCCTAATCATCGGATATGAAGTCTGATACGAAGTTGGGGCCGCGGTGGCCTAGTGGTTAGGTCCCAGCTTCAGAACCGGAGGGTTTCCGGTTCGAGACCCTATTCCACCGAAGAAGCATCGTGTAAGCGGTTTTGGTGCACGTTAAATCGGTCGGAGCCAAACGTCCTCCCGTTTGAGTGATGTGGATGTTTGGAAAGGAGGGCGCCAACTCAGATGTTATCCTCGTCATCGGATCGTGATTCATAATTACTGTATAAACCCAAAAATATCTTTAGTGTTGCTTTAAAATGAGATGTTAATATAATTAAATTCCCACGAAGTCACTCTGCCCTTATTTTACCGAAAAGCGCAATGTGTTAACAAAGCAAATTGTGAGAAAGTATAACGAAACAAATGTCTAGAATGAGACATAAATAAAAAAATAAATGGTTTCATGCAAAAAAATTTAAGTGAATCTTCTCAATACGCGATACATATTTCTTAATTCATCTGGATAAGATAAAATAGATGTTGATAGGAAAAAGAGAAATATAGACTTTTGAGCAATTATCAATAGCTTTTAATAATTATCTTGATTAACTTACAATAACGATAACTGAAATTAATTTACAATATCGCTTAAACTAAGCTTTAGAAAATTGCTTTTTAAAAAAAAATTAATGTTATTAAAATTGTTTAGTAAAATTTCAGTGTTAGTAAAACAAATATGAAAAAAATATGGATATTTTGCCAATTTCTTCAACTTAATATACTCTCAGTTAAAAAATATAATATAAATTTTTAAAACATTATAATCTAACCACTAACTGATTCGCTGAGGGCTTAATTTCAATTAAATTTCTAAAGATGACAATGAAATCCCAGCAAAATATTTCTAATCATCAAACTATGATAAGCATTAAAGGCCATTTAACCCTCTCATTCTTAAGATCATTCAAGTTCAGGTACCTCAGAATACTATTGAGTTCTTTCTAATTTTAGAAAACTTCTCTACTCCCCTCCCTCAATGTCTCGGAATTTCAATTAATTATATTTAACAAAAAGAAAAGAAATTTCGCAATAGCATTTAGTTTACCTCGAACCGTTGAACGGCTGTTTCGGTCCTTTCATTTTTGATAGAATTAAACTTTAATTAATTAATTAATTAAGACTTTTGACTTTAATTAATTAATTAAAGCCAAATCCTATGACATAACTATCTTATAATCGCACATTGATTTTCTAATTCTTCGTGTAACTTTTGCAGACAATAAACAGAACCTTCTTTAGCTACAAACAATGGAAGGAAATCAGGCGATCAAATATTTGACGAAAAAATGAAAACGAGTTGAGTTTTTTTTTTTTTTTTCTTTCTTGGATATTTAGTTGAGTCTTGGTGCCGGGGCACTTCTATTCATATTGAGTGTTAAAAAATATCATCAAGGACAAGTACATTTTATGTACTTGTCCTTGTACAAGTCCTTGTCCAAGTACAAGTATGCAGTACTACTGCCGGTGCAGTATTTGAATTTTATTCCAACAATGAATTGTATTGTTGAAAATTATGCAAAAAAAAACTTTAATAAAATAAATTCATGAAAAAAATTTTGAAAATAATATTTATTTAATTATGTAAAAATCCTTTTTGCCTATAGGTTTTTTGTTACTTATCGCGAAAAAACGCCAAAATCCGGTTTCATTATTAATTAATTAAAATTTGAAAAAAGATTGTTCCGAATTGAAATTTTACTCTTCGAAGTAATATATTTTGGTCAAATTTGGTAACTCTAAGACAAACAGTCTGGCTTGTAGAGAGCCAAGGGACTGATACACACTCTCATTTATTGTTGTTGGAGATTAACGAATAGAATAAATAATATTAGAATTACTTCAGTAACCTTAACTAATATTTGATATTAAACAAGCATTTTGAATTTTTATTAAGACAAAAATTTTGTCTAATTTAAAAACCTTATTTTGAATAAAATAAAATAGCAGCCGCTGTAACCAAATGATGTCTTTGATGAAAACACTGTTATATTGTTGATAAAGAAATAAAAGTAATTGGCTAAAATTCCTGTTTGGTTCTTGAGAATAAATAAATCGAATTCTTTCATGAGAAAAATTCATAGCTA
>JAPMOR010016130.1:666855-749299 GCA_026543865.1 Argiope aurantia | reverse complement strand
GCTGTAACCAAATGATGTCTTTGATGAAAGCACTGTTATATTGTTGATAACGAAATCGAAGTAATTGACTAAAATTCCTGTTTGAGAATAAATAAATCGAATTCTTTCATAAGAAAAATTCATAGCTAAATTTAATGTATTTTCAAAAAGCCTTAAACAAATGAAGTCACTTAGTATATTAACTTATTTTAAATTTACTATCAGTAAATTTATTCTATTTAACAAAGACTGCAATTAATTGTAAATGCATTCTATAATATTCTGAAGACAAATTTTCACATAATTTTCACAATTTTTTTTATTATAATATTTATATATAATAAAAAAATCATAAATTTGTTTCTCTAATTTTCAATAATTTTTTAATTAATTTAATACAAAATAAGCGATATTTAATAAATTATATTACAATGTATTATGTATGTAAGAATTGTATTTAATTATTGATTTGATTACAATATTTATTAATTACATTATTTTTATTAATTATTAATTTTATTACAATATTTACTAATTACATTATTTTAATAATTTTTAATTTTATTTACATTTATCCTTTAGATTAAATTAGTTATTTTATTTAATTACATTAATTTTATTACAATTAATAACAATGTTTCTTATAGCTGAAGAATAAGTATACATTAAAACCGCTGCCAGAATACATTAGAAGTATTCTAAAAGAATATTAAAAGTTTAAATGCACTGGATTAACATTTTATATGAGGAACAATTACAGATTTTTTGGCTTATTTTCATGTTTTCTTATTAATAAAAATTTAACTCTTAATTAAAAGTTTCAACATTTTATTAAAACCTACTTTATACTTCAATACTTGTGAACAAAATTTGAAGTATTTCTATAAATTACTTGGGATAGAAATTAGCCAACGGCGATTTAAAAAAAATAGCTTGATTCAGTTGATATTCTGATTTCAATTAAAAAATATTTCAGACTATAAAATGTTTTCGTGCATTCAAACAAAAGTAAATTTTACATTGAAAATATTTTACATGTAATTATTTTTGCCCCGAGTAACGTAAGGTATATTAGCTGTAAAAAAACCTGTGATACTTTTAATTTGAGAATTATTTTATTAGAATTTTAGAAGTATCCCAGAAATAAAAGCTACTTCAGATGCCAGCATATGATCCGGCTGTGCTGAGTTCTAGGAAAATATATGGGCTGCAATTGATAACTTCTACATCAATTTTTCGTCCAAAAAAAGACTGAGAATTTTCTAACTTGGTTACCGATCTGGTGGATTAAAATTTCTCAAAATTATCCCTGTTCCGGCCTTAGATAGCTACAGTGAACTATACCTGTGAAATTTCTGGAATTTTTCGAAAATAATTAATCAAAATAGTTAAATCAGTCAGCATGGTAAAAGGCACGTGCAACGTAATTCCATTAAAGTTCTATTTCCCCCATAAATAATCAAAATATTACTTTATATTAATGATTATACCTTAAAAGTTTAAATCTAAAAATTCTACCAAAATTTCTTGTTAGATAATTATGTTCTCGTCTAAACTAGTTTCAATTAATTTTAATCTTTCCCTAAACTTACAAATTATAATAACTATTCCAAATTATGATGTGGAGGTGCTCGTGACCACTTTGTCACACCGCGGAACTCCGAAACATCACAACATTGCCGTTGCCGGATTTCCAAAAATAAATTTCTATGAAACAGTAATAGATTCATTAAATTTTAAAATAATTTGCATGAAATAATAACTATTAAGCCGATGAGATATCATCTATATCTTATCGTCGTTCTTTGTTTTTATGAAGCTTCATAATCTGTAATATTTTTGAATATCTACCAAACCACACATCAATCTGAAGCCATCCATTCCAAGTGTCTCCTCTCAGCATTTTGATTTGATTAAAACCTCCAAAGTAACATTCAAAGATCAATCGCCCATATTTCCTTCATAAGAGTTTCATCGACGCATTCATAAAACTTCTAATCACCTTGTTACTCTGAGATGGGCACCCTCCCAAATTTGCTTTTGCAGTCCCCGACCTGCTTTGATAATTACCCCGAAATTCCAATCGAGACACATATCTAATCCTCTCTCCCCTTTCGAATAATTCAGAGGATACAAATTACGTCCTTGAAGCAAAGGAAATCCCCCTTTCCCTCGGTTTGAGACTGTGGTGCCAGCCCTTGTTAGAGGGTGTCTCTACAAGGGTGTAAAATTCGATTGGAAAGGATGGGTTTTGAGGAACAAGGGATGCGCCAGCGGTCGCTCACATTCTCCGATAAATTACAATAAAATTATCCGAGTAATCTGCGGTTCTGGAACGTCATTTCTGCTTATAAGATGAGTTTACAATATCGGTGAAAGAATGGCGTGAAATGTGTATCTTATGGGTGGAGAAGAATTGTGTTGTTATAGCTTGAAACGTGGGATAATCGGGGTAGTAACAGTTCGAGTAATTGCGTTGTAAACAATTCTGATATCTGGGAGAATTTGTCTTTGATAAAATGACCATTTGGGCAAAAATTATTGTATATTTAATTGCTCAATTTGGAAAGAGAATGTTTAAACATTTCAAAACTATTTAATCATAAAGTGCGAATAAATTTTTCCACGGATATTATTTTCCTCTAATTGGAGAGAATAGAGGTAAAGTTTTAAGTAATTATTTTAATAAATTTATTGGTAAATTTTCGATTCAGGTACTTGGAATAAAATGGATGCTGAATACATCCGTAAATTTTTTTTTTTTTTTGCCATGAAGTATATTAATTGTTGATACATTTAATTCAATTTTTAGAGACGAAAGAATATTCTCTTTCTATACAGCTTTATTCCTACGCTAGGCGAGGCCGCGGTGGCCTGGTGGCTGCAAAACAGGAGGATTTCATATTCGAGACCCGATTCCACAGAAAAACCCTCGTGTGAGTGGGTCTGGCGCACGTTAAATCCGTCGGGGCAAATGTTCTCCCGCTAGTGTGGTGTGAAAGTGTGGGGAGGGTGTTGCCAGCTCAGGTGTCGTCCTCGTGTAGACACCTGGCAGTAGTTCAAAATTACGACGTCCGTCCCAAAATAGCCCTAGTGTTGCTTTAAAACGGGACGTTAATATAACTAAAACAAAAAAAAGAAGAAGAAAAAGAGCCCACCCAAGGCATTTTGAAAAAAAAAATGTTCTTCTTCTCTTGCCTCTAGTATATTCCATTCGAATTCGTTGTAATGACAATTTTATCCGCCTTATCTTTGAAATAAATCGTAATAAAAAATAATACTGATATAGTCACATCAAAAAAGGCGATGTTTCATATAGGGCGGTGAAAAATTTATCTTTGTGCTTTCACATCCGAATTTGTCTTAGCACTTACAAAATAAGAAAAAAAAATGTGATCGACTTCATCTAGTCAAATTACATTCTGTTTTCATCCAAACTTAAATATGTCGTAATTTTTTTAAAAACTGAAATTTAAAATTTTTATTCAGTCACCGGTCATTCCCGCTGATATTTCGTTCGGACGGCGTCAGACAACGGCGACTGACATTCATTTGTAACATCCATAACTGACAAATATTTCGTTACTTTTCAGTCAGTAGTGATGACAATGCATTTTTCGTTCAGCAATATTGAATGACAATAGTCGCATCATTCATTAATGAATGGCAATACAACTTTCTTTTATCAGTGTTGATTGAAGATATGCATTTAAAAAGAATTTAGTATTTTAGTAAATTTTAATCTTAAGATCAGAAAACGATGCAGCTAAATGCCTGAAACCTTATTCGCTACTTTACATTATCTTTAGTTGCCAGCCTATCAAAGAAATTGGATTTCGTGAGTTAGACTCTAAAGGCACCAAAATATACTTAATTTCTAAAACATTTCGACCAAAATATACTTAATTTCTAAAATTATTTGTAAGTATATCTTACAACAATAGTTTTCAACGAATTATTTACCACAATGAATTATTTACACGAGTGTTCTTGAGATATTAAAAACATTTTTGTGTGCAATTGAAAAATTATTAAGAACAAATTTTTAAAACAGGATAAACATCATTTAATTAGTCTACTAACGTAATAATACTACGCTGTTTAGCATTAAATATCTCTTTTTTGTACGAATCTACTTTTATGTACTTTTTTTTTTCTTTTTTCACTTATCGTGTCAGAAAATTACAAATACAGAGTTCCTGGAGATTCCATAGTTCACTAAACGGAGATTTATCAAAATCCTAAATTCAAATTCACGAAAAATCGAATTTCTTGATAGCAATAAGATGAAGTAAAAAACATGGGAATTGTATGTAGAAATATATTACTTTTCTGTATTTTTTTTTCTGTATTTCAACTCTTGGATTGAACATTGATAACGCTTATTTCCCCAAGACCTTCAATTATACATTTTCGGAAAGAAACATCCTGAGATGGTTCATCCTCTGTTGGGGAGTGCTAATTGGCCAGCACTTCTCATCTGCATAACAATGACTGGCGATAATGAATTTTGCGATCGGCATTCAATATTTCCCACATCGCACCGGAAAGCTTTGAGACATATTTATATTCCGCAGCGAAATGATCGCTCGAGTGACGTCATTTAATTATATCGCCAAGTTGGCTCCATTGTGTGAGCTGGTTGTCTGAACCCAAAGATTTCAAAGTTTGTCTAAATTGCACACCATCGTTCTTGATGTAAAAAGCAGTCTTTTTTTTTTTTTTTTTTTTTTTTTTTTGAAGAAGAAGAAGAAGAAGAAGAGGGTTTTGTGGTCATAATTTTGAAGGTTGAACTTATTTTTTTTAGTGTGTTAGAATATTTGTGTGTTATTAAGAAAATGTTAGGTTTATTAATCTATTTCTATCTAATTATTAGTGTAAAATTCTTAAAGAAATCATTGTCAAGAAATTTATCAATGTAATTTTGATGAATATAATGTTTTTAGACCTCCTGGAATTCAAAACGTCTTCAGAAACATGTCAAGTTCTGAGTATATAAACATGATAATTCAAAAACGTAATAAAATAATTGTAACACGCATCTACACGGTGATTCTTAAAATTTTTAATCAGAATTTTTGCTAAACATGATTTTTATGACGGTCCCTCTCTCATTACCATAGTCAGTGTCCAACCAAAACGAATACTGAGAAGTCTTCTTTTTAACTAGTAAATAGGAGTGGAGGAATATTCCATAAATTTTGATTTAAGTTTAGATAGTTCATTCTTTAAAATCTTTTTATTTATTTATGTTATTTATGCACCAAGTTTTAAAAGGCTGCTTTAAGTTTTTTTTTTACTAATTGTAATATTTTTTTTTTATAAATCAGCAAAAATTGCGAAATATACGAAGAGACTTGTAACAAAATCTTGAGGCAAGTTGTAATATAATATATATTGTGAGATTTATCTTGATTTGTACTTGATTTATTTCGTTAGACATTCTGCTTTAAATGCCAACAAAACATTCAAAGATCAAATTTCTAAGGATATAAAAGAAATTCTAAAAAAACAATAAATATTCAAATTTAAATATTTTTTAATCCTAACTTATTCACCTTATAAAGAAACAATGAAAAAGAATATGACAACCTACTTAATAAAAAACGAAAACAAGAAGAAAGAAATAGAAACAAAAAAAGGTTAAAATCTTTTTTTAAAAAAACCAAAAGAAAATGGGCGATGATGAGAATTTTGAACTAACAATCAGTTTCTGAAAAAAAAATTGTTTTGCTTACATAAAATGCAAACAGTAACTTTGATGATAGCTAGTATATTGTGTAAACAAATTACGAAATTTTGAGCAGCGGTCAGAAAACGAGGGCGGTCCTGGATAGACGCATGCTTATTCCTCTTTAGTGCCACTCTAGGGGTGGGAATATTCAGCACCAAAATATTTAGTGTATGCTAAACTCCGTCACTAAAGATAGAACCAAAATATTTAGTGTACGCTAAACCCCCTTTTTTCGATAAAATCGGGTTTCAGATTAGAAACACTCCAACCCTAAGACGAAGACATTACATACAAGCTACTATGATCCATAAATATAATGGGGGGGGGGTTCAAATTTTAATTTGCAAAAATAAAAATACAGAAAAAATGCAATTCTGATGCAGACTGATGTTTAAGTTGATTGGCTAAAGAATTTTATCATTATTTCACAGTAAACTATTTGATATCCTTTATTACCATTATGCTAAGTGATAATAATGGTGAAATGAGTTATTTACTTTAATTAATAAAAGAACGGTATTCAAAAATAATTTTGAATACCGTTATTTTTATTGTTACAACTTATCCCACGTCTGTTACAACTTGTCCCACATCCAGGCAAGATGTAAAGCCAGTTAGTTTTGAAAAAAATATTTATGGTGTTAAAATCCAACAAAAATTTGTGAATGTTTTTTATACATTTTGAATAAATTCTTAAAACAGTAATAAAAAAATGGTTATAATCAAAAATCTCAAATACATTTTAAAATGTATATACGTTTCCAAAAATTGTTACAATTAGTCCCAGTTTCTCCTACTTAAACTCAAAATTATAAATTGAGATTCAAATCTTTTACGGAAAAGAGGCAATTTATTAAATATGTATTTTCTCCGTGAAAACATTTTATAAAAATAATCATATTCGTCTAGTTAAAAATTGCAAAACATTGTGTATGATATTCCATTTATTTTCAGTTATTGCAATTATATATCTGATCATAATCACTCATATTCATACAAAATATTAATAAATACTATACAAAATATTAATAAATATTTTTTATTTAAATCTACGCTATCCCATTCCCAATAAGACGTTTTGACTTAGTGTTATGGTATCGTTTGCGATATCAGAAGGTTCTAAGTTCGAAATTCAATTCTCTCACAAGTCCATATTATATGTGGGTCACGTATGCACTGAAACTTAGAAAATCAAAAGTCCAAATACTATTGTAATGTGAAAGTAGAAAGAGGATGTGCTGACTCTGATTTCCGCAATTTCAAATTCTAAGGTTCGCCTCAAGACAGCCATATTTCGTCAAAATGGTACGTTAAGATAAGTCTTTAATTATTGGACTTCAAATAAGTGGTAAGTTTTTTCTTGAAAAAACATCAGTTTTTTAAAAATTTAAATCCTTAGTTTTTGAGCAATTTTATTCATAGAATCATTTAAATTTTGTTTATACGTTCATTATCTGGGGAATTACATAAATTTCCAAAGCTTATCTTTTTAATTCTGTTATCCATCTTTAAATATTTTCTCGAATTCTAAATTTTGACAGAATTTTCTTGCGAAAAGCTTCATAAATTAGAATCTAATGCATATTTTTTATCCAAATTTAGGACAGTCATTTTTAAATATTTTCTATACAATTCTCGATCAATGGAATTAGCAATCTCTTCATTTAGAAATTATTTTAATGTTTTATAATGCAAAAAAAATTATGCAAAATCTTAATATTTGAAGACTTTATAAAAATACGGCTTATTTCTTAGTTCAGGAACTATGTAGTATATTTCTTAAACTATTTGCAAAATTTTGAACAAATTATTTGATAAATCTTTAAACTCGAAGTTTTTCGCTTTATACCTCTTTTTAATCAAAAAAAAAAAAATCCACATTTCTCCTAATTTTCAAATAATTTTGAACTGGTATTTCTGTTTCATAAATTTCTTTTCGGTCTATTTTATGCAAAAATACAAAAATAAGGTTTCTTTGAGTTGAGGGAATCAAACAGCAAATAATTGGCAGTTGATGACCTTATACAGATATGTAAGCATCTGTATAATGACAATTGCATAAGTGAAAGAAAATCTGGGCTAAGTTCAAAAAAGTTTATGATTTTTTTAGGAAGTAGATTCTAATGAGAAGCGTATTCTAGCTTCTTGTCAAGAAAATAATAAAAGAAAAACTTTAATGTGACTTGAAGAAATTTTACGTGGAGGGAGAAAAGTCGTTGAGTCAGTCATATGACGAGCTTGTTAGATTTTATGAAGTCATCGACAAAGAAATAACTTCGTTTTTATGCAGCACTTTTTTATTTTAATATGTTTCTATTTTGTATTTATATACATAAAAAATATATTCTTTGTTTCATAATTTTCTTACAAATGGCTGTTTTCTTAGCTCTTGTCTCCAATTAATTTAAATAGCTGTGTATTTATATTCAGAGTTAGACCCTATCTCTGTCACTACTGTATAAATCATTACTATGCCATCATTATCACTGCTGTATAAACAGAAGTCATATCATTAATTTGAATACTGAAAGAGAATTATTGTTAACACCGACCAAGAGAGTTTGGAAGCGTATTGTTACGAAATTTTCTTTACCGGGGTTCGTTTGAATAGTGGGAGTGATATGGTGTAAAGAACGCTCAATCAGCAGGCAGAAGTAGAATAAAAACACGACGTTTATTTACACGAAGACACACAGGACAGCACAAAGTGACAACTATATACAGCACAGAAGACGATTATCTTCACCCGAGACGTGTAGCATACAACCAGAATCTACTGCAGACAGTAGCGCACAGCTCAGTTCAGCACGAGCTTGACTCAGTCGCTTCCGACTACTCCGTCTTCTACTTCTCCGACTCTGGCTCGGATTACTGACTTCGCTCCGTCGATTCCACTTACTTTTCTTCGACCACTCCGTCCACCCTGACCACTGGCTTTTCCGCTCCGTCTTCGGACTACTCCGTCGTCTCTCCGACTACTGGCTTCGTCGTGTCCTCTGGCAGCGGCGGTCGCTTCCTTTTATAGGTCTTAGGAGGCGGGGCTAGAAGCTTCTCAACCAATCAGGAACGTTCGAGGCGTATCTCGGTTCCTACTGGACGGATCGGGAAAATTCTCGAAGTTTCGGGTATTATCTATTTTGTCGCCAAAGTCGCCAAATTTGTCGCCAAATGGTCGCCAAGTTTGTCGCCAAGCTCCGGGGCCTCCGACGCGCTAGTCCCATTCAGATGACTGTAAAACGTTCTTTCTATTGATGGAATAAACTATGCTGGGAAGCCGAATTGCAGGTTTGTAACAGTATCATAAAAACTTAAATCATTTTTGACTATACGTTTTAAGTGCCTTCTTATGTTGGAGTATTCGGAAAAAACTTTGATAGAAAGATACCTCTAATATTTTTATCGTAATGAAACTTTTACCAAGATTTCTGAAGAAACGCAACGTTGACTTCTAGAATACCAGTTATTTGTTGAACAATTGAAACTATGTAATGATTTAATCAATTACAAAAAGATTTTTTAGGTTATTAATTTTTAAAATTCCTTTAAATATTGATGTAAAAGTTGTAATATAAATTTGAAAATCTAAGTAATAATATTTAATAATCTGGATTTTGCATGCTTTCTAGAAAATTACCCATTTTCTTAAGCTTCAAACTATAGCTTGCAGAGCATCTTAAATTCTTAAAACTCAAATAATACTCCAAGCATTTTAGAATTCCATCGGTTTGTTTATTCTTTCAACTTATCAATGTATATTACAAACATTGTCAGATTCCAAAAGGTTTACAATTGATCATCAGCTATTATACAAAAAATAAACGAAATAATATTAATAAAATATATCAAAGAAAAATCGTTTGCATTTACTTTTCAATAATATTTTAATTAAATAAAAATAGTAGCAGTTATACAATATCTGAAAAAGAATCGTCTGCTAAATATCTATTAACAGATTTAGATTATGATATTTACCGAACACTGGAGATTATTTCTATAATAGGTAAAATACGTTGGCTTCTTAATGGACAAAAAGACTCTTATAAAATCATATTTTGAATTTCTTTATGGGAAATGAAATTTTCAAATTTATATTCTCTCCTTTAATGCAATGACGGTTTTTTTTTTCCTCCTTATTTCCCCTAGTGTAGAAAGTTAAATGTGTATTTTGAACTTTGTATAAACAAATTGGGTTGAAAATCTCAATCTACAATTTTAGATTCAAATTAAAATACCAAATTGCATGTAACTTGCTTGTCGTGTTCTTCATTTATCTTATTCACATAGATATGGACAGACTAACAGTCATTCTACCTTTTGATGAATTTAGTTCAAAATTAGACATACATCCACAACGTTCATACTATGATCATATGTTACAACTATCACATCTGCATTCATTTATCGCAAATCCCCAGATAATTAATTTTTAATGGATTGAATCCAAAATCTGATATAAATCTATCATTTTAGCAATAAAATAAGTTCAAAAATTATATATATCGAGATATTTGCATTTTTAATTAACATATGCATGAACGGAACAATGAATGACGAGTTGAAGAATCATTTCATCCAAAATGTGAAGAAAAAAAAATCTTCGTTATAGCACAAATACTTCATAACAAATATCATCTGTTTATATATATGTATATATATATATATATATACTTTATTGTATAGGAAGCATAGAGAAAATTGTGCGATTTTAAGGTTCGAACTCGCAACGTTAGGGTTCACAGCCGAGTAACAAAGCTACTAGACAAAAGTGCACACTCCTTTCCGGAGGTTGTTATCTGGCTTATGAAGTTACCACCACAATACCCCCCACCAATCAGTCGGTGGAGTTTATCGCGCCAGTTATGGCTAGCGACGAACGTTGTTATCGCACCAAGCGTTATGGCGGGCGACGGCAAGCGTGTGTGAGTGGTTGCTGCCGGTAGATGGAACCACAGCAACTGAATGAAGGATGCGGTTGTTCAAAAACAGGGTCACCAATGTGCAAGTTTGAGGCTCGAACTCGCAACGTTAGTGTTCATAGCCGAGAAACAAAGCCACTAGACAAAAGTGTACACGCCTTTACGGACTTTGTTATCTGGCTTATGAAGTTACCACCACAAAGTGTTGTAACGTCAAAAAAAATCCGGATTCGAGATTTCACGAATCTCCATGTTTCAAATCTCCCTGACTACGAAAAACACATTTTTGGAAAATACGTCTGTAAATTTGTCTCTGTACACAAAAATTTCTTATCTCTATCACATTCTGCTCAAATTCTTTTCAGAGAAAGTCTGGTTGCCCAGCTGTTCTAATATAAATTAACTACAAAACGAAAAGAGCTACCTGTATAAAATTTGATTGTCAGATTTAACATCTGTATTGTAGATAACTAACAAATTCTGAGCCAAATCCAATAAGAGGTAGAACGTCCGTCCGTTTGTACTTTCTGAAGCATGTAAATGCAATAATTCAAAAACGTAATGACTTAAGCATATCAAATTTAGTATGCGATTTTGTGACTGTAATTGTAGTTATGTGCCAAATTTTGGTTCCTATCGGTTGGGGGGGGGGGAGAATCTAAAATACAAATTCATCTGTATTAAGGAGTATGAAAGAAGGTTTTGGAGAGACCAGGCCATTCCACTGATTTAGTAACCAATAAAGATGCATTGATAAATATATCGACAGAAGCGCAGAGTGATCTAATTTCCAAAATGGATTTTTCTTGCCCAAAATACGGATCATAAATGTCTTCACTAAAATTCGACGCCAAAATATTTGGCGACAATTCACTTTAAACTAAACAAAGTTCTTCAAAGCAGGTAATGGGAATTGATATATAGCAAAAAAGTGAACTAAATCAAAACGAGATTGAATGATCTCGCATATTATCTGATAAAAATAAATTTGCGATTTAGAAACGTTTTTCCAAACCGTTTGAAACCAAAATTTGACACAAACTGCAATTGCAATTATAAGATCGCATACCAAATTTGATATGTTTAAGTCATTGCGCTTTCTAAGTTACCGCTTTTACTTGCTTCTGAAAGTACAGATCGATACGTTCCATCCCTTGGTATAATTTGCTCAACTTTTATAGGCGTCTACATTACAGTTGTAAAATTTGTGCACCGAATTTTATCCATCTAGCTTTCTTCTTTTGTAATTATCGTGTTAATTTATATTCGAACAGACAGTTTACCTCTAAACGCAAATTTTGATAAAAATCTATAAATTTAATGTCATTTCATCTGCATAATTTTCATACCATATTTCATACACCTAGCTCAAAACATTTTTGAATTACCTTGTCACAAACAGATATAACTCTAAAACTGTGTTTTTTGAACTCAGGAAAATTTGAAACGTGGATATTCACCAAAATGTCGAGTTTTACAAGAAATGTCGATTACAAAAGATTCGTCATATTCTCTATATTTCATACACTAGAAAGTAAAGAGTTGATATAATCTTGTTTTGAAGCAGGGTCTCTTTGATGAGGGGAATATATCCCTAGTATTAATCGCCACTATTTAATATGTCTTACACATATACTGATATGAACAATTCGTTTTGGTACGAAGATATTATCTTTTATTTGCATGAAAATATTAACATTTTTTTTCTTTTGATTTGATTACTTTTAGCTGTATATCGATAAAATGTTCGTCTAATTTGTAAATAATGAATAAATTCTAAATTAATAATTTTTCAAAATATTACAATAAGAATTCAATTTTAGAGAGAACAATTAAAAATAAAGCTGAAATATTTGTTAAAACGAATATATATGATATTAAATGCTTTTTCTACTTAATTTATGGAAATAAAAATCTTATTACGTTATTCAGCCAATATTAAGATTCTTGGATATAAATCAATACGAAGTAGTCTGGCCAAACCGTGAATGCAATGATTACATTGAAACACCATCAGACTTAATTAAAAGCCAATAATTCAACAAAATATTTCTAAATCGATTCGAAATTGTAATGTGAGTAAATTGAAAGGAATAAAGTCATCTAATGTAACATTTAGCAATATACTATGAACACTTCTTCGACTAGTTATATCGATACTAATTACCTTCTGGGTACATTAAACAGTTCTATGAATTTATTCTGGTCTCTGGCAATTATATCTAACGCTTTAATTAAATCTATTGGCAATATACCAAATAAGTTATACCAACACTTTAGAATTCAAGAATTTAAATCCACAGGTGGTGAATACATTTCCACATGCATTAATAAATTTGATCAAAATCAGTTTTCTTTAAAAAATTAAAGAATATTCGGATCTGGCAGGGAATACTATATTAGGAATTATGTTCAAGTTTTGATTCGTATATCTTTAGTTTATTTCTTTAAATGTTCTCTTAATCACATAACAAAGATAATGTGCATATAAAATAATTTAATAGTGTCGCACAAATATAAACACTGCAGCTAAAACTTTGAAATGTGTTATTGTAAAATGCACATGGATATATTATTAAAAGATTATTAAAATCTGATAAAAAGTTGCATGGAAATAAAAATTGATATTACAAAAAAACTTAACATTTTTTTTTAATTTTAAGTAGATGTAAAAATGAGTTTTTCTGCTATACTGTGTTCCGAAGTTATTGAAGGGAATCGTTAAAATTTTGATTAATATTTAATTAAAATTCTTAAGCTCTGAAAAAAGCCTTTTCTTAACGAATATTTGTTGTATAATAATTACTTGCTAAAACTCAATAGCTAGCCTTTAGAACATTTGAGCGATTTTTTAATCAAGTCATTCCGTGTGACACATCTTAGAATGCCAAATCTATAAATATTATTATGTTAGATGTTGCTATAAAAATATTCACTCCTCTTCCAAATAAAGAAAAATTGATTAAATACTTCACTAAATCATACATTAGCAGTTGTATCATTAAATGTTTTCTCTGTGCGCTTTGTTACAGTTATTTATTGCTGATTTGCTGCTTGTGTGCTGCTGTTTACTGCAAGTTATATTTTGTATAAGCGTTTATTCATGTAAAATAAAGTGTCACCATTTGTTATTGAGTCGATTTGATATTCCACTTGCATCCATTGAATGTATTTGGATTTTTCAGTAACATACTCACGGACGAATAAACAAACTATTTATATCAGTATCTGCGGCAGGTGCACAGTTTTGGTGTAAAGTTCATGTACTGGGATTCATCTATTTAGTTAGTTTCATTTTTGAGTTATTGCTTTCATATAAGCACGAATAGGTAGATCGAAAGATATTCCATCCTTAGATGATGATCCCAACGATTTGTTTGGGATTTACAATTTTAGTTATAAAACCATTTAAAAAATTCATTGATTTAACTAGCTCAGTTTTGAAAATATAATGCCCACATGCATACGAATAGGATATAGACCGTTAACGAATTTCGCTTAAAATTTAGATCAGAGGTTCCCAAACTTTTTTTTCCCGTGGACCACTTTCAAAGTTTTACTATTTTTGGTAGACCCCCTGCTGCTACATTTCTACTGTATTCCCAAAACTCCTAAAAAATTTCACCCTAAATTGGGGGTATTAAGAAGGAAAAAAAAGTAGCACATTTTCTTGTGTCCTATT
The DNA here is from genome assembly GCA_026543865.1 of Argiope aurantia. Lineage (NCBI taxonomy): Eukaryota > Metazoa > Arthropoda > Arachnida > Araneae > Araneidae > Argiope > Argiope aurantia. Next base: position 734,988 of record JAPMOR010016130.1, on the reverse strand, counting down.
TATTAAAATAATTCTTGTGGTTATACAAAATTATAAACATTTATTATTACAAAAAATCAACACTGAAGTCTGAAATGTAAATCAACAATAAAAAATAGTCATACTTTTAATGAGACGGATGTACTTGATGAATTGACAGCAAATTATCAATATTTGGCTTCAGTTTTGTAAGAAGTAATCTCAAATCTCCCCGTTCTGTGATGTTCAATCTGCTCCTTTTTTTTTTTTTTTTTTTTTTTTGTTAACAGGTTGGTAACGGCACTAAAACTTCTTTCGACAAGAAATGATGAGGGAAACGCTATCAAAAATTTTCTCGCAATTTCCCACAGCCCAGGATATTTTTTGGGGATTTCTGCCTGCAGCCAAAATGTTTGATAGCCTTTTTTAAATTTCACCTTCAGTTCCTCATTGGTGCTGAGCTCAAGTAACTCCTCATGTAATACCACATTCGCCTCTTCCATTTCATCAAAGGGGTTATGATCCATGGTGGTATTTCCATCGTCAGAATACCTTTAAATCTATTTTTGAAGTCATCATGCAGGGTATTTAAATGTTGAGCGTATTCTGAATACTTGAACAATAGATAATAGTACACTTGTACTATTATCTATTGTTCTATTCAATTCTGTGTTTGAACTGAGTCTCGAATATTTTTGAGTACCTACCTAGTGAATGATGCTACCTGTCTACGTTGATAGGTAAATCCAAGCCAAAATTTTTGTTCTTTATTATGAAAACCAGAAAATTTTTCGTGGACCCCTACTTACAACTTGTGAACCCCTGTTTTCTTTTCACGTCTGCGTGGACCCCCGTGTGGTCTCCTATGGACACCTGGGGGTCCACCTGGACCACTTTGGGAACCTATGATTTAGATAATATCTTTGTTTTTTCTGTAAAGACTATTTATCAAATTTTACTAGCTCAGATCGTTCCATTTTTATGTTATCTTGTTCATTGGTGGCTATAATTCCAATAAATGTATTTCTCTGGGTCAAAAAATATCTAAAAGTTGAAAATAAATCATAATCTCGAAGTAGAATTTTTTGGTGATTATAATAAATCATCTCTCTCTTACTGCATATATACTTACCACATATGTAAGAGAAACAGTTATACGTTTAGTGTAGCTGATATCGACGAAATGCACACTGCTAAATTACAACTCATCTTTATTTTTGTTTACCTATAAAAGTTGCCATTTACTGAAAACCATTTCTATTTACTGATGAAAAATAATTCTTCTTTTTATTCATAAAAGATAGGTTCGTAATTTAATAATTAATTTCCAAATCTTTTTATATTTAAAATAGCAAGAATTATTCATATAATTACTCAATTTTTTTTATGAAATTTGTTTAAAATGAACATTTTTTTTTCTTAGACGTTAACTCATACAAAAGCATGCAATGCAAAATAAAAATCCATTTAACAGTGTTACGTGTGTATAATGTCGCATTAATTTAAAATGTTATTTCATGATTGGTTACTAATTTGCAGTTACTATTTTTCAGTTGCGATATTTATTACAATAAATTAATACATAATGTAACTTGTAGCTAATTTTGAATCTTACTCTGAATTATGAGAATATGTGACCGCAGCAAAAGATGGCCCTTGAGTTTACTTGAGTCCATGAGTTTCTATGGTCCATGAGTTTACTTGGCGATTTTCAGAATACACCAAGATTGTTTATTCCATTATACATAAGACGGCATGATATTTACGTTCATGGCTTTACTTGACGAATTTTAGTTCAATTTAGATTATCCCATTTTAAAGTAACCCTACGGCTATTTTAGGTTAAATCCTGCAACTGTGAACAGTGGTCAGATGACGAAGACCGCACCTGAGCTGGCACCCTCTCTCCAATCTTCTGCACCACACCAGCCGTAGGACGTTTGGCCCTGACAGATTTTGCGGGCACCAGACCCGATTACACGACGGTTCTTCGGTGGAATCGGACCTCGAACCTGAGACTTTCCGATTACAAAGTCGAGATCCTAATCAGCAGACCACTGCGGTCCAGATGATTTTGCTAAGAGTCTAATGCCGAGTTGCCAATCGCAAGCTGGCGACAGTTAGCATTTTTTTGGCGATTAATCGCTGGAGCCTTAAAAATAAATAAATACCATAATTTGGCAAGCATATTATTTGTAATAATTAAAAATCATATAAAACGCTGTACAGGGCAGACCATAGAATCTTAAAATTACAAATTTAGTTGGTAGTACTAATATAATATAAGTAATATCTTCGCAGAAAGTGATTTTTAAGAAAGGGTTTTTTTTTAAACATCAATTCGATATTTAATTACTTAAAATGTTAATGTTTTTCCTCAAAAACTTCTGTGCATATTAGTGCACCAAAACTATTTTGAAGTTTTGATTCAAAATTATTTTTAAACTAAAAATTTAGTTTTTCAGAATCTCGAAGTTTTTTACATTATAAGGTATTGATTTAGCTCCTAAACTGCGACGATATTAAATTCATTTTTTGTAAACATTAATGTATTTTAAGTAACTACATTTTTAAAACATACATAAAATAAATGAATGTAGCCTAAAACAATATCATGTCACGACATTTCACACTAATAGGTTAGAATTTTGTTTAATTATTGTTTAACTTTCTCCAATCATTATTTCTTATTCATTAAAGTACAAAAACGATATTCCATTTAAATTATTTCTGTTATCAAGTATGTGTGCATAAAGCTAGATACAGAGTGAAGACATTTAAAATAAAGTAATTTTGTTTCTTTTTTTAAATAACATACATTAAAATATTTTTTTAAAAAAGACAATTATTTTTAACGCATGTCAAGAAAGTAAAGCTTCAATTTTCTCAACATTTGACTCGCTTCCATTTCAATAACTTTACTATAAATTCTTTCCGTGTTTTCAAAAAAATTCTATAAACTTTTCAAAATATTTAAAAAAAATACTTTTAGCAAGAAATTATCCTTTCTCTGAATATCTTTTTTTTTTTTTCGTACAAAGTAAATACTTCTCAAAACGTTGGAAAATCGTAATATGAATAAAAATAGATTCCATTTACTTTTCATTTCAGGATATAAAAAAAATAAAAAAAAATGAAGACAAAATAGAAAAATACAAAAGATCTCTTTTATTCCATCTGAAAACCTCAAGAGACATTCCACAATGAAAGTCATATTTTCTAGATATTAAATTTTCCAATTTATATTTTCTTGTAAATATTGTTCGTCCTAAGAGTTCCATCAGAACTTAATTCCCCCTTCAGGTTAGCGGAACAGAATTTTTTTTTTTCGAAGAAAACCTCAGAATGTAATTTTATTTCTACCCGGTTTTTCATTTAATGTTTTAGATATCCAGAACCAAATAATAAAGAAAACAAATCGTCAGAGAAAACATTCAAACTCGAACTTTTTCGTTCTCCTGAGATTTCGGACCAATCACGAGAAATGATTTTTTTTTTTTTTTTTTTTTTTTTTATGAAGAGGGGAAAAGAATTAGAAAGGGAGAAGTCGGGGCATTTTTGTAAAAGTCGAGTAAACCTTAATTTTACCTTCGGAGTTTCTTCCCAAAAGAGAAAGTGTTCAAGAGTTTCTCCGTTCTTACAGATGAAATACTGCATAACTTCTTGAACAAAACTATTCGTACAGAGATACGCAATTTACATAACTTAGCTTCTTTTTTCTTCCCCCCCCCCCTTTCTATCTTTTTTTTTCCGAAACTTGTTGCAATTCTTTAAATACAATACCAAAGAAACTAAAATATTTTAAAATAACACAAACATTACATAAACTATCTTTTAAAATAAATTTATTTCTGCGTTCGTTAATTTATCTCAATAAATAAAAATTTAAGCCATAAATAATTTATTTAAATAAAAGCAAAGAAAATTGGTAAAAAATCCACTGAATAACTTTCCTCCAATTTTTGTTCTCAAATATTATGAAACATAAGGATGTTTTAATATAAGTGTCGTAATAATTAAAAAGTTATTTTTTTATTAATTATAAACTTTGTTTCAATATATGTGAAGGATTATTTTATCTTAGGTATTGCCATTCCTACTAATCGAAAATATTATTATTTGTTTATTGTTGTACAGGTAATAACTTTTATTTCAAGCACCAGTTTGGCATCATGCCAAGTGATACATTAATAAGTGAAAGAAATTAAACAGTTAAACAAACAGAACTTAAGAAAATGAAATTTTTTTAAGCAAAATCAAAGAGAAAAAAAAGACAGATGTAAACATTATGATGAGATAATGATGTACATTTAAGTATAGATAATGATGAGATGATAAATACGAACCAGAAGCAATTGCAAGACAGGAAGAAATGTTATTCTTGCCTAAATTTAATAGGATTGTTGACAGGCATTGAATTTAACAAAAATCAAATCTTGAATTTTCTAAAAAACACAGCAATAAAATTATAGACAATGCAAAGGGTTATTGGATGTTGATTCTTCTTATTGTTCAAAAATTTTCTCAGTTAAGATTAAACAGTATTGAATCTATGCGCAGAACGAAGAATTTTTATATATTTCAAGAATGATGGTTAAAAATTTATGCGTAACTGATTTTGCAGATTCCAGGACCCTTTTGCTAAAGGAAATATAATAATTATCATTTTTAATATTTGGTTTAATGACCATGATAATATTATGATACTTTTTGAAATCGTATAATAATACTTTTAGAATAATTGGTGGTATTTGTGTGTGGGTATACTTGATACATATACATTGTGAAAGGTAGGAAAGTGTACATAGGGACAATTTTTATGAAATTTCAATTAGAATTTTAATTTATTAAAAATGAAACGAAATTTTGGTATTTTCTATGATAACTTCAGAAAATATCATAGTACAAAAATAATTTTTATATTTATAGAGTTTGGTATTTATGATCTCTATATTAAATGAAGATATTAGTTGCTGAAAATCTAGTTTATAATGAAAAATAAACTTATTTGAGAAAATTTCGTTTCCACCGTTTTTACTTTAAAAAAAGTATTTATTTTAATCAATTCCAAAAAACATTGAACGAATGGAAATATCACAGAGAATAAGAATAAACACAAGCGAAGCGGGAAAAAGTAGAAACATTCTGTATCACAGTTACAGTTAATCTAATGCTTAAGTAGAAATAATAAAAATACAATTAACAATGAAAAATTAGTAAAATAAAATTTATACAATCAAACAAACAGCTAATGAATTAAATAGAACTTTTCACTTTTCCTGTTTTCAGGCCGCTACATATCATCTCAAAATGCAAAAATATTTATCGTTTCAGTCATAAATATTATTTTGCTGTATCGATTTTTTTTTAAATATTTTACACATATTTTCAGACAATATACATCAGACTAATTAAAATTAAATATATCCGAGTGCATTATAAATGCAAGGACAAAATTAGCTTTTATTAACATGCTGCCATTACGTTGACAGAAGTTCAAATTAAAAGATTAAATTTACTCTAACTGTAAGAAAAACAAAAAGAAATTGTAATTTTTAGCATATATCTGTAAAAAGTGAAATAAATATAATAAATATAAAGAATGATATTTTTTCGAAAATTAAATGACAGAAAGAGGTTTTTACGATTTTTAAAATATCCGTATTATTAATTCAATCATTCCGCATTATTGTAGGCAAACATGCTTTAAAAAATGCAGGACATCCGTTTTATTTCGGGCCCAACCGCTTATTTCTATGAGCTTAATAATATGTAATTAATTGAAAATTGATCAAAATGAGTAAAGAATACTGTTTTATGATAAAGAATACTGTTAAATGTTCTGATGAATTACAAATTTTATTTTTTTATACAAGCCCTCAGTCCTATGAGTCATATTTATTAAAATAGCCTTGAAACACTAACATTTTTTTAAAATATAAAATATAAGCATAAAAGTCTACTCTATTGCGATTAAAACTGAATGAGTTATGAAAATCTAATATTGTTATTTTATAAAAACGAGAGATTTTAGACGACTCCATTGCCCATTTTAAGAAAATATTTTTTCAGTGTATGTTTTGCAGTTATCTGTTTATAAAGCAATTGACTTAAAAGCAAAGGGAAGAAAAAAAAGCTAAAAATACTGAAGCAATAACAAATATAGAATTATCAGTGTTTCATAAGCTATAACTAATAATTATCAGTAGATTTCTTTAAATAAATTGCAAAACATGTCAAATAGCTTATAAATTAAATAATATCTTTTAAACACTTTTATTTAGCATAAAACTTAAAATGCTCCAACACAAAATATTCGAATACTTCTCTTTTTACTGTGTCAAATCTGTTAATTTCATGACAAACACTTGAAGCAAAAAACTTCCATTTCATACATTTCCACTTTACCTTATTTACAATCTTACAAAATATTTTTTTATGAAACCATCTCATTTTCACTTCACTCTTTCTTGCGACTTGGATGCTGGTTTTCCTTCTCTTGTTAAGAGGTAATTAAATTCAAAAAGGCTTTCAAATAAAATACAAAAAAAAATATTTAAAATTCCGAGTAAGAGTGCTTCGAACTACTCAGAAAACTGACCAGATTTTCAGAATAGCATACTTGAATGAAACCGAGACAAGCTTAGATTAAGAAAAGACTTTTCCAAGTAAACAAGAATTTAATTTATTCTGCTAAAGCGAAAATACGAGTTCCAATTAAATTCGGCCCAAAAAATATATAGCTTTTAATTACTATACGTCACGTGTTAATACACTCCGGCCGTAAAAATATCAGGGCTGTTACAGGATACCATTTTTGCCCACGCTTTTCTAATAAGCCTGCTTTAATCAGACTTTCTGCTCACGGAAAATTAGAACTGTTCAAATGAAAACTCTGAAACGGAAAATAATTTACATGACTTGAAAGACATGAGGCATTTCTCAGTTTTTAATTAGATTAACGTCTGATTTAAAGCAATAGAACCTGAGAGACCAAGTTTCATTCGACAGCTTTAAATTATTTATTTTTTTTATAAAATACTACCCTATGGCTCGATTCAAGTTATAAATCGGAAGCGAAATCTAATTGAATTGCAAATGCGGGATCGAACATGAGAAAAATACATGGCAGCTCGAAACTCTAACGACTAACACATCTCTGAAACGCTTACGCGACTCATGTATAGTATGCAATATTTAGTTATTAAAAAACGTTTGTGTATCTGTATTGTGTATTTGTGTATCTGTAATACCGCGTTTTTTAGGAAAGACACCTACTATATAGATAAACTTAAAAAGCATAAGATTAGGATTTGTTTGTGAACTGACCTCAAACTTTTGAGCCCTGGTCAATTATCGCAATTTAGTGAGCATTTTCTTTCAAATCCGACGTGACACCAGTAAAAAAATTGTTGGTTTTCGTTGTCTATTGTATGTCTATTTAGAATTTTGGAACCACAATTGCAAATGCGAGCATTACAAATGCGTTTCCTGAATGTTCAGGAATAAAATAATATACTTATCTTCCTAATTTCAGAAAGACCTAAGTCAGTTAGTTCTAACTTCTTTGTTAGAGCGAACGGTGAACAGGACTCCTTTTCTCGTATACGAAATATAAAGTGTGTAATTGACAAAAAATTCGAACTCGAGATTTTGATGAGTCTCCACGTTTTAGACTTCCCTGAGTTCGTATGGTATGTTTTCCTAAATCATACTTTTCAATCCCTTCTACCCCTAAATTCTCAAGTGCCCAAAATTGTTTAAGGTGGTCCGAAACATCCTTTTCGTCTACTACAATCTTCATGGTCATTAAATCATTTGATAAACCTACGTGTCCCTGCAAGTACCATCCAAAAATTGTTTTAGTCGCTACCTAAGTTTGTTGTTAAATCTTTTTATTCTGCCTGAAACGATTTCGTAATAATAATCTACTCCAATTAATATTGAGATATTCTTGCCATTATTATCAATATTATCAGCCAGCTGTAAACCCTTCAATTTATTGTACGTTTTAGTAATATTGCTGTTAGGTACAGGAAGAGAAGTGGCTGAATTTTTTTCTATAGCCAAAGTGTCTACTTCAATACGTAAAGGGTGATACTAAAATCGGGGGTTGTGGATCCTCACGGTTTTTTAATTCTACTATCACTAGATTGTAAGAATGTTCCTTTGCTTATTTAGCATCAAAAGCGTAAACCGATAAAGATTCTTTTCTTATTACTTTTAACTTTAATTTTTCTGAAACTTCACGTGTTATAAATGTTCTCATGCTTCCATTATCTAACATTAGTCGTACTGTTTTAAATTCGTTTGATTCATCATTGCGTACGAGGGCTGCATATGTTTGAAGAAATATATTACCGCGAGAAAAGCTTGTTTTTATTTTTATCGTAATGTGAAATTGCGATAATTACGCTCTTATTATCTTTATTTAAATCGGGCGTGTTCGATTCTGCTTGAGAGCAGATAGATTTATTATGCTTCTTCCCGCATATCTCATCTCAAATATCTTCTCTGGCGGCGTTCATTAAATCGAAATTTTGGCTTCAAGCATAAAAAACATCTGCCATCTTGTTTTAAAACACAAAGTTTCGTTTTTAAGTAAATCGGTGTGGAAACATAATTCCGATCGATGCTCGCCTTTACAATACAAACAATTTTCGTTTAATGCTGACGTGGAAAAACATTGGCTTGACCTTGGACTTCGCAGTTTATCACGTGAGCTAGTTGTGTTTCGACTGAAGTTGTTGAAAGGATTCTGTTTCACTTTCGGGAGGGAATTTTCTTTGCGTTTATCACCTTTTGCGGTATGCATAAACGCAGAAGATTCTCTACATTCAATTTCAATTCTTAAAAAATTTAGTAACTCAGTTACATTAAATTCGAACTTCACCGAATTATCAACTCTTTTTCTTTTAAATTCAAGGACAAGATCTTTGAGAATTAATTTAAATAAAATGGGATAGAGTAAATGTCCATACATCTCTGAAATAACTTTTAATGATTCTAAACTTCTTAGTATCATACAAAAATATATTAGTATCATATAAACTTCTTAGTATCTCTACGGTATCATACAATTTTCAGAGAGACCATAAGTATTACTTGAATCAGTTACTGGTACAAGATTTACTAATTTATACATGTGTGCGTTAATAACCAGCTCTTCTCTGCCAAATCTTTGTTTCAACAATTTTAAAGCCTGATCATATTTCTCGTCTGAGAGAGCAAAAAGCCATTAACCGAAATCGCGGCCGCACCCACTAACAGTGACTTTAAATATGAGAATTTATCTATTTTTGATAGATATTTGTTATTATCAACATAATTTTGAAATTGATTCCAAAATTCTAACCAGCAACAGGGGTTTCCATAATATTTTTCAGTTGTAAGTTTAGGCAGTTTTATGGTCTTGAAATTATATTCGTTTCCTGACTGTTGTTTATTGCATCTGAATTAGGATTTCCTGTAGCGCCTAATAAAGAAACATTTGATGGTATTGATTGGCGCTCTGAATAGTCTTGTAAACATTTTAATTGCGCTGATAAACGATAACGATAATTTTTTCGTTGTATTCGAATGCCAACTCAATTTCGGTTTCGAATTCCCTATCATCTTTGATTAGCTTTTGTATAAGTTTATCATAGTCTTTTAACTGTGTAGACGATATATTCAAATAATTTACGGCTTCTTGTAAATCTTTGGTGGTAAGAGAATCTATTTTCTCTTCCAAATCACTATTAATCTTATTAATGTACTTTGTAAATGAAGATCTATGCAAACCTCTGGTTTTTCTCAATTTAGAAAAGTTCATCCAACGTTCTTATGTTTAATACTCAAAAACTCCAAAATTAAAATTTTATTTCTAATACATCAAATTTCAATTTCTCAATATCAATTTTATATTTATTCATACATTATCAATCAGTATTTCAATAATATTCTACCAGTAACCAATATCTTTAAAGCGAATAGTTAGTATCAATATGTAACGAAAATTCAACTTCAAATATAAAAATCAACTTTCCCTCTATTGTTACATTCATCCATTCATTCCTTATAACTTCGGACATTCAAATCGATGAAATGAAATTATTTTAAATGTCCGAGTTTCTCTTAAATAACGGAAAATATTCACTCACCTTTCTTGTTACTGATTCCTTTCGATCTTCACAGCTGCTTTTCCATTATATCAGGCCCCACGTTGGGCACCAAAATGTTCGTGGGTAATCAAACAAAAGAGACCTGATCTGTCTTTTTTTCATTTATTACACGTAAAGCAACTACTGATGAAGATATCTAAAGCAGGGGTACAATACTAACATAACGTGCACAGACATCACAAAAGCACACACACACAGAGCAGCAGTAGACACGTCTTTTTTAGCGCGGTAAAAACAAGTACTCAGATGGGGAAAAGTTGTTGCCAGATCAAGATTTAAGTTATTTCGCTGGCTCTGCAACAAATGCTACATTCACGCCAAAAGTTAATATTTCTTAACAATTATGCGCCAATGCCATACAAAGCATTCTCTCGGATAATCATTTTTAGAGAGAATGCGAGAAAGTTTTGAGAGACCATTGTGACCGTGTGGGGGAGGGGGGTAATGTTATTTTGGTTGCAACAGAAGGCAAGTTTGAAGACATAGACGAGACTTTGTATTTTTAATTTCGTTTTATTCTCTTCCGGGGGGCAGGCATGGTTATTTACAAGAAGGCGCATTGCGGCACAAAAGCAGAAGTAAGAGAGAAGGGAAGATGGCTTTCCTTCCCTTCTTTCCTTACTTCTGCTTTTGTGCCGCGTTGCGATTTCTTGGAATAAATCATGCCTGTCTCCAGGAAGAGAATAAAACGAAATTAAAAATACAAAGTATCTTCACTGGTTTGAACCTTGCTTGTCCAACCTTCATTCTACTTCAAACAAAATAATATGTTACATATATAGAGAGAGAGGGGGGAAAGCGAGAGAGAGACCGATACAGAAGTCTCGTGATTGTTTCAAACCAGTTTAAACTGGTTAAAGACTTAAATTAATTAAAACAAATAGTGGTTTAAAAATAATAATGTTCTCTCTCACATGATAACTTGAAATTTGCGATCGTAGTTTTCATTTTTTTTATGTTATTACTATTTTTTTTTTGTTATATTTACATTCATAAAAAGTACAGAGTGACAAGTAATCAACCCTTTAATAGATTTGGTTGTAAACTTGATAAGAGTCTATACTCTAAATGCTAAAACTGTGAACTTAAAAATGATTAACCTAAGTTATTACATTTTTAAATTATCACATTAACATGCTTTCGAAAGTACAGACTACCAACCCCTTGAGGAATTTAACTCGAAATTTGATATGAATCTACATTTTAAATGCTTAACCTATGTATAAAACTTTAGTCCGGCATCCTGGCATAGGGGTAGCGCGTCTGCCTCTTGATCTGGGCGTACTGTGTTCGAGTCCTGGTTCGGGCATGGTTGTTCTTCATCTGTTCTATCTGTGAAATGTGTGAATGTGCCCCCCTGTAAAAAGGAGTTGGACAAGTGAATGTGTTGCGTGAGTGAGACGTACTCTTGGCCCTGGTTGGCGCTACTAAAACAAGAGACGCTCCCTTGGCTTAAAATCGATGACTTCGTCAGCGAGCTTGTCCATGGCAAGTGTCATTAAAAATAACAACAAAAAAACTTTATCTCTCACCTCTTTGCATTTTCTAGTTATCGCGTTCACTTTTATTTAGGTAGCCAAATAGACAAACAGACACTGCACGGATTTCGTACAAAATTTGATAAAATTCGGCAAAGTTGATATAAAGATAACAAACCAAATTTCATTTGTTTAATTTAAAACTATTTTGAATTATGATGTTAATAGATAGGAAAGCACGATTCTAAAAAATACGTTTTTTTTTTTTTTTTTTTTTTTTTTTTTTGGATTCAGAGAGATTTGGACAGAATTCAGTTTTTTGGATTCACATAGAAATTTCTCAAAATACTGAGTTCAGATTTTTTTTTTTACGAATTTAATACATTTTTTATAAAATACAAAAAAAAAAGAAAGAAAGAAAAAAAGAAGCAGTCTGAATCTTTATCAACTTTCGACGAATTCGACATGAAGGTATTCGAGATGAGGTATACCGGATTATAATTTAGTTATGAATAATGCAAAAAATGTTGCAAAATTCTGAGTTAATAGAAATACTAATAAATAATGTTCGTATATTATTCATAATAATATACGAATAATGTAAATATAAACAATGATTGTAAAATTATTCAATCGTAATCATAATTGTGAAGCATATGAATTACAAATTGGAAGTTGAACGGGTGGATACTAATAATTGTAATTTAACACCAAAATATTAGTTCAATTAATGTGTAGAAAAGCCAGTGTTTTAAGATTTTTTCCGGGTGATTCATTTTTACTTTCTCTTACACGAGGTACAAAAAAAGTATTATAATCGTCAAAAAATTCGAATGTTTGCCGAATCTACACGTTTCAGACCATCCTGAGTCCGAAAACTGCAATTTTGGTATTTTATTGCGTCTATCTTTGAATATGATCACTCATAAAGACTTTAAGCTGAACAAATGAAATTTGGACTAATGGAATTACGCCCAAACATGTAGACTATTCTTTTCCTTCAAATTTTGAACGAAATCACGGGAAATCCGATTGTTTAGTTGTACGAGTACAAGTGATTTTCTATAAAATAATTTACCGTTTGCCGATCTATTCTTCCCCATGCATGTAAACGCATTTAAGGAAATCAATCAATGCAATTCGTATGTTATCATGTGACTATAACTGTAGTTCTGTGTTGAATTTTGCGTCAGTCGACCAGAAAAAAGGTGTTCAGGATGTATCGTAGAATATTAGTAGATATTCTCACGATAGAATCCGTAAATATGCTAGATCCACTTCAAAGATCCATATTTCGTAACTATCATTTCAAAAATGGTATGCAAATTATTCGGGGACTTACCGAAGGTCCATAATTTTATGCGGAGCCAGAAAATTAAGATTTTTATTGGTGAGTGTCTGAGAAAGTTTCTGGAAGAAAACTCCCTCTGGTTTTTAAGCTTTATTTGTCTTCTCGCGTTATGAAACGCTAAATTCTAATATTTAGTATTCTTATTATGACTGACTCTTCCCTTACAGTCTGCACGGAATAGAAATAATTTAATTCTTCTTAGACATCCAGAAGGTTACAATTATTTCAGAACTAACATTCATGAAATAATATTTAACAATTTCATTCCCACCATTTTTCTGTGATCATAAATTTCGTAGCACAGAATCATTCGAGACACATATCAATTTTTTCCCCCCTAATCAAGCATTATGACCAAACATGGCTCCCGAAACAGTTTGTTCTTCTTTGGAAATGACGTGCTTATCAGGGAGTATATTTATATGGATAGCAGGGATTAATCAGATTAGATGTGCGTATATTACATGAATGGGTCGATGAGCTAGAGAATGGAATTTATGTTATAATTTCGGAATGCAGATCTTCCCCCTCCCTTCCCGCGTTTAATTAGATCGAGGACATAAAATTTAAAGATAGCTTTTCGCTGATTGGTTGTTGAGATGAATTAAGTTCCCGCTCACTATGGAATGCGCCTTCCTTATATCCTAAACGACAACACAATAAGTGACTTTATGACTGGTTTTTTTTTTTTTTTTGATCAAGAACTGGCTTTGTTTCAGGAACCTCTTGGAGGTATTTTTTCATTATTAATATTATTATTATCATTTGGTAGGTTAGCGTTCCATTTTGAAACTATATGCTGCTACAGGAAAGATGCGATAATTCTGGACCTGCTTCAGGTAATATTTTCGAAAAGATAACGTAAAAATAGCGAAAGTTCTCTTGTCGATTTTAGTTATACTTCTGCAAAACGATTTCATATGTATTAAAAATTGCTTTTTCGATGTGTTTGTTATACATACCATTTGTAATCGACTCAGTTAAAATTCTCTAAATTTGCAATTTGTTTTTATTTTACAATTTTTATATCTTTTGTTAATTGAAGGAAAGCGGACATAATCGGAAACCATTTTTGTGGAAATAGATTTTTGAGCCATTTTAATATTCAGGAAAATTATCTATTCAATCCAGGGTTGCGCTGTTTTTTTTTTTTTTTTTTCCCTTTCTTCAAAAATTATATCCCCCGAGGGGGTCACCTCTAAATGAGGATGAGATGATTCCAGCATGGTGGTTGGATTTCGCCACCCTGGAGGGTACACGAAAAAGTGGGGGTCTGGCTCCTGCCATCGATGACGGAACGTACTTCCTTAGGGAAGGGTTGTACTGTGGCTAGTGATGGCCCTCAGGACTCAAACACAGTTCAAGCTAGCGTTGCTGTGCCGAAGGTCTGGTCACTCAGTATTATTTATCCGTGTGCTTTCAGGCGGGTCGGAGTGTCAGTGATATGACTTACTTTTAAAATTATTGGGGAAGATGTATAATGAAAATGAATGTAAACACTATGGGATACGTAGTAACAAAAGTAGTTTTTATAAAATTTATTATTAAATTACATTTCAGAATTTACGATACAAATAAACTTTGCATTTTTAACTCACAGTATGACAAAGCGGATATAAGCAGATGTAATATTTTAAAAATGTCTATTTTCTGTTAACTTTAGCGACACGAGCTTTTAAATAAACGGTTTAATGAAAAATAAGTAGAATATGTTTATATAACAACGGATATTTGGCATTTTTGTCACTGGGAATTTGGATTTTTTATTTATTTATTTATTGCTTGTTTGACTTTAGAACAAATGGAAGAAAATCAATTAAGTTTTGCAATATGAGATGCTCTTTGTTTTGCTCTTTGAGATGTTTAATAAAAAAATTCAATATAGATCTTAAATTTTGATGTCAGGGCCCAATGCTAAATTTCATCTATATAGCTCTCTTAATTTTTGAGCTTAGGTGTAAGCTTTCACGTGGAGAAGTACATATACGAATATGATATTTCATACTTAAGTCTATAATGTCATATTCAATAAGACCACAAGGCTGAAACTACAATGTTTTGAAATTACATTTTAAACTTTATATAGGAACGAATAAAAATGAAAGCAGTCATTGACAATCACCTTTTGCTTTCGACAAAAAGAATTATCGCTTCCATCGAAGAATAACTAAACAGTTAAAAAAAAAAGACCATGTGATTATATGTAGTTAATTGTGAATATATTACTTACCATGTTGATACTGACTGTTCTTCAATTCTGACCGAACATATCGAAAAATCTGTGAAGTTTGAGAATTCGCCAACATTCGAGTAGCAAATGAAAATTTCAACTTTAAATACCCTCTTCACATTACAAGGGATTACCGGTAGTAAAATATTGATCCCAGATTCTGAAATACTGATTAAAACGTCGAGCGAGATCCTCTCTTAAGAATCTAGAACCCGTACTTAACGTGTAAAATAACACTACTATCAAATTCTCGCTATAAAGTAAATTTTAGGCCTGGGTGATAAATATGCGTGCTTCCTCTGTTAGTTGTGTATCTGTCTGAAATATAAAGCTTCTCTTTTGTAAATAAACAAGGAAGTGAATAATATCGTATTTTAATGCTGCGGTCTTCAATCTCTTTCTTATGCTAGCCAAGTATTATACACCCTTTATTTCCTAAGACCAAAATTATTAACATTTGCGATGATGTCCAATAAGATATCATATATTCAAAATCTACATCAAATGACGTATAGTAATCTCGTAACTGACGTAACTGCATGTTATTTAAATAAACATTGTTTCCTGTGTTTCCACCGAAAGATACAAAGTTATTCCTGTTTTATAAATTTTGACTTCATATCCGAAGGGTTACGGATTCGAAACATGATTCCATTTTTGATTTACATTGTTTTGTTTTGCTGTAGAAAGTAAACGTCTTTTATATTATTAGTTTAGCAAATTTATTTTTATAAAAAGAAACTTTTGAAATATACTTAAGGTTGTTTTAAACGGATCTCATATTTTCTTTTTACTTCATGCATAATAATTAACCGACAGCAGTCGTATCTCTGACACTTTCTCCCATACTCTCTAATAAAAGTATTTTCCTCTTTTCAAACTCATAAAATTGTGAACCTTGCTTATTTTTAACCGATTAGATCCAAAATTTGACATACAATGCAATGCAGTAATACTCTAAATTTCATGGATCTAAAATTTTAGCTTTCTAATTTAAATGGAAGAGAATATATAGACCGACAGACAACCATTCCTTTTTACGGATTTAATTAGAATATAATTAAAATGTACACATAAGATATTAAAATATATTTAAAAATATGAAATTTCATATATTTAAATTGCATACAAAATCTGAGTTATCGCGTATATATATATATATATATATATATATATATATATATATATATGGGGGGGAAAGGCAACGACCAGCATTAATATGTGAAATATATTTATTAAGATTAAAGGACAAAGGGCAAAACATTACTATACTAACATGAAACGAAACATATAAAGATACATAAGCGTGAGCTGTACATCTCACAGATTCACTGCTCAACTCTCGTCTGTCAATAATGGCGGGAAAGCATCACATGATTAATGACGCAACATGGACAATATGGCGCCATACAGGATATGAGATCTGTCAGCAGTTCACACCACACACACACACACACACACACACATATATATATATATATATATGAAAAAGTACAGAAGTACAGACTGACAGAGAAGAGAAACAATCTTTCAAGAGATTTGGTTCAAAATTTGACAAAAATATATACTTCAGGAGCTAAATTTGATTTCTGTCAATTGATGCATTTTTGAGTTATCGTGATTACATACATGTGAAAGTACAGACAGACAGATGAACAGTCTCATCATGAATTTGGTTCAAAATCAAATACAAAGCTACATTTTATTGCTAAATCCATGCACTAAATTTTATACGTGAATTGAATTTATTCTGTTTGAAATTTGATAGATAAAGACAAACCTGTATAAAGACCACATATTAAATTCCATCGATATAACTCAAAAACATTCACGACAAACACACAAGATTTTTAAAATATGTTTTTTTGGAGTAAGGGAGGTTCGAAACGTGGAGATAATCAAAATCACTAGTTCGAATTTTCTGACTATTACAATACTTTAATAGTTCGTTTGACTATTGCAATAATTTTATTCACCTTTTTCATTACGTTTTGAACTAATTATGTTTCCTTGTACTCGGATAACTAGACAAGCAGGCTTCCTTTGAATTTATTCCGCTTCAAATTTGATAGATATATACAAATCTATGTGAAGACTACATGCCGAATTTCATTTCTGTAACTCAAAAATATTCGCGACAAAGAAACATAATTTCAAAAATATGTTTTTTCGGAGTAAATGTGGTTTGAAACGTGAAGATACGGGTTTTTTTTTTTTTTTTTTTTTTTCTTTCCTTGTGCACAAATAGGAAATATTGCAATCATAAAAAAATTCGAACTAGTGATTTTGATGCATCTCTACATTTCAGACCTCCCTTAATCTGAAAAAACATACTGTTGAAATTATGTGTGTTTCTGGCGAATATTTTTGAGTTACACAAATGAAATTTGGTATGTAGTTTTACATAAATTCGTAGATATCTATCAAATTTGAAACAGAATAAATTCAAAATCTGTCTGTATGTTTATCCAAGTACAAGGAAATATGATACTTCCTATCTGTGCAAGAGGAAATAAAATAAATGTATATATCTATGTATATATTTAAATCCTAAAATTCATATATTTCAGTACTTTTTCCAAAAAAAGTTTAACATAAAATAGATTTTATTTTTTCCAAAATTGAAGAAAAGTATAGCTTAGATACAGCATGCTTTTTTTTTCTTTTTTTTTTCATAATTTAATCATAAACACTAACGGCAATATCTAAAGCTAACTTATGTTTCCAAACATAAGAAACCTTTGAAGAAGGATATAATCCTATTTTTATGGTGATGCATACCTCCAAAAGCCGCTGAAAAAGAGGCTTCCGGTCTGAGAAAAGTAGAAAAGACGTCACAACATACTTTTTTTTTTTTTCCTTTATCTTAGACTGGAGAAAGTTCAACATAATTTTGAAAGGCTCGCTGAAACCTTCAATGAAGAACAACGGAGCGCGACATAAAATAGCGGCTTCTGAACGCGTCCTCTTCTTCAAAAAGGCCGCTTTAATCTCCCGCTCTCGAGTAAGGAAAGGCTGAATTTATTTTTACGGCAGGTATTAAAATGAAAAATGATGTCTGTAGTGTCCTGCTAAAAGTATATCTTAAATCTGTGAATGAATTTTGTTGAGTTATTGATGTCAAAAAATAATGCATTTAAACCGGTGATATATGAAGGGAATATTTTTGAATAAAATATCGTATTAAGATTATTACAAAGCCGTCTTATTGTAGAAGTTTTCTACAATACGACGTGTAAATCCGCATTACAATGGTGGAAACACATTATGTTTTTTAGTTATCTATTTTACGAATTTATTATTGTTATTTTATTAGAAATTTATAATGAATTATTATTATTTGCTACGAATTTGTAATATTGTTTCCCTACCTTAGTATGTCTCCCGGTAAAGAAAGATAATTTTACTGGCAAATGGCTGCTGAATGGATTCCGAGTCAATAAAACCTAGTCCAGAATAATCCAGAATCTTGGCGATATCATCATTAGACCTCTAGTTCCTGTCCAGCCCGAAATCTCTCAAAGAAGTTATAAGAAGCGGAGTGCGAATGACGTGTCGAGTGACATTAATAGTTGAATTTAACTCAAGCGAGTATTAAAATGAATTTTCTTTTTGGATTACTGATCTCCAGCGAGTTCTTCCTGCGCAATTTGTGCCGTTGCGGTTATTTAATAATGATTTTCTACTGGTTTTCATTTATTTATTTATTTATTTATTCCTGCAAATGCTGTTTTGTGTAATCTTTGGCTGTGTGTTGTTACCTATGTATCGCGCCGAATAAAACGTGATCTATTACTGAGCCAGTTTCATTTTCACCATATACCTACTGCACCACTGGGAGTGTTCTCTCTTTGATTTTCTCCTATACCTCCACCATATATGTGTAGTTTCGTGTGTCCCGTAAGATAATTTTGAGAAAGTACCATGCCTTTTTATATTCACCTTTTTAAAAATGTTTAAATATACTGATTTAAAAAATGAGTAAAAAATATTATAGATTAGGATCGGCAGAATTTAATTGGGTAGTTTAAATTTACAGAAGTTCCACCTCAAGAATCGGCCTGCCATTGACGGATTTGATCTAAAATTTGATACAGAAAGCATATCTAATAGAAATAAAACATCATTCTAAATTTTATTTATCTAGTTAAATTTTGGAGTTAGCGTGTTCACAGACACTTTAATAAAGAGACCAGACATTTCGTCTAAACTTTATAATAAACTTACATATTTGCAATTAAGAACATATACCAAAATTCATTGCTCAAATTAAATGTCACTCTCATCATCTGACCATGGTTCAAAGCTGTACAATTCTTCCTAAAATAACATTCGTTTTGTTTAAAATGAAACGTTAATATATATATATATATAACTAAGCTATACTTGAAAGAAGTTTTATTTCCAAATAGGCGGGAAGAGGTAAATGGTATTGATATAAATAATATGTTGTTGTTTTATAATTTTGATAAATGTGTGCATCATATAATGTGTTTTTTATATTATTTTCTTAATTCTGGTAAAATTAAGTGTATCCATTTTAATTAAATATTTTTCTTTAAATTTTGCAATTTTTGAAAGAAATTGACTTTTGTCGTTTCTGAAAGTGTTGATCAAATTCTCAGACACTCCTTTCCCAGGAAATTAATAGTTCTGTTTAGACGAACATCTGGTTATATGTCCCCCAGAAAGCACATGGAGGAGAGGCATGGTTCTTTTGGAAGAGGGTGGCTGTCTTTGATCGCAGATGCATGAAGATCTTTGACTACCCCCAGAGAAATGTTTGGCTGTCTGTGTGAAATCGGTAATAAAGAAACATTATAGTGTTGCGCTAATACCGCCAAAGATGTTAAAATAAAAAAATAAAAAAATGCTCCGATAAGAGTGGGAAAAGTTAACGCGATGACCAAAAAAAAAAAAAATAGCCAAGTGTACGTGCATAAAAGAGAAACCTCAAGAAAAGAGGGTGAGAATATGGAAGATTGATAATTGGGAAAGTGATAGAAATCGAAAAGACGGATTAACCTTGACTTAATTGGTGAAGGTCTGAACATCCCACTTCGAACATCCGATATGACCCTCTCCCCACTGCCTGGGTGAGGAACGAATTGCGTATCCTCATCGGCGATACATAATTCGTTCGTCCGACGAAGAGAAAAAAAAATGATCATGTTGAAGAGAGCAGAGCGGTCAAAAAATCCCGAACTGACTCCCTCGCGGTGGACATTGAACAGGAACCAACACCTACACCAGCGTCCTGGCCTAGGGGTAGCGCGTCTTCCCCGTGATTTAAGCATTAAGGGTTCGAGTCTTGATTCGGGCTTGGTTGGTCTTTACCTGCGTTCTATCCGAGAGTTGTGTGAAAGAGCCCCCCCCCCCCCCTGTAAAATGGGGTTTTGCAAGCGAGTGTGTGAGTATTATCTTCATATGAGATAAAGTCAAATTTCTGCCCTCGGGTGCTCAGGGGTCTTTACCCTCAGAAGTTAATGCACCCCTCTTTCCCGATCGCTTGGACTTGGTTATAATTGATGCTCAATCAAAGGGGGATAAGCAACACCAACCAACACCTCCTTCGAAAAGTATCCTCTGGTGAGATGGAAAAGGGTGGGGATCCCAAAACTTAAGTGTGTACTGCATGTAGTTCTAGATCCGGTAATTAGTAAAGTAAAAGGTAAATTGACGGCCAGGCTCAAAGAAATATCAAATCGCTGGATCGGTAAAAAGGCATAAAGATCCTGAACTATAGTGGCGATGTCTCTCTATCCCATTGATGAAAGGAAACAGCCAACTAGATGGAGTATTGAATCACTCATATGCCTGTGAGAACTGCAAGAGACCGTCGTGCCATCCAAATGATGAACATGCTCACTAAAAGAGTTTTGTCACCACACCTCCTATGAGGAACTCGTAGTAAGACGTCACCAGAAATCTTCCTCGCTCCTGCTTCACGCGTCTTATCTCGCTGTAAAGGCCCAGTTAAGTAATACAAGTTTCTACTTTACTAACGCATATTCTTACTTTTACTATAATGTCACGAGGAGTACGAATCAGGATGTTTTCAATTTTAATTAATCTAAATTTTGCTCTAGGGTAATTTTTTTGGATATTATATAAAAAATTATTAATTAAATACTTATATTTAAAACAAGGAGAATATATCTGCATGAAATTTATCTTTTATAATTGCAAATATTTTTCAGTGTGTGATGAACTAAAAAGGGGGGAGGGGATTGATCTGCAATTTGTTTAGTATTTGCAAAAAAATTGTTATTTTTAAACGATGACTTTCGGAAAAACAAATAAAGATTTGCATTCGCGAGGAAAACCGATACTACAAATCATCCAACTTGAAGTTTTAAACAAATATTTTGAACTTTTCCAAGAGAGAAGATATGCTTCCGAAGCAACTAAAACACAATACAGAATCATTTGTCTCGTTTTCAAAAGTAATATTCAGCACTACAATTTCAATCCACAGATATAAAAAGAGATGAAATCCTCTTTGAAAAATCTCTGAATACACAATTTTTTTACGAAAAAGAAATGTAGAATACAAATAAGTTTCCTCTTTCGGGAGTGGGTAGAAAGCTAACGATTAAAAGTGCGAAAGTGTTTTTCAATCAGTCCGCAAACTAAAATAGAGCTCAATTCCTCTAATCCTCGCCCTATTTTGCAATGTTAACCTTTCATTTATAAAATGTTATTTTATCATAAATACAAATTTTTACAATGCCACCTATAGTTTTATTTCAGTGAATTCAACAAAGGGATAGTTTAAAAATTCCTCAGATCCAAAATTTGCCAATCATATTCTATTAAAAAAAGTATTTTTTTATGACATTTTTAATCAGATTAAAATAGTTAAATAATAAAAATAAACTTATTTCATAACAAAAAAAATCGATTTTAAGAAAACAGATTTCATGATAAAGTTTCAGATATTTAACAAAAAATAGATTTCTATCAAATTCTGAACGAAATCTTTTCAAAGTCTGTCCGTCTAGTTGTTCGATTACAAGTGAACTCGATAAATAGAAAACGCAAGGTAGATAAAATTTGGTACAAGTTTGGCATCTAAAATATAGATGCTTATCAAATTTTGTATCAAATCTCTCAAAGGGTTCACCATTGCCCTTTCGCACTGCATGTAAACGCAATAACTCAAGCGGAATGATTTAAATCAGTAACTTAATAATCTATAGATTTGTGCAAATTTTGGTGTCAATTGGCTGACGAAAGAGTCCAACATAAATATTTCCGCAATAGATTCAGTACGCAACATACCAGATTCGCCCCTACGATCTGTGTTTCGTAACTACCGTTCACCAGCGCCATGTAAGACATTCCATTCATAGTCTTGCCTAAGGTTCCCCATTGGTATGGGATAAGGCTATTGAAGAAATGGGATAAGGCTATTTTTCAGATTACAAGTTCAGGGGTTTCCCCACAAATTTTAAGTGGAATAATTGATTTGCACTAATGTCTGGTTTCGAAACTCCCAGATTGATTTGAAATGAAGAGTTCAAATAAATCGACGAAACCAATATTATACTAGAGACCATAGATGTTTAAGCCGACAAAGTTGATCACTGGAATGGGTATTTATAGCACCTTGCTCCCCTGATCCCCATGATTATGACAAATAATGAAGCCAGATTTGTGAGAATGTGCACACTGCCTCTAAACATATGAGAATTACAACTATTTCTATTTTAGTACACGTTTTTAATAGTACATCTTTGTAATTAATGTTACTTTTTCAATTCATTACCTTCTTTTTATTTCATGAATAACACAAAGTTAAACTTATGTATGATATAAGTATAAGCTTTCATAAATTTGGCATAGGGCTAGTGATATTATAGCTGAAGAACATAAATGCAAGGGGAAATATTATGGTTTTCACATTCCGAATTTAATTTACGTATCAGAATATAAATATCTAAGCAATTACAAATGACTAAGGCCCAAAGGAAATCATTCAAGTAATAGTGTGCATTATAATAAAAAAAATTTGTAACTTATTTAAAAAAATAAACTAGTAATAATTTGACACCCATGGCCACACATTTTGATAAAAACATATATTGTGTAATATTACAGAATTACTCAAACATTAAGAATTTCATATTTTTACTGGTTGGGTGGAGAAAACTAAATTTGCCTTTAGGAGGAAGATAAGTTACGATTAGTAAACAAGATAACACTGATGAAAATTTATGAATGTACATCAATACAAAGAAATCCAGAAAAAAAATTAAACTAACATGATCAAAAAAAAAAAAACCCAGCTATGCAAAAGTATAAATAAGTTATTATATTTTTTAATTAAAATAAACAGTTCTATGTTAAACTAAAATGTCCAAAGCTGTTAAAAAAATTCTTCTAAAAGATATAGTCTACCCCACAAAAAAATTTTCAATACTTTATTAATTTTTATATCACGGGAAGTGGTTTAAACTCGGTTTCTTAAATATATAAAAAGTAATCACTAATGTTGCCTGCAGTCAAGGCAATTAACTTGACTACAAGAAAAAAACAAGATTATCAATAAAGTAAAAATTTTAATGGCAAAATTAGGCACAAATTTGAAATGTTTGTAGGAATCAAATAAAACTCACCATTAAAAATAGTTTGAATTTTAGCATCATTTTTAAAATTTATTCAGAGGATTTCAAAACTTAAATTGAGCTTGCATCACATATTCTAGTGAATTGGCAATTTCTTCCAGTCACTGATTTAAGGGATTCCATGATTCCAAAAACATAAAAGTCATTTTTTTTTGGGGGGGGGAGGACAGATAAAAGCTACTAATGACCCATACAGATGTAAAAATGTTACAGTGATATCTCCTGCATTCACCTCACTCCCCATATGAAATACTATTAGTTGCCCTAAATACAACCCATAAAACAATTAGACTATAAATCTTCTAATGTGATAAATAAAGTTTTCTATTTGTAATACAAGTTGAAAGTAAGTATTGGTTTTTCATCACTGCCGATTCTTCTAGCTTCAATCATTCACGAGTCGCATTTTATAGCAATTAGCAAGCAAAAGAATTAGAAAATCTATTATGATAAGTACACATTACCAATTGTTTTTATTTACTTTTAGGTGGTTCATATTAAAGCTCCTTCACAATTATAAAATGTCAAGCAATTTCTAAATCAGAAAAATAAAGACTAAAAAATATACCTTATCTTATAAAAACATAAAATATCTTTTAGAACCATAAATATTTTTTTTATCCTTTCTACTTTTGATAATAATTACTAAATGTGAAAAGTCCATACTTTATTTAAAAGAATTTTATATTTAGGGCTAAAATATTATGTATGATTACTTAAATCTATATGAAGAATAATTATACAAATTTTTATTAAAATTAGAAATTATGGGTGTCATGGTGTTGTTGATGCAAGATGGAACAATCTCACTGCAATTAGGCTAGACGCAGATACTCCTTTAAGCAAAATATTAATGTAAGTGAATTTCAGTAAACATCTTACCTTGGAGACCAGTTTAATTGTAATTTCAAGTGTTATTTACATACTCTATTAGACAAACAGGTGATATTATCCCCCCCCCTTCCTTTATTAATGAGCTCTAGACTCGTGAATAGATATACCAATTAAAAAAAGTACGATTCAAACTTGTTATGAAATTATCTGGTTAAAGTTTAATTATGATGGTGAATATCAAAATTATGATTTCCAAAATTCTTCTGATTTTTGTCTTTAATTAATTTGTCAAAATATTTTCATAATTGGAAGGAGTTATTTATTATTTCATTTCTCTCAAAATGGAAACTGCTACTTATTTGGTATAGGTTAATCCTTAGATGCTCAATTTTTACGCGTCATAGTTGATGAAGTTATCTGAAAAGTGAGTAATGACCTTTAAGGATTAAAAGACTGTTTTTTTCCTATTTAATACCTTAATTCCATTGTAAATTCTTAATTCCCTTATTTCTATTTAAATTAGATTGTTCTTAACTGAATGTGAAGCATTTAAAAGTTGTTGTTTTCATATTTTTGCATCTACTCCCCCCCCCCTTTCAGATGTAAAAAGTTTTTTGAAAAATCATGTCCTTTTAGAAACTTTAGAAAACGAATTTTCATTTATTAATAATTGGTTACTTTTATTAATTATAAAAGTCAGATTATTTATATTACTGCATTTCCACTTTAATTTAAAAATAAGTCTACAGAATTAATAACATTTATGGCAAATTAAATGTCATTAATACATTTTCCCACACTAATAGATCATTCTTTTTCCCTGACTAAAAAACGGATTGAGAGATGGGATTGATTTTCCAGAGAGTGGATGAATGTTTGTTTTTTTTACATTACCATTAAACAGAATATAAAGATGATATAAGTACTCTATCCATCCTCTTAGGGATAAAATTTATTAATGAGATGCAACTAGAAGAGCTTCATTAATTTTTAAAAGAATATGTGTACATTTACACACCATTGATGTAAAACTAATTGTGACATTCAAAATATCACAAGGATACTTTTTGTAACTATAAAGTTCCAGTCTCAAAAAAAAAAAAAAAAAAAAAAAAAAAAAAAAAATAGTTGTATAAACAGAATTTATCACTTATTAAACAATAGTTGAATTCATATGTAAAATTATTGTAAATCAAGATATATTATCTAAACAGATGTTTAAAATAAATGATTTTGTATGAAACTGAGTTAATTCAGCCATTATTTAATTCAGCACTTCATTTAGTAACTACAATGCTATCTGTATACTTTGACAAGATCATTCTCACTTATTCTATAGTGACATAAAAATGGCAAAAGCTGATTTTCAAAATTTCATACATCACTAATTTAACCAAATGCACTCGAATTTTAA
The DNA here is from genome assembly GCA_026543865.1 of Argiope aurantia. Lineage (NCBI taxonomy): Eukaryota > Metazoa > Arthropoda > Arachnida > Araneae > Araneidae > Argiope > Argiope aurantia. The sequence goes on along the minus strand of JAPMOR010016130.1, from coordinate 708,930 downwards.
GAAAAATTGAATATTGAATTTGTGCTACTAAAAATCATTTTTCACTGTGAAAGTTATGAGACGTAAAGCATTTCTAAACATACATATTTAATGTGGAATGTTACACTCAGCATAAAAACAAATAACTGCAACCACAAATACTTTAGTACTATAGGATAAATATAACATAAATCTCAGTTTGTAAAGTCTTTTTTGGGTGACATTTAACTACGTAAAATAGATTCATATGCTTGATGAACAGCAGCAGCAACATCCATTGCCCGAGATTTCAAAGAAAGCTATAAAAAGAAATATTTATAAACTCAATGATTTTTAAAAAAGCTACATATTGTTAAATAACGAATGACTGTATGGCCACAATATTATACAGGGTGTCTAAAAAACCTTGACTACGGCTTTTATTCCTTAAATATCGATCCTAGACATATACTGTAAATTACAAAGTTGCATAAAAAAGGTGCCAAATGTTATGAAATCGATTAAAATTTTCAGGGGATTAAATTTTAAAAAAATACAAAATTTTAATTTTTATATGGACCTTGTATTGACAAAAATATTCCCAATGTGTAAAATGTGCCCCATCCTTTAATAAAGGTCATGTACAAAATTTCAGAATTTTATCATGTAAATTCTCATAGATATATTAAAACAAAGTTGGAGAAGCATTAATCCCAAATTAAAATGCAAATGTTTATAGCTTCAGTGCAGATGACATGACGCAGGAATGCATCAAAAAATTAAATATGCTTCGTATCTTTAGTTTTAAATACAAATTTTAAAATCTACATTTCCTGAAAAATACTTTAAAATTTTATATTGTGAATTACAGAGTATAACTTAAAAGTAGCACAGTCAGTAAACTTGTAAAAAATCTCATGTAATCTTTCCTTTAAGCTATTATTTCTACACATTTTTAATACTTTTGAACCAATAAATAGTAAAATTATTTATTCAATCTTTCTTTGTTAATTTGTGTATGACCCCTAAAACAATGAATGTGCATCTGATTTTTTCTCTTTGTTAACTCGTATCCAGGCATCAAAAAGTGGTTTAAGTTAGTATTTTATATCTTTGTTTTTGATAAAATGCTGAGATTAGAAGATGCGGCACATTTTACTCATTTGGAATTTTTTTTGTACAGAATTTGTATAAAAATTTAAATTTTCTATTTTTTTAAGTTTAATCCCCTGAAAAGTTTAATTGATTTCATAGCAGTTTGCACCTTTTTTTACCCAACTTTGTCATTTACAGTATACGTCTATGATCAATATTTCAGAAATAAAAGCTGCAGTCAAGGTCTTTGAGACATCCTGTTGAGAGTTTCGTGCATACTGTTTTTAAACAGAATGATTTAAAAATTCATAAATATAATAGCTATCATGCAAAACTAAAACATGCTCCTAGTTCTTTATATGATGGTGCACAACAGAAAAATTCCAAGCATTTCTCACTCAACATACCAATGATTAATTCTAAAAAATCACAGGTATTTTATAGAAAATGGAACTGTTAAGTATTCAGTATTAAATTCTTACATAGAACAAGTTCATAAGTAAATAATAATGCTAAAAATTTACATTCGCAAGATATTTAATAAAAAACTTATTAAAATAAAATTTTAGAATTAAATAATATTAATTATATTAATTTTTTTGATTTTGAAATCAAGGTGTAAGCTGTAAAAGTAATTTGAAACCTATGCAAAATACAAAAGTTGGACAAGTAATTTCCCTGGGTGATTTTTACATTTTTTACTATTTTATTTTTATTTGAGAATATTTTGGCTATGGTAGTTAAAATTTGAAACCAGGATTTTTCAAAAACAATTCTAAGAGATATTAAATTTGCTATACCTTAAACAGCATATAACCATCTCAGAAAACTAAACAATTCCATCATACAGGCAATGTTATCTGTTTATTCTGTTCTAAAACCATGCTTTTTTTTTTACAAACAATTACTATTTAAATTTTTATTTATTTATTTTGTTAGCATAATATTAACAGACACTATAATATAAAAATGAAAGTATGTTTGTTGCATAAATCAAATCTAATGAAAAGTTAAGACTTATTTCTGTTAGGAAAAAAATATACTTCTCATTAAGATATATTTATAATCAGTGACAACTCATGTTCATACTACCTAACTTTACAAAATCAACTATTCTAATGAAGCACACTTAAGTATATACTAGTATTTAGTGCATTTAAACAGAATTTAATAGAAAATATTCTGAGTTATTTGACTAAATTTAGAATGAAAGCTATTTCACATGAAAGAATATTTTCTATAAAACCACGAGTAGTAATATTTTTGCATCTACACTATTTTTTTTTTCTGCATATTTAGTCAACTTGAATCATTTCAAGAATACAATTCTCAACAAAATCGTGAATAGAGAAATTAAAAAGGTACTGAATGCAAATCATTATTAAAGAGGGAAAAACAATGTTATGTACAAAAGTAAAACTTACAGTGAAAGAAGTTACACCAGGTTGAATTTTCATTTCAGCAAGTACCCATATACCATTTGTTAATTTGAGAGATTGATATAACATATCTTGACCATCTACATTCCTTTTGGCTATGGTAAATATGTTACTGTTTTGAAGTTTCTGCGATACTTGGTCTGAAAAAAAATATAATACATGGAGAGTTCGAATAAAATAATATTTACTTTCTAAATCTTTATTAAATACAATTCTCTCAAATTAAATGTAATTATTTCAAATCAAGTAAATAAAAAATATGTCTTAATAGAACAAAGCTGACTCTTGAGAAATATATATATTCTAACATAAAAGGAAGCCTTTCTTGATTTGATTAGCCATGTTTCAACAATACAGTAAGCATCTTAAAATCTGGATAAAACATTAAAAATGGGTATCACAAGCATTTTCTAACTTTAAATAATTTAAAGTAAAATTCTATAAATTGAAAAAAAATATTAGCATGTAATAAAAGCAATGCAATAAATGCATGCATGCAATAAAATCTATTCTAACAGGATATCCAATTTTAAGGCTTACAATAATACTGATTTTTGTGAATACAGCAGAAAAAAAATTGTCTTTTAATATAATAACTGCCAATTTTATTTCAGTGAAAAGAATATAGTGATCAAATTAGATAAAGAAATTGCAATACATTTTTTATGAGCTTATGGTATAATTTATGCATAATTTATATGAGCTTATGGTATAAAAAAGAAAAATGCAACAATTAAATATCATTGTTTTTGATATGACCAAATAAAGTACATAATGAAACAAACTAAAGTTTTAATTATTAAGAATCATTTCAAATTTTAATTTTAAAAAATTACCTGTACTTAACACAATATTGTCAATTGTGAACTGCACTTCATTTTGTGCTGGTATATCTTTCCATGTGGCAAGAAATATACGTTTGTCCATCATGCCATCCTCTGCACAAAGAACATGCAATGGAACCATTGCACTAAAATACAGCACATCAATATTGTTTTTTACAGCTACCTGAAAATTTAGAAGCAAAAAAGTTTGTAAACCTTTAGAAAATAAAAAGCAATTTTGTTGAACATTTAGATTATTCAAAAAGCTTACTTGGAGATTTGTGAGAGGATCCATCTTTTGCACTACACCCATTGTGTTAAGAGGAAGACTGACTTCAGCACTTGTGTTGGGAAGCAGAGGAGCAGGAACCTGCAGTGGCTGGGCAGGTGCAAGGCCAAAACTTTACAGAAAAAACAAACAAAAAAAACAGCAAATTCAAAATTATTAAGTGAGGAATACATTCCAAAATAAGTATCACTACGTTTCCTATTAAAGACTCGATACATAGGTCTATATTTGTTTAAAATGTCCCTAAATACTTAGATGCACGTTCTCATAGAGAGTTCCGAGCCATTTAAAATAAGACTTTGCTCAATTTAAGCATCCAGCATTAAAATTATACAAAGGCTATTTTGAAACAGATCTCTTAATTTTCAGTTCTGACAAATTCTCATTAAATATGTAAAAATTGAACAGCAAAGTCAGGCCAACAGATACATTCAAACAATTATTGAGAAATATCCAAAATTAGGATACTCAATACAAAGTAAGATTTTTTAACAAAAATGAAACTATATCCAAGAAAAGTATATAGTAAAAAAAAAAAAAAAAAAAAAAAAAAAACTTTTATAGTACATTTTATTTTGAATAATTTACATTCTAAGCTTGAAAGACTACAAACTTGTACTGCAAGACCAGAAATCAATTTGTTTTACAACATTAAATGTCTCATTCTATTGAAAATCATGAATAGAATAAACCATTATTAAAAACATAATTATATTTATATATATATATATATATATATATATATATATATATATATACACACACAATAATTGAAACATTTTGTATTTAAAATATATAGAAGTAATTAAGGATACATTTTATGAATGCAATCAATGATAAAGAAAAAATGGAGTTTCTATGCAATGCTGAACAAAATAGATTCTGCACATGAACCTTCTTAAACAAAAGATTCAACCACATAACCTATAAATCATACAACTAAGATTACCAATCAAAATATCCTGCTCCTCCCGTATCTTCAGTATAATTCACTTTTTTAGACATATAGATATAAAAAATTCTACAATGTAAATTCACATTAGGAAAACCACAGAGAATTTCAAATAAAACCAATGTAAATCTGCAACTATGAACGAGTAGCTCCACATCAATACAATATCACAAAAATCTAAATTTAAAATTTTGTAATTTTATTTTCAATAGACTAAATAATTAACAAAATATATCTATAATATCAAAAATACAGTTCTGAATCATTAGTTTATTAATAGACAGATTCTAGCATAATTTTCTAAAATACCTTTCACTAATTTCTCAGAAGTAAAATAAAGAGGAACACAATTAAAGTAAGGAAGAAAGGAAAGAAATATATGCACACAAATTTCAAAATATTAAAACAAAATATTTTAAGTTATAAAAAAAGGAAAATGAAGTACCTGTTTTTGTTAAACTGTATGGCAAAACCTGCCATTGCCTGCATAGCTTTGTTGTAAAATGTCATTTCCATAAATATTTGGCCATTTTTTCTGGAAAATGTCCCTGCAATCTCTAGGCCTTTCCCTCTGGCAGCTGGAAGCCATATCTATTAAAAATTTTATAATGATTAATGCTACTTCATAAAGCATTGTAAGCAAAACTTGTAATATTTTCCTACATTCTAACACATTACCTGTTTAGGTGGAATATAGAACGTAGGTGCTGATCCTACACTAAATATATCTCCTAAAAGGCCAGCTGCAGTAGCATTAGGTTGAGGTGTGGTATCTGCAGGTGCTGAAATATCTCCAAGCTGTTAAAGAAATAATTAAGATTAAAATTACATAAAATAGAATATTACAAAAGAGATTCAGTATTTGTAATTATCCTTATCATACTTGTTTGGAATTTAAATATTAAAAATACTATTAGTGAAAATTTCAAAAAATAACTCCAAGATTTACTGATTATTTAAAATATTTATATATATATATAATATTCAAAATTTCTGGAGATTTTCATCAGTTGATTGAAGTGTATCTTTAAGATTACATGTAGATAAGAAATTGCAATAAATGTTATCTACAGATAGTATGATAAACATAAAAAGCAAGACAGTAATAAATGGGACAATTAAAGGCATATAAATCTCATATGAAAAATGAAATTCTTATTACTCGGAGATCTAGCATCTATGCCAGTAAGTATGCAGACGAGAAGAAAACATCTACTATTCAAGTCTACGAACCAGCCCAGGCATAACACAACTGCTCTTTGAGATTCATAAATAATCTTATGTTTTCCTCCTCATTAGGAAGAAATTTTTCTTAAAAGGATAAACAAATTTGTTTGATGTCCTATCATATGCATTTATAAGCTAGAATATTAGATAAACATATTTGGTATGTGAATCAAATCAAAGGAGCAACATTACCAAACTATCAAGTCCTCCACCTAGCAGATCAATTGCTGCAGGAGCAGCTGGGGCAGCTGGCACTGCAGGAGGAACAGGTGGTGCATTCAAGTCAATACTAAGAAGGTCTCCAATTAAACTTTCTCCAGCTGGAATAACAGCAGGCTGCTCAGTAAGAACAGCAGTAGAAACTGGGCTTCCTGTGATAGTCTCTTCAGTTGAGCCCAACCTAAAGAAAAAAAAGTTGTCAATTGAACAGAAGAAATAGCAACATCAAATAAAAAAAACATCTATATCTGAAGATCCGAACTCAACTTTATGAAAACAAGCTTTAACATTCACAAATAATATGTGAAAGTTTAAAATAGATGAATTAAAGGTGAAATTAAAAAAGAAAATTCCTATCTGAATAGTCAAAACATTTTTCATGATTAGAATTCAGTACAGAATGAGTAATTTTCTAAAATTATAAGAAAATAAATTGTCTACGACAGCTAAACAGTATAGCTTAAATGTTTGTTACAACATGAAGTTTTAAATACTTGGGAACTTGGATAACTTAAATATGCAAAAAGAATGAAGCAACAAATGATTGCCAAATAAATCTGTGGCAGCTAGTAAAAAAGATAAGAGGGAAATACCACTTAACACTTACGAATTTTGTCTTGGTGGCAATGATTTTCTAATACCCAGTCTTCCTTCAACAAATGCAGATGGGGGTTTATGATAGACTGATGCTAAACTACTGATGTGACAAATAAGTTCATCTAACAAAGAAGGTTCTAAAAGATCTGTCTCTTCTGATATCAATGGTTTTTCTGCCAAAACAACCTCTTTAGCAGCAGCAGGATCAGTAGACAATAATCTCCAATAGATAAAGCCACGATCACGTAAATCAGGATTATCACTATCTTGAGTAGCTAAACTTAACACCTGTTGCACTAATTCTTGGGTTTCAGTGGGTCTCTTCAAGAAAAGTTTGACAATAGCAGTAAGCAGCTGAAGCTGAACCTACAAGACAAATGTTTTGCTTCAAAATTTTCTTGGTCAAAACATTTATTAACAATTTATTTTAGACAAAACACATTATGTAATTTCTAAACAAATTCCAATCAACATGTATAGAACTGAAAATATTTTTTCTATTTATGTTATTTAGTACATGATCATACAAACTGTTACTTTCCATTAAGTAAAAGATTTCAAATTTCTGAAACATATTTTAACAAGACATATTTGAAACTATGGCAGGCTTATTTGATATCACAATTTTAATGAAATAATGTTATGAGGAATGCAATCTTATGATTAAAAAAAAAGAAGTAAATGGTTTTATCTGTTATACAATTTTAAATAGAATTCCATAAAAGAAAAAATTAAATACATTTGAAGATTTTAAAATAATATTTGTTTTAGTTTAAAACCATTCATTGCCAGTTTCTTGAAAAACTAAACCTGCACAAGACAATTATTACTTATTAAACTTCGATTCAAATAATATATTAGTAGATCTAAATTTATTTTTCAAAATGCGTACTATATTTCTCATTTTTATATTTAATCTAATGTAATTGTGCATCTTGGTCACATTTGTTTTGTTTCTTTTTCTTTTGTTTTAATAAATTTTCAACATTTACAGGAGCTCCTTTGAAACTCAAGATTCTATTAAATTTTAACATTTAATAAAATTTAATTATGAAGTTAAACAATTTATGTAAAGTTTACAACTCAAAATTGAAGTTGGCTGCAAATTACTCTGAAAACTGAAATCCAAGTAGATAAAATATTACAATATTTATCTACAAAATTTCCAGAAACACTATAAACTAACCCCTAGTTACACTGCAAATATTTTATGAACAAGCAAAAAAATATTTCAAGTTCTATTAGAAAAATTTAATTTGATACTTTAAATTACTTTTACTAAAGTAAATTAAATTTTACCTGGGTATTTTCATCATGAAATCCTTCCAAGAAACTTTCAAGAAGTTCATCAGCATTGTCGATTCGTTCAGCATATTCTCCAATAATCCAGATCATGGATGCCCTACAAAATACACAATTTCAAATAATGAGATTTCAGAAGAGTAATTTCAATTAAAACTTCAATAATTAACTTAAAAAAATGTCTTTCCTAGATTTTTTTTTTTTTTTTTTTTTTTTTTTTTTGTGGAAAACTTATTTATAGGTTCATTTTTAAATTTGAATATATTATTTCAATTCGTTATTTGCCTTTAAAAAGTTTAAAAAATTCAGTGAACATAGAATTTTTTTTACATGCTTGAAGTCAAAACAATTCAGTTTCTACTAAGAAATGCAGCTTAACCTAATTACAAGTTTCTTTATCACTTTTCAAAATAAAATAGATCTTGTTTACTGAGAATATTTTTAAATTATCAGCATACCAGTATATAAATTTCAAAGATATTATATTACAAGGAATATATTTGCAAATTATGATTTTCTGCTTATACTTTGTTATAGCAATACACCACAGACGCCAAAATATACATGAATAAAATTAATTTTATTTTAACATACCTTGCTTCAGGCTCATCTAAAGTATCCAAATTTTCACACAAGGTTGAAATTATACTTTCATATTTGTTAGGGTACTTTCTAAAGATATCCTAAAATTATAGGAAAAAAATAATAAATTACCAAACAAAAGGGTGAGAAAAATAATATGCAAAGACATGAAAATTCAAAATTATATAAGCTTGGAGTACCTTAGATGTACCGCTATCCATCAAAACCTATTCATTTAAATGCTAAACTCAGACAATATTTAATTCATATGTTCTATTCACTATATTTGAAAAAATAGTGAAAAGAGAAGGTTTTTTTTTTACTTAATATATGATCTTCTTTATATTCCAATATCAAATTTGTAATTAGGTTCTTTCTTTTATTTAAAAAAAGTCGAGTAACATTAAAGAAAATACTGCAGCCATATTAAAAATCAGAATTGAATCTTACAAACAGAAATAAATCACTAAAACTTCAGGTAAAAAATTAGATAAATATTTTCAAGATTATTGCATTAACTGAGTACAAGCAATAATATACAACAAATTTTTAATAAACTCAATGAGTAGGCAATTTAGAAAACTACCTGGTTTAGCCCTATGAGCCCTGACTGCCCGATATTGTCCCATTCGATAGGGGCTTGACTCCGGCACTTTGGGCTTTAATGAGCACTCGTTGAGAAATACCTTTCACCCTTTAAAATTCATTTAACCGCTTCAAAACACCCGAGTCAGGCCCCTGTCAAATGGGGCGATATTGGGCAGTGGAGGCTCATAAGGTTAAAAATCAAATTCAATATACAATACAAGGTCAAAAACTAACAAGCCTTTTAATTTTTTTAAAAAATTACAAAATATTGATAAGCAGAATAACAATTTACGTTTTAAAACTTGCCAAATATTAAATGATTTACATGTCCAATTTTAAATCCAAGTCAAGGCTTAAAAATAATAACTAAGTGAAAATCTAAAATTTCACAGGTACAAGAATTCCTCGCATGTTACAAGGAAATGTCACCCTTTCCAGAAAATATTAATGACATTTTTAAAAAGATTTCCTTCTGCAGTCACTCTAATGGTCAATATAATTTGTTTACTTAATGCAGTTAGAAAGGCTAATTTTAACTTCATAGTTTGTATTACCTTAATTACAACAATAGCTTCTTGCACAACATAGTTAACTTTAGTCTGTATGAGATCTAGCAAAGTGCTGACGCATCTTTCAGCCGAAGGCTCCACTTTTATGGCACATCGCCCAATAGCTCGTACTGCTTTACGCACAAAATCTACATCAACTTCAGTAGCATACCTGAAAATACAAAAAACTACTTAAAAAGATTGTCCTGATATTAAAAAAAAGTCAAACTTAGGTTTTACTAATTTTTCTACAATGTTTCATGCATTGTGATTTTACATTAAAAACTACATCTTAAAGTATTCAATAAATCATGTTTTAATTATTGTTATGATTTATTAAAAAGCAAAATTGTAAGAAAATTTTTAACATAAAAACTAACTATTTGTTAATTAGTTTCATAAAATCATTGTGATATTTTATTGCAGATTATTAAGATTTCAATTATATAAAAGATAGTTCCCTAGGAAATGATCAGTTGTAAGCCCAAGTTACAGAGCTAAAAAAATTTCAGAGTTTCTAATTTTTAAACTAAAATATCTCAAAAGAGTAAAGTATCTCTTTTAAACTAAAGTATCTTTCAAAAAAAATAATGTACATACAATATTCATAAATGTACAGTTGTGAGAACATGCTTATAATCAAAATGGAAAAGCATTTAAAAATATGTAAAACAGTTCATTTACTCACAAGCTTTCATAAATAACAAATAAAAATGGTAACTGTAATTACAATAAGTACTAGATGATTACTTACTCTTTAAGTTCAGCTAAAACTTGGGCTATGTTAGCTTGAGATGCTAATCTAATCATAATATCTAATTTCTCCAATTTCACATAAATAGGATCATTGTATTTCACAAAGAAGACTTTCATTTCATGCTTTAAAATATCTGGCCTGAAAGACAAATCAGTCTTCAATTTCTAGAATACAAGTCTTCAAACATTCATTCTCAAATATTGCATTATTCCATAAAAGAGGTTACAAAACAATATAATTTGAGAATATTTATTAAATTATATTGGTACAATATTGAAAGCTTAAAAACAAGTTGGTCAATTTTATTAGAAATGCATTTAAAAAATATACTGCATATGATAATTCATCTCAGACATGATTTTATATTTGAAATTATCCAAGCTCAATATGCAGGCAGCTCTATTTTAATTGATGAGTTATTCTCAAAATCATAATTCACCAAATCTAATTATTGAATCTTACAATGTTCTTCGAAATAAGTATTTAGAGTTCTAAAAAAATTCTTAAATTATTTAATCAGATTTCTCCCATTTTGAAAATATAAAAAGGCAGAATGCTTATTTTATTTCCTATTAAGTTAAACATTTATTAGAAAACACATGCCACTCTATATCCTGCATTTTTCTAAAAATGATCATGGAGATGTCCAAGAATCCTAATCTAATTATCTCTTCACCTTCATCTAAAGTTTTTAAAAGTGATTTGAAGAGTATATAAAAAACCTTTTGCATTTTCATCCAAACTGCTAATTTTGCTACATATCAACACGACAGCAAGTATAATGTTACACAAATTTATTTTTTAAACCAATAATCTGTGAAAACCAATTACTAAATATAAGATGTCTTGCAATACATCATTCCTTAGGAGAAAAATTATAAATGATTTACGGTTTATTCCTCCCTGTAAGTATAGGCAAATGAATTACATAATCTACTTCCCTGCAAAAAAATTAAGTTGACTTAGATGTCAAATTAACAAAGGGTAAGTTTCAAGCTTGATAATAGTCACAGAATTTTAGATGGTGAAAATCCATATGCAAAAATGCTGATAAGTGATTGGATAATCTGAAGTTACAATATAAAAGATTAGGTAATGAAAAAATTCTTCCACAAGCATCAAGTATTTATAGTATAAAGAAAATTCAATTAAGATATCCAACACTATAGAAACAATGAATATTTCACAAAAATGAGATTTTAAAAGCATTCTATATGATATATATGAAATAAGTTATTAATTATTAATACAAAACATTATAAAGAGAAAGTGGAAGCTAAATAACTAAATGGTTCTCAGAAATTAAAACTATAAAAAAATTACATACCTTTTCTGTACTATAAGATTTATATTTCGAAGGGCAACATATTGAACCTCAGGTTCACTCGACAAAAGTGTAACCAATGGCGGTGCTAATTTTTTAGTCAGTGTAGTAACAAATTCTGAATCGGGACTCATCATCTCCATCAATTTCATAAGAACCTGTAGATTAGAAAAAAAATTACGCCAAATTAAGTTTTAAATTACATGCACTCAGTTAAATGGAAAATATTGAAATATTTACAAAATGTAAACCTATAAAATAAAAAATAACCAAAAAATTCCAGTGATAAAGGAATTATAAAACGATTTAACTTTCATTTCAAATTGTTTCATTAAAAGCACAGACACATGGCACAAAGAACTCACCTTTACAGCTGACAAGACAACAGCAGCATTTGCATGAGCTAATCGTGGTGTAACCCTTTCCGCAATGCTAAAAATAATAAAGTAAATGAATAATTATATGTAGCATTAAATCCAAATAAAGTCACTGTAAAAGATTCCAATATTTTTATCTTATAAAATAAAAATAATAAATAAAATTCATGCCTTTGAGCTTCTCTTTCATCTTTAGGCAAACAGTTTGCAAGAGAATCCAAAATGAACACTTGGCCCCATTCTGTGCATTCATTGAGAGCTGTCAGCAGTTTATTGATGGTCTGGGCATTCATGTCAATCAAAGGCTGACCACTGGTAGAGGCTTCATTGATTTCAGATAAAGCAGCCACTGCATTTGCTACGACCTAGAAAAGTAATAAGTAAAGGTCAGAGGTTTATAACCACTTAAATTTTACAATCATTCCAAAACTTTACGACACTTTTCAAAGAATTTGACAATGATTGTCACTAAAGACAAATGTTAATTCCGAATAAGAAATTTAAAATAGTTTGACTGCAATCAAATTGACAATTTAAGAGTTTACAATTTTTAACTCTGATATTTGCTCAATTGCAATCAAAAGTATGTAGCTAAGTATCAACTTCCTTTTTATAATTTTAAACCATACTGGAACCTAAATTTATACATGGAAAAGGTGACAAAACATCATTTGACAGATGACTTATAACCATTCAGAGTTAACAATTGTAGAAAATACATTTCCCAGACTAAGAATTATTTTTTTTAAAAAATATGAATTATTATCTTTAAAAAAATTACTTCAATCAAAATTTCATTATGTTTTCCAACTATACATAAAAAATTCCAAGAAATTTTATCAATCTGCAGATTGATAAAACTATTAGAAAACAATTATTAAAATGCAATAATAATTTAGAAACCAATCCACTATGCCAAAATGAATAGCATTTCTTGATTCCTAGTAATACTGTAAAACTAAGTAATAAAATTAAGTATATCAGCAATGAATATAGATACCAAATCGTTGAAAAGAACATAAAATTCAAAAGTTAATTACACAGTAATTACAAAAGAAATGAATAATAGGACATTTATTTACATTACATATAATATGACATTGTATTTATCATTATCTACATTTTATCATTTTAAAGATATTTGATCTTTTAGAAAACTCCATATAGTTTAGCAATATGATTTTCTTAATATAAAGTAAATGATTACAAAACGATATTTTTCAGTTTCCAGGTTAGAAAATGTAGATAATATATTAAAATAGTCCCTTTCAATTCAAAATAGACATTCCAATACTCTATTGAATGAGAGTAAAAATTTTCTTATACTAACTAAAATAACAAACAGATTAGATAAACTTTAATTTATTATTATATACAAATAACATGAACAGTTTCCAAATTTAAAGACAAACTTTTGTTAATTTGGTTAAAAAAAAGCAATTACCATTGGGTTCGAATCTGACAAAAGATCTCTCAGCTGGTCTAAAAATCCTTGATCTTCAACCAGTTGGGCATTGATGTCATGGAGTTTAGCCACAGACACTGCAGCAGTTTTCCTGACATACGGATCTTCATCTTTCAAACACTTTCGGAGAGGTTCACAAAGATACTCAGTTATCTTGTCCACACGAATACATCCCATGGTGCGAACAGCCAAAGCACGAATCAACGGGTTGGCATCTTCACAATCCTATGAAAAGAGACGAGTCACCATTATATTGTTTGGTTTAGATTTGTTTATAGGGAAAAAAAAAACTATTAAAAAATAGTCATTAATATAAAGTGAAAACATAAAATGTTATATAAGTAATATTATTCAAGTAGAAAGTAGTGACAGTTAAGATTTAACTATAATTAAGAATTAAAATATAAATCAAACAGAAATTAGAAAAGGATAATATTATTTGATAGGCAATTTTTTTCTATATCATAAAAACATGTTAACCATATTTAATTATAATAAAACAAGATGTTCAGGGCAAAAAACAAAATTAACAGATTAATGTCACTTGGTAAATTTCAACTATCTTTCAATCATATATAGCTAAACACAATGATTATATAATACTTTTGAATGTATAAAAATATACCTTAACAAAAGTGTTTACAGCCATAATAGCCATATCTGGCTGACTCTTTGCATAGTTCATAAGGTATAAATAAACCAGCTTCTTCAGTTCTAAGTTATCAGTTTGCATGCAGTTAACAACATCAGGAAAGAGAGCACTGAAATATATAAAAAATATTATAAAATTATATTATTAATTTTAATATTTAAAAAGTAATAAATTCAGAAACAAGATCTTGCAAATTTAATTTAATACCTGACATCCTTCCCGACAGTCATAGATGCAATAACTTTCTTCACAGCCTCTCTTTTCTTCTCTTTCTTATCACTATTAAGCTCACTTTTAAGTTCAAATATTTCACCTATAATCATACACCAAATTTTATTAAAAATATTTCATAAAATAAAACTTGTTCATGTTTATACCTCGTGATCCAATGACATATGCTCAATTATAATCATTTCCCCCAAAATAATTTTTATATGATTCATCCACGAGTTTAGATACATTGAATAATAGTATCCTTAAATTTATGGATTATGGATCTAAACAGAGCTTCTAAAATTATACGTCTGATTTTGCACTGGATCATATTACAGAAGCTGAAAGATGCAAAAGGAAAAAAATACCAAGATATTCATTTAAATTGTCGATAATATACAAAATCTTTTTTTAAATATTTCAACTAAACTTATCAATTATTTTACTTGATTGATCTTTGGTTTATGTTCCATTCACGATTTTTATAAATACATACACTTATAAAAAATTTCAAACCAAATTGAAAAGATTTTAATAAAAATGAGATAAAATATTGAATCTTACAAAATTTAAATTTTAACATATAAGAAATGAAGCAAGTATGTAATACAGTAGTAAAAAAAATTTGTACCAAACATTACAAAAAAGCAGAGAGGAAAAAAGAATTACCTTTTTTGGTGGTTGTGAAATACTTTGCATCAGTCATGGTTTACCTTTAATTGCTACCCAAAATAAACTGAAAGAAAAATTATGTATAGAATTTTTAAAAATTTAACCAAATTCACATGGTTCTAAGGAGAGATGTTCATTCAAACTAAAAATTTAAATTTAGTAGATTAATAGGTAAAAATAAAATTATACCAAATAAGTTAAAAATTGCAAAATTTAAAAAGATACTTAAAAATTCTTATTTTATATATAGAATCTTTAAACTACACTGCAATAATTACAATATAAAAACAGATAGAAAAAATAAGTTTATTTTCTATTTTGATAAAGTATTTTATTATTTCAGATAAATTAAAGACAAAAACTCAGAATAATAGAAAATAATTCTTCATGGAAAATTTCTTTTAAAAGTTTGGTTTGTCACATTTTGTTGCGACAAACCAAAATGTGTTGGTTTCATGACAAACCATATTCATGACATTCTTAATGACATGTGTTGGTTTCGTGACATTATTCATGACAAACCATAATAGTTGTATAAATATATTAAAAAAGGGAACACACTTATAACAAAAGCTTATGTTCCTGAGATAGACAAATCATAGAGAACTTCAAACCTATTACAATTATACTATTACAAATTCTGCAAAGACTTCTTTCAATGTATGTTATTTTCTAACTTCAATATAACAGAAAAATTATATATGCATTCTATTTGGCATATTTAAAAATACATAAAAATACTTAATTCAAATATTAAATAGTTTTCACAAAAACGGTTATTAAAAGTTTATATACTGTACAGACATTTAACCCAAACATTAAAATATGTCAAACTCGTGGAATATTTTAAACTTCATGCTACAAAAAAAAATTTTTACTTATCGTGAAGATTTATATAAAATATAAGCTTATATATACTACAGCAAAACATTAATATAGATAATTTACATGCCATACAAAAATATATAAATTTAAAATATCATGCAGGAGAATGCAATAGAGCAAGCGGCACCAAATTGAAATTATTTAAAGACAAGTTTCCAAATATGTTAATAAAAAAATTTTATATCTTAGTTTTTAAAAATTTATTATAAAAATTTGTTGTTTTGTTTTACAAGAACCTGGTATCTTATTCTGTTTTCCCATAAAAATTACTAATAAAATTTAAACACACTTGATCTATATATTAAAAAAGTCATTTATACATCCAAAATTTAGGTTTCTTAGAAATCAAAATTTCAAATCAAATGATATTAAAATAATAACAACAAATTTACAACTTCGATCAATAGGAAAGCAACTATAAAAAAAACATTACTTTTTTAAAAACTGACAATACGATTTAATTCAACTTTGATACAAAGTAATCAATCAACAAAATCATTCAATAGTGGTTACTTTAAAACAATTCAATAATTCTTAATACTGTAAATATCGATTGAATTATTAAAAAAAAAAAAAGAAATATATCAATAAAACAAATCTGATACATTTTAAGCAATCTGCTGTCAGAAACACTAAATTGAATTACATGAAAAGAAAAAGGAGTTTGTTAAACTTTTGACAGAGAAGCTAAAAATATCCTATACTTTAAAAAAAATGCGAAAAAATCCCACATTTCTAGAAAGGAGAATAATAATCATTTATTAACTAACATACCACTGCAGTAAACAAATACGTGTACCGTATCATATACAGGATAGGAATCGAATACATAAAAGGCAGAAGTACACCTATCTAAATAAAATAAAATTAAATAATTTGTAGAATAATAAAATTAGATATATTTATCTATATTCGCTAGCTTTCTATATAAATAAACGACCAACACATAAGTCCGGATACCTACAACCCAAGTGCCGGTTATTCCTGTTAATGAGAATATATTTATTCCGAGAGAATTCAGTGGGTCGAAACTAAACAAAAATTCATAACAAAAAGTTTCCAATACATCGTTTCCTAATCTACTCACATAATAGTTAAATTCCTATATTCAGTGATGTCAATCAATTTTTTTAGATCGAATTAGTTTCTGTTCACGCCTTCTTCATGTCTGTAAGTAGAAGTAATTAAAAAGTAAATGATACTATATGCAATTCCTATATGCAAAATCAGTTTTCATAAACTAGTGAAAAATTAGTTCAATATTTAACTTGATATATTCTAAACACTTTAAATCACAAGGGCATAAATCAAATTAAAATTCTCTAAAACAATATCTATACGAGAAAATGATATCAGTCAAAACTGAAACGTCATCGTAATCGATTAACAACAAGAATATAACTGTAACTGTGATTAAAAGCAAAACAAAATTAAAGCCTGCAGTAAAAATGTGCCAAATGTCAAAGCAAAACAAAAAGAAGATGTATAAAATGTCACGATACTTGGAAGGATTCGAACTAAGAAGAAATTTTATGCAACTTAGCTTTATCAAAATAGCAACATCATTTAATTCCCTACAATAAAACAACAATCGTCTTTCCAAATCAAAATGATTCATTTGATTTCTTCGATTTGCAGTACTTGCAAGCAAGAACAAAGTTTGCAACGTTTTTCCGTGTATTTTTCAATACATGAATTTTAAAATCAGTTATTTTAAAAAAGGAATTTGGATGCATTCCGCTCTCATTCAACTAAAATGATTAATAATTTTTTAATATACTCTAATAAAGGTTTTCTTTATTCCCCTCTCTACATATAATTGTAAATTTTAAATACGAAAGCGAATGCCTTGCATCACATTTGCGAACAATAATTAAGAATTGTGATCTTTTACGTGAAGTAAGCATTTTTACTGAATGGGATCCTTGTCGATTAATCCCTACAATACCGGTAGTAATATCAAAAATCGATCGTTTTTCTTGTGTTTTTTCTAACCCATTGAAATCAAACTTTGACACAGAACTACAATTATAGTGACACATTAATTTTCGTATATTGAATCATTGTAATTTTGTGTTGTGCCGCGTACATTTCTATGAAAGTACAGACCCAACAATCTATACTGTTCCAAATGTAATAGGTATCTAATGTTCGGACTTTAAATCTGTGCACGAAATTTTATTTATTTACTTCTTTCCATTTTCGTAATTATTTTGTTAGCTTATATTCAGACAGATATACTTCCTATAACGGATAACACTCAAAATTTAACAGAAATCCACAAATTTTATGTAAATATCATATACAAAATTCCACTTGTCTAACTCAAAACGTTTTTGCGTTATCGTGTTCACAGACAGATGAACAGGTATTCTTGAGCCGGTCTGTTAGAGTTTTGATTTCCTCCGGTGGAGAAAAGGGAAAATTCTGTTCCCCTAACCAGATTTATTCGAGACGCCGACACGGCGACATATACATTCTCTCTCTCTCGTCTTGGTGTTATGATGTGTTTGTGTGGTAGCTTAGAAATGTCCGTGTCCATATATATATGTGAAGATAAAACCTATGAAAGTTTCAACTCCTGCTTCGTCATTAATGGAATTGTCATGCACTGATTGAACATCGTGGTGACCCGGACGTGATATGTTGAAATTTGGAAATTGGAATTTTTTTGGAAAGCACGACAATTTGGAGGAAGCGCAGTGAGGAGCTGAAACCAGAGGTGGGCACATTTATTATTTGTTCTAAGCTTTTTTTGAATTATTTAGTTTAAAATGGATATTAATAGATTAAAGGAAAAAAGGAAAGGATTACGAACTATCTTCACGAAACATTTAACTAAAATAAAAAATTCCTTAAGCAGAGAAATTTGTAATGAATATACGAAAGAAACAAAACTTAATGAGCTTGTGAGTTTAAAAACTCAGCTCACGGAAAAATTGAAGGATTTAATTAGCTTGGATGACAGTATTCAATTAATTATAGATTTAAGGGAAATGGAAGGAGAAATTGAGTTATGCGAAGATTACAAAAACAAAGCAATCGAACTAACATCTAAGCTAGAAAGACAAATAGAAAATTTGAGGGATAACCCACAAGTAAGGACAAACAGTCCAGTTGCAAATAATGCGGAAAATGTTATCCCCTTAAGAAATCAAAATGTTAATTTAACGAAATTAAATATACAAACTTTTCAGGGCGATTGCAGTCAATTTATATATTTTTGGAATTCCTTTGAAGTTGCTATTCATAAAAATGATTCATTAACAAAAATTGAGAAATGTACTTATCTAAAAATATATCTTCGTGGAATTGCTTTAAATGCTGTATCGGGATTTTCATTAACTGAGCAAAATTATGATGCGTCGATACAGTTATAAAAAGAAAGATTTGGCCGAAAAGATATAATCATATCTTCTCACATGCATAAACTTTTATGGATTGATCCAGTAAAAACTTTCTCAAATGTAACAGGCTTAAGAAAAATGCATGATGCAATAGAAACTCAAATTAGATCGTTGCAATCACTAAATGTAGCTACAGGTACTTATAGTAACCTATTTTGCCCTGTAATATTACAAAAGCTACCCGAAGAATTAAATTTAAACTATAATCGTCACCGTAGGGCAGGTGAATTATTTGATATCGCTAATTTAGTAGAATTTTTAAGAACAGAAGTAGAGTGCAGGGAAGCTTCTTTATTATTAGCAAATCCTAAAATTTCTAATTTAAAGGCGTATTCTTCTAGAAGCAAACCTGATCAAGGTTACAAAAATAAATATTCTTCGTATACAAATGCCTTAACGATACACGCTGATTCATTTCACCATAAATCTGAATCGAATCGTAAATTTAATCCAAAAAGAAACTATTATCCTTCTTCCGATGACAGAATGAGTTATCAAAAATGTATCTTTTGTACTGAAAAACACATGAGCCATGATTGCTCAGTTAATATTAATGAAAAGAAAAAATCGTTAATGGCTAAGGGAAAATACTTTATATGTTTTCAGAATCACATACGAAAATTCTGCCATAGTAACTGTCAATGTAAGCTCTGTGATTCTTTTTCGCATAATTCCTTAATTTGCGAAGGACCGCGACCCGATACCGTAACTAAGAATATTTCCCCTCCAGTCGAAGAAGGGACTTTTATGCCCAAAGAAAATAATATACCTCTTCTACCATGATATCTTTCAGCATCGAACAAAAAAGAAAAAATAGGGTCCCTGGATCGGTTTTACTACAAACATTTTCAGCTGTGGTGAACGGACGAAGGGGGAGTAAGAAGCACCTGCGTTGCATGTTGGATTGCGGGTCCAATAAATCCTTCATCTTGAGAGGGGTGGTCGAGGAATTGGAACTGAAAACAGTGGGCAGGGAAGTTCTAGCTATTCACACTTTCGGAAGTGAAACCGCTGAGCGTCGTGTTTACGATATAGTGGAGATTACGTTAAGGAATGTACAACACCCGACTCGGTGTGTTGAAATACAAGCGGTTGTTTCTGACTCGATTACTTCGGCGAAAATTCATACTCCATCGCAGTTTGTTAGAAACATAGCGCTGGAAAAGGGAATTGAGTTAGCAGATGTTAGTACTTCTGAGAGGATTGATGTCTTGATTGGTTCGGATTATATTTCAGAGATTTTAGGCGAAAGGAATATAAGGATTAGTAAAAGATTGATTGCAGCTGATAGTATTTTCGGATATTTACTACCGGGAAAAGAGATGGGAATTGATTGTAAGGAGATATCTGCTAACCATTTGATCGTCGAGGGTGAGGAATCGAGCTTTGATAGAGTAAAGGATTTGTGGTTATTAGAAACGATTGGGATAAATGCGGATAAAGAAGTGTCTCTTTCAGATAAAGAAACTTTAAAATCGTTTCAACAAAATACGACGTATAAAGATAAAAGATACGAAATTCGTTTGTTATGGAAGGAGGATAATAAGGCATTACGCAGTAATTATGAAATTTCAAAACATCGTTTATTCGGTTTAAGCAAAACATTAGATATAAACAAAGAATTATTTGTTGAATACAATGGCATCATTAAGGAACACTTAAGAGAAGGTATTATAGAAAGAGTAGATTTGAATTTAG
The DNA here is from genome assembly GCA_026543865.1 of Argiope aurantia. NCBI lineage: Eukaryota > Metazoa > Arthropoda > Arachnida > Araneae > Araneidae > Argiope > Argiope aurantia. Next base: position 687,860 of record JAPMOR010016130.1, on the reverse strand, counting down.
ACCAAAATATAAACACAGGTTGTTTTCTTCCACACATGCTGTAGTGTGAGAACGGAAGGATAGTACAAAGGTTAGGATTGTCTTTGACATATCTTCAAAGGGAAAGGGCGCGTTATCATTAAACGATTGTTTAGAGAGCGGACAGAACTTAAATCCTGATGTACATGAAATCTTGTTACGGTTTAGGTTACACAAAATTGCATTTAGTGCAGATATTCAGCGCGCGTTTTTAGAAGTAGGGATCGCCGAGGAAGATAGGCAGTTTTTAAAATTCTTATGGATGAAAGGGGATTGTCCTAATCTCGGTTTCAGCCCTCACAATATTGAAACATTCCAAAAGAGTCACCTTTGGAGTGAAATGCAGCCCATTCTTACTTGCCGCAGTTATTAAACTGCATTCAGAAAAATTCGGAAGTGAATATGAAGAAGCATGTAAAATGTTGAGCTATTTGTACGTAGATGACCTAGCAGCTGGTACGTCAAGCGTTTCCGAAGCTATAAAGTTGAGCAAAGAAATGATTTACATTCTAAGTCAGGCCAGCATGAATCTTCGAAGATGGGCTACGAACTCCCCAGTTCTAAATGAAGCTTGGAAACAAGCTAATGTTGACCGTCGTGAAACATCCGAAGAATTAGGTGTGCCATTAAAAATTCCTGGACTCATTTGGGACAATATCAGCGATACATTTTCCATAGACATCCATCAAATTTCTAAGATGAAGGACAGTAATCTTTCGAAGCGATTGATTCTGAGCATCAGTGGGATGCTGTTTGATCCATTGGGGATAACCCCTTTTACTGTCAGAATGAAGTCGTTACTACAGAACACCTGGGAACGGGAGCTGAAATGGGATGAACCACTACCACCGGACATCCAAGAGATATTTCTGTCGTGGCTGGATGAGGTAAAAATTATCCCTCAGATTTCTTTGCCTCGTCCTTACTTCATTGATGCAGAGACTCCAATGGCTGAAATTCACATTTTCTCCGATGCAAGCCCATAGGCTTATGATTGTGTGGCCTACTTCAGGAAAGTGACCAATGGGAAGGATTGAGTCTGCCCAGACTCGAACTCATGGGAGCCCTTGCCAGATTAGCAGAATACTTAAAACAAGCATTTCCCTGTATTACATCTGACCACATCTTCTTCTGGTCGAATTCGCAAATCAGCCTTCATTGGATAAAAGGAGACCCTCTACGATGGAAGGAGTTTGTGAGAAATCGCTTACGGGAGATCCAGGAGAAAACCAATTGAGAAAAGTGGAATTACTGCAGAGGAAAGACGAACCCCGCAGACAAGTTAACCCAAGGACTGTCTATCTGAGTGTTAGCGCAAGATGATGTTTGGTGGCATGGTTCAGACTGGTTGTTTAACCCAGATCTATGCCTTGACAACACAGTGAACAGCGAATTCAACGAAGTTGAAGTAGCAAACGAATTAAAGAAAGACTATGTTCCAGCGAGCAACCTAGTAATGACTGTAGCCGGAACTAATTGTGAGGATTTTCTCGATAAACTTCTCAAAATCACAAATGACTATGTAAAACTTATTCGTATTATTTCATATATTTTTAGATTTTTAGCTAATTGCAGGTACCCTCAGTAAAGGACTGCAGGGCCCATTAAGGCTGATGAAAGGATTCAGGCAGAAAAACAATTAATCTGAATAGTTCAATGTGGTAAGTTTAAGGAAGAAATTAGAGATTTGAAAAATTCCTTGAACAATGTTTCAAGGAAAAGTAAACTGTCAACCTTAAATGTATTTTTGGACGAAAATGATATTTTAAGAGTGGGAGGTAGGTTAAGAAATTCCAAATTAAATGTTTATTTAAAATATCCTATTGTGTTACCATCGAATCATATTTTAACTTACAATATTTTAGTGCATTATCATAAGAAATATTTACATTTGAGAGCACAAGCTTTGTTGTATCAAGTACGTCAGAAATTTTGGCCAATCAATGGTAAACATAATTGTAAAAAGGTGATATTTAATTGCATTACTTGTGTGAAAAACAAACCCGTTTTAACATCCCAATTAATGGGTGATTTACCAGCTGATCGCGTAACCCCTAATCATGTATTCAACATTACTGGTATTGACTTTGCTGGCCCATTCTTCTTAAAATTCAAAAATCAGATAAAAGGTATATTAAACAAAGTTTATGTTGTAATTTATGTGTGCTTATGTACTAAAGCCTTGCACCTTGATTTCGTAACAGATCAAACATCTGACTGTTTTATTGCAAGTTTAAAGCGTTTCTTGTGAAGGAGAGGTAAATGTGCAAAAATTCTCACTGACAATTCCAAAACATTTGTCGGTGCAAACAAAGAACTTAAAAGGTTGTATAAACTTGTCAACTCTCCTGATCAATGTTTAAGTGAATTTTTAATTTCAGAATCTATTGAATGGAAGTTCATTCCACCTGAATCACTGAATTTTGGAGGCATTTGGGAAGCCGGAGTAAAATCCTTTAAATTCCATTTAAAACGCGTACTAGGAAATCAAAAACTCACTCTGGAAGAATTTCTAACAATTTTGGCTGAAATTGAAGGCATCCTAAACTCTAGACCCCTTACTCCGCTATCTCCAGAATTTGACGATTTTGAAACTTTGTCACCTGGTCATTTTTGATTGGCAGACCAATAAATGGAATTGCCGAACCATTGTTAATTAACTTAAATGAAAATCGATTATCAAAATGGCAAAAAATTACAAAATTTTCTCAAAGCATATGGAAAATAGGGAAACGCGATTATCTTTGCAGTTTACAACAACGTTACAAATGGAAATTCAATAAGAATGATATAAAACTCGGAACACTTGTTCTGATAAAAAATGAAAATTTACCTGGAACGAAGTGGTTATTAGGAAGAATTACTGAAGTTTTCCACGGTAATTACAACCAAATTAGAGTAGTCAATATTAAATTACCAAATGGTAATATCCTAAAACGAAATGTTCGTGATATATTTTACCCCATGGGAATGAAGTGTATTAATGTTATTGTTATTTGTTTTAGTTATAATATATATATATAATGGAATTTAATAATCAGAATTGTATTTGTATTTATATTAATTGTGTAATTTGTATTATTGTTAATTTATTGTTCTATTGTAACTATAGTATGCAATTTTATGAAGATCTTCATCCGGGGGGTGGATGTTAGAGTTTTGATTCCCTCCGGTGGAGAAAAGGGAGAATTCTGTTCCCCTAACCAGATGTATTCGAGACGCCGACATGTACATTCTCTCTCGTCTTGGTGTTATGATGTGTTTGTGTGGTAGCTTAGAAATGTCCGTGTTCATATATATGTGAAAATAAAACCTATGAAAGTTTCAACTCCTGCTTCGTCATTAATGGAATTGTCATGCACTGATTGAACACGGTCTGCTATCTTAAACGCGAAGAGTTCAAATTCGAAATCGAATTTTTTGATGATTATAATACGTTCTCTGCAATTTAAATATGATAAAGCAAATCACCGGAAATGGTCTCCCTCAAACTTTCTCGTTAGCTCTCTAATTAAAGACTTATCTCCTTCCCCTAGTATAAAATGATGGACCTTCTGAAAGGCCGTAAATGCCTTTCATGGCATTAGCGGACAATAATTCCGAAATATAGATATTTGGCGTAAATCAAATAATTTTATGAATCTATAAGCGAATATATATTTTGGGCGTCTTTTTTGCCGACCGAATGAAACCAAAATTTGGCACGGAACTAAAATTATAATCATATGATATGTAATCAGTAGATGACATGCGGCATTTTATTGATTTAAGTCATTCTTTTATGAATTATTGGGCTTACATGCATATAAAAGTATTGACAGACAGTTGAAACTTTGACAGAGTTCTCTCAAAATTTAATAAGCATCTGTATTTTAAAAGCTAAACCAATGTATCAAATTTTATCTAACTAGCTCTTTGCGTTTTGAAGCTATCGAGCTCATTTGTAATCGTGCAACCAGACAGGGATGCTTTCTGTCAGTAGATTTCGTTCAAAATTTGTTAGAAATCCACAAATTTCACTACGTATATCAAACCTCATACGCCTAATTCAAAGCGCTTTTCAGTTATTTTGTTCAGAGACAAACAGGTATAATACCAAAAATGTAAAACTGCAATTTTGCAGAAATTTTTAACTTAGAATTCAAATGTGAATCTTTATACATTAAGCTAAAACATTCATACATGATGCTTATCATAGTACCTATTTTCTCATAATATAAAGTAAATTTAAATAATTTAATAAATGATCTTGTCCCTTATATAAAGAATGTCTTCACCGACTTTCTTTTGAATACTCGGTGAAAAATATCCAATGAGAGTGGTCACCCCGAAACGTTCTCACATACTTACGCATAATTTGTGTTTTAGACTCCCCCCCCAACCGATTGAAACCAAAATTTGTCACAGAACTACCGTTTCAGAAACGAGATCAATACCAAATTTGATATATTTAAGTCACTGCACTTTTGAGTAATCATATTATCATATTTACATGATTCTGAAAGTATAGATCGATAGATGGTCAACCTTTTGGATATGGCTCAAATATCATAGGTGTCTACAATATAGATGTTAAAACTGTGTTCCAAAATTTATCCATCTAGCTCTTTTTGTTTTGAAGCTATCGCGTTTATATTCGAGCAGCCGGACAGACAGATTTCCTCTGAATTTTATTGAAAATTTGATAAAAATCTGCAAAATTGATGTAAAGATCGTATACAAAATTTCATCCTCCCAGTTCAAGAGTTTTTGAACTGTCTATGTCATAGATAAATGGACGGATAGACAAATATTTTTCAGAAAAGCGTTGTTCGAACTCGGAGAGGTCTCAAATGTGGAGATTCATCAAAATTTCAATTTCAGATTCCTTGCTATGGTACTTGTTTTTATACTTCTTATCAGAGAAAGTAAAAATGCATGGTTTGAGAAAATAAAATTTTTGAAATTGCACATCTTGAGATATATGAAACAACTAAAATTATTCGCAATAAAATATGATATACAGGGTGAACCAAAAGTCTTGTCCTGATTATAAAAATTCATTACAAAATAACAGTTTAATATAATAATGTAACTTTTGTATCAGGTGAATTTTAGAATTTTTTTCATGCAATAGATGGCGTGAATGTTCCTCCAAGAATGACTCAAAGTAACATTTATAAGTAGGGCATCATTCACTGCACCGATTGATGTTCAAATTGCATTTCGACATTATTATGGAGGGAATTATCCTGATATAAAATCAATAAAGTAATAAATGAAAAGTATAAAGAAACAGGCAGCGTTATTGACCTTCCCAGAAGTGACAGGTCTAATGTGAGTGAAGAAACTTAAATTCTTTCGGCAGTCGTTTCAATGGAGTCTTAATTCGATTCATAAAGCATCATGTGAATTTCAAATGCCACAAATAAATTTGGTAAGAATTCTTCATAAAAGACTTAGATTGCATGTAAATCCTGAGGACTTGCAACCAAATGATTACTCGAGACGTGCAGAACTCGCAATTGAGATTCTGTACATAATTGATGTTGAATACGATTACTTAAATCGTATTTGTTTTTTTAATGTATCCACCTTTCATGTCAGTGGAATGGTAAATAGGCATAATATTCCTATATAGGGATCATAGAATCTACATGTTTCTGTGTAGTTACAGCGATATAGCCCTAAAGTTAATGTTTGGTGCGATCTCATGCATAACAAAGTTATTGGGTCATTTTCTTAAATGAAAAAAAAGCATTACCGCTAACGTTTATTTAGACTTATTACAATTATTCAATGCATCGCAGTTACAAGAATTTCAACAATGGATAATGCTTCATCAAGATGGACCCCCCCCCCCTCCACACACACTAAGGATCCTTAGTACATGATTTTCTAGTCGAAACATTTCCGGATCGGAGGATTGGAAGGGATAGAATAGCACTGTGTTCTTCGTGTTCTCCAGATATTGATTCCTCTTGATTTTTTTTTTCTTTTTGGGCTATATCAAGGACATAGTCTTTGCCGCATTGACATCGAAGAACTGAAAGCTAAGACACAACACGCTTCTGAAATATAAATTAACCTTTATTTGAGAGTATGAGAGAAGGTTTTAAGAAGACCCCTCCCACTGGTATCTATCCCCGTTAATATACAATGTACTTCCAGTATTGACAAACGATTGATCGACCGCATACCAGTTTTTCGAAAATGTATTCACCATTAATAAAAGTATCTTTGAGCACCACGAGATTGTATGTACAAAACTGAAAATTCCATTTTGCGAACTTATCAATGCATTGTCTTGTTAACCGATTAATATTTGTTTACCATACATGCGCCCTGCTTACTTGACTTCATAACCAATAACTAAATTTGAATGCATACTTATCTTTCAATAAATACAAACCAGATGTATTCTCATATTTAGAATTGAACAACGAATAACTAATAGCATCTGAAATTATTTTCGAAATTCAATAATGTTTCTTAATGCGAATATAACATATAATCGAAATCCTTAACTATGATTTACGCCCCGATTTGAAGAAACGCTAGAACTCTTTCGGAAAGGGCCTCGTAATTTTGAACCTTGGACAGATAATAGTCCATGTTGTTGTTCCCGTGTCCATGAATAGCAGGAAAAAAACACAGCAAGAAATAATTAAAAAACCAATACACTTTAAATATGTAACTCAATACACTAGAATCTTAAAAATATTAGATACCTTAGAACACTCAATACCTTAAAACTTTTTTAATGTTTCAGGGTATTGAGTCTTAAAAAGTTAAACAGAAAGAAAAGTTAAGAATGAGACAAAGTTAAATCATAATCTAATCATAAGTTAATCATAAGCGGCGAAAGTCTAGCATTCAAAGATTCATTTTTCTTAGGTTGAACCTCGGGCCAGTTTTTACAGTGAATGTACGAGCTTCTTTTGTGTGAATGAATTTTCATGTCTTTATAATGAGTTGTTCCAACTGCTGCGGATGTTATATTTCTAAAACAGTCGAAGTCTATGATAAATGGAGATTATAAGCTATAAAAATGTGATACTTAGACCTTATAATATGTATAAGAAATTCAACAAAAAATATGGGGGGGGATTAGAATTGTCATACATTAATATCATTCCTAACCAAATTTTTGATTCAAAAAAAAATTTCAAATTGTAAGCCATTTTATGTGCATTTGATGAACCTAAAAAGTAATTACTGTAAAACCATTAGAGCACACTTTTAAAGGTTGATTATAATTTGAATCTATGATTTTGCCAATTATTTTTCGTCTAGAGCAGGTCCAATTTTATGACACGTATAATTTTATTGAAGCAACACTTTACTTTTCACAAGCACTTACAAGCGCATATTTTCTTCAAATTATTTTGCCGTTTTATATAACAAATTATTTTACAGTTTTATATAACAAATTATTTTACAGTTTTATATAACAAATTATTTTACAGTTTTATATAACAAATTATTTTACAGTTTTATATAACAAATTATTTTACAGTTTTATATAACAAATTTGTAAATAAAAACCAAAAGATAAAAGTCTTTCTAGTTGTACTACTTTATAAGTTTTACGCGACACTTGCAAGTTCTTGTCATCAATTATTTTTTAATTCTAAAATTTTTTTTTGTCTCAGTTTTTGAAAAATTATACAATTGGAAGTCATCTGCGAAATCCAATGCGTAATCCTAATTTATTAATGTGAAATAAATTTTTAAATATACATATATCTTTCTAATAAAAATTTATTTCATACTCTAATTCTGAAAGACATATTTAAGATTTCATTAATAAGCATTTAACATTCAATCCAATTCATGAAATTTTTTATAATTAACTTTTAACATAACACCATAAATGCTTTTAAAAACGAATTCTCGACGGATTAAAAAAAAATTATACAGATTACTTACGTAATAGATTACCTAAACAATCAGACTTGATAACTAGATCTTCAACCCTCTCAAATGATCAGAAAAATATTAACACTTCTTTAGAAAAAAATCTTTTTACTTCAGTTCAAAAAGGCAATGGTTCCATATGTAATTTCAAAGGTTCAATTTTGAAATTATATATCGAATCATTTGAAATGGATTTCACTATGTTCTCGGTTAATCAGATGCAACCAAAACAAAATTCAGTACTTCATGTGGGTGATAATAGCATTTAAACAGAGGCCTTACACACTTGGCAATACTCACTTAAATTCAAATTTGAACTTACTTACTTCTGATTCAAAATTAACTCATTAATACACTACAAAAAATGAAAAAAAAATTAACACATCTTTTATTCTAGATGTTAAAACACATCAAGTACAATCCAAAAATTAAAGTTCGGATCTCAGATAAAATGCGAATATTATGTTATAAAGTCTTAGGGTATTCACCTCGGTCCGACGTTGAGTCTCAGTCCTTTCATAATAATATTTTACATAATAAGATTAGCGAAATTATTCAACAAAATAACGGTATGTATTGATTTTCTGGATATTTTAAGATCATTAAAAAAAGAAAGAAAAATATACGTAACAAAACTATTTCATTTCGATAAATTGCTCCATTTAATCATTATGCTATTAAGTTGTTCACATTTAATTAAATATGTTAAAGAATATGTTAATGTGCATAAAGTAGCCAACCCAGTTCATCAGGTATTTAAAGGAAAGTTATGTTAACAGAACTCACATCTCTCTTTAAAGCATTACTCAGTTGGTGTGTTCAGATTTTATCCTTGTATTCAAGTAAGTAGAGTTTTTTTAATCCTTTTCTGTATGTAAAATTACATAAATTTAATGAAGTTTCAAAAGCTGTCAAGATTATCTTTTGCTTCTTTTTAAAGACTTTACCTGGAATTAATCCTCTGCAACATAACTCGTATAATCGATATTTATCTGTCCTCGAAACAGTATGAACATCCGATAGGCCGCTTAAAGTACTTTCAACAGAAACTATATTAAACAATTTAATCTTTAAGTATAATACTTAATGGAAGGATTTCCAATATTGGAGCATTTAACAGTTGTTTTCGAAAACTTTTTCTCGGTACAGTTTACACGGGAAGTCTTCTTATATTAAGTGCAAAAACAATGGATGAAAACGTGAAGCATCTGTTCTGCTTATTCTTGCAGCGTTTAATTTGTCGCTAAAAACTTCCTTGGTTTTAAACCTGATGACTGTAACTTAGTTGAATCAAATTGGATCATTTCAACCTGGACTGTATTGATTACGCTAAAATTTGGCATAATACACATATAAAAGCTGATATGATTCATGTAATCCAGTATATTAGCAAGTTGAGTGCATTCGACGTCTTCACACATAAATCCAGATCTTCATTTTGGTGCCGTTGGCAGGAAACTTCATTTTCTTTAGTAAAAAAATGTAACTTAACTTGTCATTACATCCAATATGTATATGCATCATCCCTTATCCAGTGCGGAAGTTAACTGGTTGAAATTCTTTTGCAGAATGGCTGATAAAAAACAAGCAAAATCGATTGAAGCCCCGATGGAGGCTGACATTCCCTATTCTAAACTATCGGAAGAGGCTTCAGGTGGAAGCGAAGACAATGGCACGGAGGTGGGAGGCATTGGATCTCCTGCAAACGTGAAGAACGTAAGACAAGCCAAAAGATCCATCAGTACATCACCAAAAACTCCTAAGGACGAATCTGATGCTGTCGAATATGAAGGTTTGAAGGCTTTGAAACCGGTTCAGTCTTCTCCGTCACCTTCAAAGAAAGGAATTAAAGACAGGTTCAAAAAAATCTTCACCCCTTCGAAGGGAGAAGACTACACTGATGAAAAGGATAATCTTTGTGAGGCAGAGGTAACTGAACATCCTAAATGGCTATCGACTCCAAAAGAGGATATGGACATTGCCAGTGCTACGCCTACAGTGGAGGCTAAGGCCGCGGAAGCAAAATGGGTTTCGCACGATAAAAGCTCGTCTGTTGAATCTGGGCTATCTGTTTGTTCGAGTCTTCCGGATGATGACTGTGAGGTCGGAGTTTCATCTCCCTCGCTTGAAGATGACAAACCAAAGGAAGAATAAATTTTGAAAAGACTGAACTGTCTTTAAGATGAACAAAATGAGGATTAATGGTTGGAATTTTTTGACAAAACAAATCTGTGCGATCAAGGTGTTTTTAAGATTTTTATGCATATTTATAACTTGCCAATATTTAATAATGACTCAATCAATAAACGTCGCTTGTTTTGTTCAAGTACATGTTCATTTCCCATGTATCAAATGTTGCGAGATGCTGGACAGCATTGAGATTCTATTCAAACTATGGAAGAGGTAATGGTATTTTTACAGAATTCGATCACTTGCATCAATATTGCTTATTTCTCGGAAGTAAACGAATTCGAATTTTTCTTTAGGAAGTCCAAGTATATAATACTTCAATCGTTAAATATTAAGATATTTACAGTGTCGTGTTGTGTCCTACGGGGTTTTTAAAATTAAACTGCTATTTAAAATCATTCCGCATAGTTTTCACTAACTTAAATTGTGAGATTGTAGTGGCATGTTTAATACCATGATTTAATTTTTGCTTTTGGCAAAATTGTAGCTTTAATTACCGACTATAATTAGCTATTAAATTTTTATGTCGATAAAATGAAGTTAAAAAGTTGCTCTAATTAAAATTATCAAATTTCAACAACTGATAATAGTCTAACTCCTTAATATTCAACTTCATTGTATGAAAATGTATATGTAGCAGGGAGATAATAAAATGAAGATCTGGTCAGATCCCTATGGTTGACAATCAATCAACCTTAAGGATTCAATTAAATCTACATTTATACTACAAGTATCTAGTCATCGGGAAAGTTAATGGTAGACATGCAATAATTTAAATTTCAGTGTGATAGCTTCCGCCGGATTGAAATATTTCTATTTAACTTGTTCAGGTACACAACTTCTAACAAACCGGCCGCTTCACAAATTAATGCATGAATATTTTCAACTCTAAAAAAAAAGTGGATCATTTTCTGGAACAAAAAGATGAATTATTTTCTTGCAGTCTATATGGCTAAGAATGGATTAATATGACAATACGAAAAAGACTGTACGCACCGCATCGTAATTCCTTCTTCTAGTAAAGTTTTAACATTTTCTGCCATCAGCGGCAAATTTTCTTCTTAATCATAAGTTGAACATGACGGATTTAAAACTGCAAACTATTTTGCGCAGGAAAAAGTCGAATGAATTGCATCGTTTTTCTGATAAAGGATCCATGGGAAAATTTCAGTAATCAAATTAGCGGAATCGGTTTCCTCAACTTTCTCGTATGTACTCCAATAAAGATGGAATCCCACAGAATGTCTTGCATAGCATTGGTGTACAATAGTACTAAATTTTAACCTACGACTTGAATTTAATATTTTTACTCGATACTAGCGAGTTTTTTCGCGATCGCCTGGCATGTGGCCGAAAATCGAATTTCTTTTAAATGAGTCTCCCGTCCGATTGAAACAAAAATTTGACACTTAGGGACTCTAGTCACAAAATCCTATACCGAAAGTGATGTATTTAAGTTTTTGAGTTAAGGCTTTTGTCTGTTTCTAAAACAGACCGACAGACCTTGCTGGAATCGGATCAAAATTTGATAGGTATCTAGACTATACATGTTAATTCTGCGTATCGATTTTTATTTGTCTAGCTCTCTTCTATTGTGTTCACTTGTATTTGAACAGACTGCCTCTGAGAGCATTTTGCTCAATTTAATAGAAATATGCAAATTTGGTATCTAGACCATAAAGGTCTACAATGTGAAGATTCCTCATTACCCAGAATTCGAATGTTTTGATGATTAATAGACTTTACACTATGTATACGAGAAAGTAAAAATATTTAAAATTATGCATGCAGTAAATCATTTTCACTAAGAAAACGGTTACCGAAATTTTTTGAAATGAATATGGTATGTATATTTTGCCTTATACAGCTTAGTTGTCGTTTTCGTATTTTATCTAAATTATTTCTTGTAGCATAATTCACGATCTTGCGACACATCTTTGTCCCAAATGCTCCGTTAAATCAAGGATTCACCATATTTTACATTCATCCTTTTCGTTTATTGAATTGAAAGAAATATATCGTCTAGTCATGTCTCTGCCATAAATTTCATGAAGATTAATATTGTTACGAAATTTTCTTTACCGGGGTTCGTTTGGATAGTGGGAGTGATATGGTGTAAAGAACGTTCAATTAGCAGGCAGAAGTAGAATAAAAACAACGACGTTTATTTACACGAAGACACACAGGACAGCACAAAGCGACAACTATGTACAGCACAGAAGACGATTATCTTCACCCGAGACGTGTAGCATACAACAGCACACACAGCAGCATACAACCAGAATCTACTGCAGACAGTAGCGTACAGCTCAGTTCAGCACGAGCTTGACTCAGTCGCTTCTACTTCTCCGACTCTGGCTCGGATTACTGACTTAACTTCGCTGCTCTCGAACTCCGACTACTGGCTTTTCCGTCTTCCAACTCGGACTTGACTCTCTGGCAGCCGCAGCCCCTTTTATAGGTCTCAGGAGGCGGGGCTAGAAACCTCTCAACCAATCAGGAACGTTCGAGACGTATCTCGGTTCCTACTGGACGGATCGGGAAAATTCTCGAAGTTTCGGGTATTATCTATTTTGTCGCCAAGTCGCCAAGTTTGTCGCCAAGCTCTGGGACCTCCGACGCGCTAGTCCCATTCAGATGACTGTAAAACTTTCTTTCTATTGATGGAATAAACTATGCTGGGAAGCCGAATTGCAGGTTTGTAACAATATTTTCATTATGAAATTTATGAAAATATTAATCTTATCATTTATGAAATTATTTACTGAAACATTAACAGACGTTTTCCGCATTTCTCGAAGTCACTTCCATTTTCGTTTCCTTTTTTGAAACTGTTTAGTTTGGGTTCTATATTGGAAAGAGGGGCTTTAATTCATACGAAATGTGGTAATTAGGACTCTGTCTTCTAATAGTTGAAATTCAATATAATTAGCAACATATTTTCAAGTAGAAAATTGCTCTTCACTTAATGCACCCTAAATCCTACGCATATTGATAGATGTAGGGAATCAAAGAATAGTTCGTGTAATTTAATCTATTCCAGTCATTCAATAAACTACTTCCAATATCAACACCCATATCTCTATTTGGTCTCCAGGTGAATTTCTGATCCAACTATATTAAGAGAATAAATACTATTTTATAATTTCATCAGCAGCAACAAATTCTAAATTCTGTTCAATACCAAAGATATTGTAAAGTACTGACGGACTAGACACTTTGCTGAGATGGCGACAGAAAGTAAATTTAGTTGGTGCGAGTGGCAACGTGGAGAAAGAATCGTGGAGCGGAATGAGGTGATGTGCGTGAAAAAGGAACACCGGAAGGAATAGTTTATTAAAATTTAAAATGTTTCATGTTTAAATGTTCGTCTTTGTAAAGTTGTGTAATGTAGTGATCGTCCCTACGTGTCAAAAAACAAATAAACCAATTCGGTTTAAAAATCGGCCTGTTTCTTTGGAATAATCCACGCTACCATATTACAATATAGTTTATCTCTGAATGCATCTCCACGTTTATATTTTTGTTCTATAAGTAAATTTGATAAAAATAAATTTACATTTCAGAAATCTAGCAAATAAATAAATAAAAACAGAAATTCTGTGTATATATATATATATATTTGGATAATAATCATAACTGAAAATATCTGTACATTAAGAAAATCCTTTTATCTACTATTGAAAGAGTGATCTTTTTTTTTTTTTTTTTGTTCCCCAGCAAATGCAATTGTTGTCAGCTAATTTATTATTCGAATGAATTCTAATTCTTAATGTCATTTTGCACATGTTTAAAAGTAAACTTATTCATTTTCATGCAAGAGAAGCAAACATTTAATGCTGAAATTCTTCGAAATTCATGAGTTAATGAATCATTGAATAGCAAAGTTGAAAATATTCTTAGATTTGAAGTGAAATAATTGATGGAATCAGCGCAATTACCTCTTAATGAATACAGGAATATTATAGACATACAAATAAATATACAGTGTTACCAGAATACAAATTAAGGGAATTCCTGAAATTGCCTCAAAAGTTTGTTTAACATTTCATTGTTTTCAAAAATGAAACACCCAGATCTCAAACAGAAAGTTTTATCTGATGAATGAATAATCATGAAAATTTCAAGAGCGGGCTATTTAAAATTATATTTAAAGCAAATACACAAAAATGTTACTTCCCAATCTAATCTTCCTAATTGTTCGAGACATCTCCACACAGCCTAACCAATAAAGATAAACTATCATATTTCGGAAATAACTAGAATAAGGTTGAATTCTACTCTATTAATAAAGCACCAATAGAGAAGCATCTCTGTATATAAAACGCTAACGTAGATGCCACAGAAATCGATTTTTATTAACTATTTCCAAATGGCAACAATTATATATACATAAATCGTCATGTGAAAGTTTTAAACTCTTTAGTGAACTTTTCTACAGTAATACTTAATCCAAGCTTCGTTTAGTTAATTAATGGAGCTGCAAAATACAATTTGAAATTTTTCACAGAGGACTCGCCTATTTTATGACAAGATTTGTCATCAAGAGTTCCATTTAGTCAGAATAAAAAGGATGTAAAAGAATAAAAATTGCACAAATAGACGTCAAACAAAGTTTGATTAAGCGTTAAAATAGGATTAACTGTCGCTAGATGAATAATTTCCTAAGAACGACATTTAATGAAACATTTCTAATACTCCAAATTTTAAATAAAATAAAATAAAACCTTTCCATCTTCTGCTACCTTATCTGACCGAGTTACGAAGTTTTGAAACCACTATTTTAGGACAATCAACAAATTTGTAATTTTAGTTTAATAGTTTTGGGGAAATTCCGGGCGCTGATAGGCGTATTTTCAGATTTCGATAACTCATTCAGTTTTAGTTGCAATAGAGTCCACTTTTTTAAATTTATTTATTTAAACTTTTCTCCTTTGGCAATAAGCCGATTCTCTTAAAATATTGGTTATATTTAATTTTGTTTAAATCGTGTAGATATAATGTCTATACGATTATGATGATTCATATCCATGATTTCACCATATTATCAGCTTTTGAAGCCGTGTTATTTTAATTGTGGCTTGCATATGTTCTGTTTTTTATATATACCTTTTTTATATATCTTTCGAAAGAATGACACAGTTTCCCATTACATCATGGAGCTATTAAAAATTTAAATACTCAGTTAATCTATCTTCGGGATCTTGTAATTTCATTTTTTATACATCTCGTAAACTACACAAATATTAAACAGAGAATTTGTTCCTTAGTTTTCAATGGAGGAAGGGGAAAAAAATCACGCCGTCAGATAGTTCATGAAATAGAAAAAACGATTTGAACTTTTGGCCAACTATATAATCTATTATTGAAAATTAGGCAAAAAATATTTTTTTTAATTGCCAAAATTCATCAAACATTTCCATGATTACTAAATCTGCATCATTAAAAAGACAGTTTTCTATGTTTCAAAATGGTGTTGAACTCGTTATTGTTCAGTAATATTTTTGGAAATTACAGCAGAAAAAACATCAGCTTGTTTTTTATTTAATTAAAATTTTAAATAAAATTTCAAAAAAAAAAATCTCTCCGAGGTGCGTATTTTCGACCTCCAAAGCATTCATGTGCTAAATTTAGTAGCTGTTGGTCAAACGGTTTGCTTGTACAGTTTCGACACATAGAAATTCATCTTTATTAGCAGTGTAGCTATAGATCACTTTTTAATACTAAATATCCAAATAGGTGTCCAAAACGTGTAGAATAGACTATATTTTCATAACAAAAAAATAATAGCTTTATTATTTTTTTAAGACCTGAATAAAAATAAAAATTCTATTTTAACATTAAAAAGCTAAAATTTTATTAACTCCTAATTTCTAAAAGAATAGGGCTAGACGAATGAAATTTGGCTTCTGTGAAAAACTTAATATAGTTTTGAAAATTGCTGAAAAAAATGGAAATTTTGAATTTTGTCTTTGTTGCAATGCGTATATCGCTCCTTAAGAAATTTTTAACTCAGAAATCGTTATGAATACGTTAATTTCTTTCGAATAACACTTCTTTTTATGATGGTACAATAAATGATGCCAGAATGAAAATGGCTGTTTCCTTTTTTACTTTCTCATTTTACGCAGTATAGAGAAAGTATAGTAATTGTCAAAAATTTCGAACATGACATTTTGATGAATCTCCATGTTTTAGACTTCCCTGAGTTTGAAAAACTTTTTTAGAAAATGTTCGTCTGTCTGTCTGCCTGTGACAAAGGTAACTTAAAAATTATTCGATCTTGACGAATGAAAATTGATATATAGTCTTTTCATCAAATTGGCAGATCTCTGTCATATTTCGAGCAAGTCTGTCTGTCCGACTATTCCAATATAAACCAGCACGATAACAAAAAGGAAACAAAAGGAAGAGAGCTATACAAATAACATTTGGTACACAGAATTTACATTTACAGTGTACACATCTATCAAGCTTTAAGCCAAATCCAACAAGGGTTTACTATCTGTTGATCTGTACTTTTAGAAACATGATAAAAATGCATGCCAGAGATTAATCGTCAAATAACTTGTACAGTATGACACGATCGATTTTAGAGTGAATGCGAGAAAAATTTCGGGAGACCATTCATCCTGGTTTTTTTCTGCGATTCTACAATGGCATTTAGTTCATTTGAGTTTTTCAATCAAATTCGTCGGTAATTCGAATTGTTTTCTCTGATCCCTTGAATTTCCTATATCAGAAATCGCCTATAATTCGAATATATTTGCAAGTTCAATGTATGAACTAAAACTTGTATTCACTAAAGAATTCTTTTTATTATTTCAATATAACCGTACATTGTGTCTTTATTGATTTTAAAGGAATCATTTTTAAATTTCCTAAATTCACTTAATTCTCTCGAAAGCTCGTTCTATGTAATTAGCGAGAACATATCTTCAATGATTTTCAAATTGGAAAGTTTTTTCCCCCACTCTTCTACACTTTAAACTTCTAAACCATTTTCAAATAAACTGTATTAAAGAGAGAATTTTTAGATTTTTTCGTACTCTATTAAAACATTTCCCTTAAAAATACTGTCCTAAAAAAATTATTACCTCTGAGTAATGAATGCATCTAGATATAATTTATATATAAAAATCACCACAATTTTGATAAAATAATTAGAATGTTTGCTATAGTTTGAATAAATTTAGTCTAGATCAGCAGTGTTTACACCCTTTATCTGTTTATCATTTTTAGAAAGGAGAAATGATTATTCAACTAAAACTGAAATATCGATGCAGAATCTCATTCCATAATTTTTTTCAGAAAGACAAAAATGTTTACATGCTGAATTATAAATGCTTCTAAAATTAATAAACCAGTGGGAATGATTTCCTTGAATTTTCTCTCATATCTCTACTAAAGATATCAAGGATAATTGAGCAATGTGGAGAAGGTCACAAACTGCAACGAATATTCAGATTTTTATTTTCTTTACTCCTAACACGAGTGTTTTTTCGCTTTTTTGTATAGTAAAATAAGCCGATTATGTATTTTGGATGCTTTTTTACGACCGATTCAAACCCAAATTCGATTCAAAACCACAACTTTGAAAACAAAATTAAATATCAGATTTCATTTAAGTTCTGTATCTCATTTATCTTTACATTTCTAACTTATTGCATTCGCAAGCATGTAAATTATGGACCGACAGATGGTCAACTCCTTTACAAATTTGTTTCAAAATTTGAAACGGACTTGCACTTAGAATATTAAATCAGTGTAAATAGTTTTATTCTTTTAATTCACACGTTGTAATTATTGTGTTCACTTGCAGCCGGATAGCCAAACTTCCTCTAAATAGATTTCACTCAAAATTTGTAGAAATCTATAAGTTTTGTATTAAGAACACGTATCAAATTTTATCCGTCTAGCTCAAAACACTTTGTTCACAGAATACAGATCATTTCAAAAATATGTATTTCGAATTCAGCGAGATCTTCGTCAAAACCTCAAATTTAAATTTATTTTGACGATTACAATTCTTTCTCTTTTTATTTTCATATACGAGAAAGCTTTCATTTTGTAGATGTTTCAGCGATTAAAGTTCAGCTTATTAAAGGTTCTACCTTTCAAAATAAGTTTAAAAGTTTCTGAAAATAAAGATGGTGTTTCATATCATTCTAACATCCTCTGTGCAAGTTTAAGGTTCGAACTCGCAACGTTAAGGTTCATAACCCAGTAACAAAGCCACTAGATAAAAGTGTACACTCCTTTCCGGAGGTTGTTATCTGGCTTATGAAGTTACCACCACAATACTCCCCCACCAGTGAGTAGGTGGAATCTTTTGACTTGTCCATTCGCAGCTGGATGGTATGGTGTTGTGCGCTGCCGAGAAGTACCCAGGAACTTGGTTAGGGCTTGAAAAAGTGCAAACTGAAATTGTATAGCTTGGTCCGTTGTTAATCTGAATGGTGGTCCAAATCTGGCTATCCATCCCGAGTAAAAAGCTGTTGCTATCGTGTGAGCCGATATATTCACCAAAGGGAATGCCTCTGGCCATTTAGAAAAGCGATCGACGCAGGGAAGGCAATATCTAAAGCTTTCAGAAAGGGGAATAGGTACCACTATATCAATGTGAACATGCTCAAATCTAGCACTAGGAGAAAACCACCATGTTTGCTTCTAGTATGTCGTGACACTTTTGCTTGTTGACACTGTAAGCACGTACGAGCCCACAGCGTCACGTCGGCTCTCATGGAAGCCAAACATATTTTTCATTGATCATCTTTATCGATGTGCGTATACCTGGATGTGACAGTACATGTAAATATCTAAAACTCTCAGGCCCAAAATTCTCTGGTACGAATGGGTGGATACGACCAAGGCTCACTTACAGAAAGAGGTTTCAACACCAATGAAGTTGCGTTTAAAGACAGAATCTCTCGCAACTCGGGATCCATCTGTTGCTCCTCAACCATCTTTCGGAAATCAATTGCAGTTAGCATTTCAAATGTAAAGATGTTTATCCTTGAAAGCGCATCTGCAACCACATTGTCAGCTCCTTTTAAGTGGTGGACGTCAGTTGTGAATTGGCCAATGAAATTTAGCTGCTTCGGCTGTCGAGGTGAACATTTGTCTTCCTTTTGCCGAAAGGCAAACGTCAACGGTTTGTGGTCGGTAAATAGGATGAAATTTCGACCTTCCACCATGTGACGAAAATATTTGATGGCCATGTAGGCTGCTAGAAGCTCTCTGTCGTACGCGCTGTATTTCTGTTGGGCAGGAGAAAGTGATTTGGAATGAAATGCAAGGGGTTGCCAGCTAGTACTCACCTTCTGTTGGAGAGCAGCACCCACGGCATTGTCTGAGGCATTCACCACTATGGCAAGCATGGCATTAGCAGAAAGGTAGAACAAAACCATAGCCTACGCCAAGTCATGTTTACACCTTTCAAATACATTTTTGGCTTCCTCCGTCCAGAGGATGGGTGTTTTGTCATTATTCTTGGCTCCCTTTAAGAAAGCATTCAGAACCACCTGCGTTCTAGCTGTCTGTGGTACGAAACGCCGATAGAAATTAATGAGTGCCAGGAATCTCCGGACCTCTTTCACCGTGCTTGGTTCAGGGAATTCCGTAATAGACGATACCATTTCAGGGAGTGGGATAATGACAATGTGGCCCAGAAATTTCACGGATGATTTCCCCAGGACAGCGCCCCCCCCCCCCCTCAAAGCGCTGGAATACTTTCTTCAAGTGTTCCAAATACTGGCATGGTATGGTAAAGTTTAGGTTTTCTGGCACAAGGTCCAATTTACTACAAGCTGCGCCATCCACAAGGATATTTAAACAGCTCAATTATAAAAGTGTAAATAAAACAAGGATACATTGTAAAACGTCAAAAGTTTAGAAGGTCTATGATTTATAATAATTTGGCACAAGAATAAAAATAAATCTCAAATTTTAAATGCTATGAAAGAAACCGATGGCTTTTAAAAAGTCAAAAAGTTTAGAGTGAAGTTTCTCACCCACTAGATCCTGTAAATTTAAAATAGGCGAATGAAAGTGAATTAAACGATCAGAAGTAAAATCAGGACATTGAGTAAGAGTAAGAATATGTGTAATAGAATGGGGTCAATTCATGGTCACATGTCATGTACCAAACAAACCGATTCTGTTCAATTTTCAATCGTTCTGCGTATGTCGTGATGTCTGTCGATAACGTTGACGAAACCATTGTTTAGTAAGTATTACGCTAGCCGATCAATTATTAAAAACTTCTGCTTTTTTTAAAAGATATTATTTGGAATTATTTTCTCCAAATTTTCTTAGTTATATAATTTTATTTCTTGTAATAAAATTTTAATTAGTATTTTCAATTGAATTATTGTTTTCGCATAATTAATTAACATTGCTTTTTAATTCGTTTGGTGCCGCTTTATTCTTTCCCCCCCCCCTTTTTTTTTATCCGAAGGATACATTTTGACAAATGACTATGGCAGTGTTTTTGAAAAATTACATATGTTCTTTTTTACATATTATTTAAATAGTATTGAATGTTGAATCTTATGAATATAGTTTCCCCAGTTCTTTTTAAAAATAATTATTACTCTTAGATAAGTTAATATTTTAATGCTTACTAATAAAATTATATTTTTTTCTTATGTAATTACTTTTATAAATATTGAGACTTTGATGTTTTCAGTTTGCTCAGAGGAAAGAACATGAAATTCAAATTAGTATATATTGAATAAATTATGTTTACAATTTCAAATTATGAAATATAAAAGGTATGGATAACTTTTTTTAAATCTATGCAACTTGTGAATAAATAATTTCATTTTAATTTGTAGAAATAATTAAAGGAAAACAAACAAAATCACACTTTTATAATTTTTATTTACGCATTACAA
>JAPMOR010016130.1:647716-666455 GCA_026543865.1 Argiope aurantia | reverse complement strand
TACGAAAAAATGCATGGATTTTTCGTCAAATACAGGATAATGTAAAATCATCATATTTTACAAGACTTGAATGTTTACCTACTGAGCCTGGTCGTTTCTTTCCATGGGTACTTAAAGGACTGGATGCCTTTATTTATTTTTTCAAAAGGAAATCTGTTCAATGCGAAACACCTGTAAGATGCGAAACTTTATCGACGATTTGATTGATAGAATCTTGAGGATTTTCTCGGAGTTGAGAATAAACATTTAATATGTTTCTGCATGCTACACTTTTTGTTGGTTTCACTCATCTTGAAGGTGTGCACAGCGTAGTCAGTGATAACACTTTCTCTTTTTCAGACATTTAGTAGTGAATAGAAATGACGAATCGAATAAATATTCAACAATCAAAACTAATAACTACTAATGTGATTAATAGTATCAAAAATATCACCTGATAAAAAAAGCGAAAATAATAAAGTACGAAAGATGATAATGGTTGCGAACTGAATGAAGCTGAGTTGACGGAGACATAAAAGAAAAGCGCGTCAAATATTTGACCTTGAAGACCGGTTCTAGCCAAAGTGGAATTCCTTATTTCAATCTTCTAGTTTTATTCGTTCGCTTTATTTACAAAATACTTAACAGATAAGCACTTCTAACTTGAGAATAATTTTAAATACATACTGATAAAAAAACGGTTTTTGTAATTTATGATATTATTTGATAAATGTCTGCTCATTTTAACTATTTTAAAGTCGGAATTGATGGGGAACTCTTTCCCAACACGGAGCGTCACATTTTCTACCTTTTACAATACTGCCAAGTTAGGGTGAAATAGAGTATAATTGCTATCCAAAAGATTTAATTCTAACAGAAACGAATAAAAATCAACGTGAATCTACCTTTCTGGATTTAAAAATCGAAATTGCTAATGATTAAACAATAGTTGGTATATACGATAAAAGGGATGAATTCAACTTTAAACAGAACAGAACTATGTAACTACCATTCCAATCTAAACTCTAAAATTTTCAAAAATCTAATTTTCTCACAAGTTAACAGAATCAAAAGGGTTTGCAATAATAAAAATTCCTATATTGAAGCATCAAACAACCTCATTAAAAATTTAATTAAAAATGAATTTCCTAAAAATTACTGTAATGTTAATTTTTTAATTAAACAAGGTATGGTTTGGGATTAATCCTTTGGCTTAAATAAAAAATAGAACTTTCCTTGCATATTATATCACTCAATAGGTGGCGCTGGGAGCTTACAATTTTTACCTAAATTACCGTTAGCTTTGTATTTTTAATAAGCGGGAATCACAATCGATAGCTTAAAATTTCCTTGAGTGTTGATGGTATGTATGTTCTTGCCTTTTCGTTTTTTTTCTTTTGTGTTATTTTATGGTATTTTGGTTTTTATTGTTATTGTATTTTTACTTATTAGTGGTTTTTCTTCTAATTTGTTGTTTTGTATTTTCCTTCCTGTTAAAATGGTATATCTCTTGGGCCTAATTTCAGGGAATTTTCGGGTCAAGAGGAATCATTATTAGACTTCATTCTCTGCATTTCTTTAACAGAAAAAAATCCCTTTTTTTGAATCCCTGCCTGAGGGTGACCCTTGAAAAAGTCTTCAGGCCAGATTCTTTTTTATATTTTGTTATATTTTTTTATTTGGTTTATTTGTTTTTCCTATTAACTTGATTTTTATACTTTTGTATCAGTTCATCTGTGTTTTAGAAGTAGCTGCATTTGCGCTCTCTAAATACTATGAAGTTTTTTAATGTTCTATTTTTGGTTTTAGTTTGAATAGGAAATAATTGTTAGTTGCGATTTCGAAACTGTTTTGTTTTCGTTTTCATTTTAGTTTCGTTTTCAAACTATTTCTATATATCTTCAAATATAAAGAGGAGTTGAAAGAAACACTTTTATGCTTTCACAGAATTTTATAATTGAAAATTGATATATTAAAGAAATAGAAAAAAAAGTGAAACATGCATGTAGCAATGAAGTTGGGAATAAAAATGATATAATAAATGCTGATATGGAAATTGATTTTCAAAGAAAAGACTTTTATTTGTTAAAACAGAAATCACTGAGGTGCACAGTGTTATAACAGGATATTATGATAACAGTCAATTTCAGTTTAAATACAATAAACTATTGACTTTTCATTTTTAACAATAGAAAAGTTGTTTGATATAAATTCACTTTGAATCCATTACAAATCTGCAAATGTAATTAGAAAACTAGTAATATTCACTTCCACCTAAGTTTAGCATTATAGCAGTTGTTATTTTTGCAACAGGAGTTTGTTTACTTACATTAATTAAATTTAGATAAGATTTTGTAAAAAAAATGCAATGTAATATTCATGTAAACATTTTAAAACCTTCTAAGCATATTCAAAATTATCAGAAATTTCATCAAATGTGAATAAATTAGAAATGCACTCACGATTTTGTTTGATTGTTTTTGATGGCAAATCGCTTACCGATTTCTTTTTCTTCGAAGAGTTTTTCTAACAAATCACTGGAACAGCTATATTTAATAAATGTACACACACTGAATGAATTCTTCAAAATGATCGGAGCATATCACCGACTTCGAAGGCCCAAGTCTGGATTGTTGAAAGGAAAATAAGAAATATTTTATCATGACAGTCACTCTTGTGTTTCGCATTAAAGCATGCATCCATCAGCATGTTTTGTTGGAATGAATGAACCATTACGTTTAATTTTTATACGATGACCTGCACAAACTTATTGGGGATGCAATTCCTGAATGATTTCATTCTCCGAACAATCAAAAAGATCTAAATCGGAAATGACTCCTCAAGAAAATTTCAGTGTCCTGTGAGGAGTTACCTCTACAGGGAAGTCTCCAAGTTTTGCTAATTTCTGCATCGTAGCAATCTGTTTTTAATGAGGTCTCAATAAGGAGATCCCTGGACGGAAGTTTTTTTTGTAGATTTGACATCACCAATCAATGAAGAAATCAATCTTTGAACTATGAAAGGTCTTTGGTGTGTGTAAGATTAGAAATGTAGTATCTTCAGTGATAGGTAAACGTGGCAAAGTGTCTGAAAAACCCATGCAAAAATAGAAAAAAATTCAAGCCCCGACGGCACCACCCACCACGGAGCCCAACAAGGGAAGGCAGCCACCGGCTCTGGTTGCCTCCAGCCTTGGCGCTTACCTTGATGCTAGTCAGAACTTATACGCTAAGAGCCACTTCCAGGAACGCCTACCACCCTTAACGCAGAGTCCCAGAAGGTGCCCCTTCGCTTGATACCCTTGAACAGACCAGCCAAATGGATAGGATACCAGCCGATTGATACACCGGGGACCATACTGTACTACCCGACAAATGGTTCGCCACGCACGGCAAACACGTGGGGTTTTTGGCTGTTCATGAGAAGCAAGAAGCAAACAGCGGCAACAGCTTCTCATGGCGAGCTCCCATGCTTGCCGTCGAGAGAAAGAAAACACAGCAGAAAGAAGGCGTAGAAGAGAGTGAACTGAAAGGGAATAAAGATCCCTGGGTACCTCGGGATTGGGACACCCGTACTCAACTACAGTAGGTGAATCCCTGAGGGATTCCAAATGCTGGCTGTTGCTTTCTGATGCGACCATTACGTCGTTGAAATATGGCACACAAAAATCCATACCACTCAAGACGTGATGAAGGAATCTCTGGAACGTGGCAGCAGCGTTGGAAAGTCCAAACGGCATGTGCAAAAATTCAAAAAGTCCAAAGGGCGTAGCAACGGCTGTCTTTGGAACGTCCTCTTCTTGCACTGGAATCTGGTGATAGGCCTTTGCAAGCTCCAGAGTTGACAAAATTTTCTTCTCTTCGAGCATCTGCAAGCAGTCTTGGATATGTGGCACTGGATAGCGATCAGGAATTCTCACGTTATTCAGCTTCCTGAAATCTCCACACGGACGACAGTCTCCATTGCTTTTGAGAACCATGTGAAGAGGTGAGGCCCAGCAGCGTTTCGAAGGCCTACAAACTCCTGCTTCGCAGCCCTTAGATAGTCAGGGGGAGTCTTCGCGGTCTTGAGAATACTAGGGGTCCCTTAGTTTGAATGCAGTGCTTAACATCGTGTTTAGCCTGGTGCATCGAACTAGCTTCAGTGAGAGAAGGAAACTCAGACAGCAATTGATGGAATTCTGTATCTCCCTTGATTGTTTTGATGTTGACACTCTGATCACTCTTCACTATTCCTCGTGACTGAAGTTTTGTGAGAGGGTCGATTAAGCATCCTTGGCGAACGTCGACTAACAGTCCAAAGTGGCGAAGAAAATCTGCACCAATAATTGATTGTGAAACCGCTGCAATTACAAAAGGCTAATGGAAAGCTCTACGCAGGCCTAAATCTAACTTGAGAAGAAGCTGACCAAAGGTAGGTATTTCAATGCCATTTGCTGCAAAAAGTTGAAGTTTCGCCTTTTCAGAGCGTTGTTTGACGACGAGGGTGGAATAACCGATATATCTGCACCTGTGTCAATCAGGAAGTTTGAAGATGTTGATCTATCAGACTGGCACAAACGGTGAATTTCAGTTGAGCCGTCACCCGATGGTCCGAATGACGGTCGTTTTAGTTTTCCGCCGAGAAAGAGCAAGGTGGTCTGCACTACTGAGCTCTATGCTTGAAACGCTGGTGATACCAGCAGTGGGAAGGATTTCCCTCTTCTCTGTTAGCCTCTCTCTGGCGAAATTGTCTACCAGGTTCTCGGGAACGGGACCTAGAACGTGCCTCTAGGCGAGATAGGCGGGATGAAATCTCCATCAGAGTGGCTTGCATGGATGCTTCCTCTCATCACACAGCCTGGATCTAAACAGTATCTGTTGCTGCTGACATGATTCCGTCGGCCATCTTCGCTAATCGCTCCATTTTGTCGTTGGTAATAGCCTGCATCTGCTGCACGTGGGTAGGCAGCTGTTGAAGAAACAAGAACTTCAATACCTCTTCGCTGATTTTATTGCCGACCTTATTCCTCATTTCTACCAACAATCGGGAAGGTTTTCTATCCCCGAGCTGCATCCCGGAAATAACGTCCTTTAACTTTTGCTCCTCACTTTGCGCGTACTGAGAACACAATCTCCTTCGCAGTGCTTCGTAGGGTCTTTCTGTCGGCGGATCTTGCATAATGTCGCCGACGGCCTCTAATTCTTCCGGTTGCAAAACCGACACAATGTAGAGAAATTTCGTAATTTCAGTTATCACACCGGCGAGAATGAATTACTCTCCATTTGCTTGAACCATAGTTCCGGATTAGCACGCCAAAATGCAGGGGTTTTGACGGCGACACGTGCTATATTTCCACTTGCTTCGTTCTGCATAATTACTCATGGTAAGCAATAAAAATAACGAGGAATTTTATACGAGCACAGTTCAAGGATATCGCTATACAAAATTTTAGTCACTTTTCTGTTAAAATCGTTCCGATGAGGATGGATTTTCACAAGAAGCACATGATTCGTTCAAGTCCAAAGGTCACCAATATCGGGATGCAGGAAGTCGCTCACCGCTAGCTTTCCACCAAATACAAGAGTATTTTCTTGACAATTGCCATTCCAAAGAACAGTAATATTACATAACATAGACATAGACAAACTAAATCTTTTACTTGTATATTCTTACATCTAAATATCATAAAATTGCATCTAATATCTTATCCGAATTTGCAATTCAGAATATAATATTATTTAAAATTGGAGACTTCAATTTTCCGAATTTCAGGTTTTTAAAAAGCAGTTTTATATAATAGTTATAATAAAAAATAAAAAAATATATAGTTACGAGACCTATATATTTTTTTTCTAGTGTTCTAAAAGTAATTGTGATTGTAACTGCTATCGGCATGAACTAGAGAGATCATTGCTGAATGTTGATATTTTAATGTAAAAACATGGTGTCCTTCAGTAGTTTATTGACTATTCGTAAAATATTAGGCTCACATGGTAATATATTCTTTTATTTGTAATCATTACTTTTTATATAACATTATTCCGGAGAATATATAAATTACTATGAATGTTAAACTTTACATAATCATAATATTCATGCAATTTTCATTACTTTAATTTTAATGCGATAGCTGACGAATTGCATTTACAATTTCAATAATTTTATATAGTTTGACTTTCCTTAAAAAAAGTTAAAGTAACTCATAACTCATTTTCAGTCGCAGTTATAATTGAATGTATTTATCTCGTATCCTACTTATGTAATATTGCATTTTTACTGATGTTATGTGATCTAGTTATTAAAGATATATTTAGTTAATTGTGTTGTTAAAAGATTATGAAAACTAATTTTTAAACTATGGAGATGTGAACAACAATTTTCATTACGTAACTAATTTTTCAATTTAACTGCTTTGTGAGAAATTTGAGAATTTAATAAAACTTTTAATCATCATTTGAAAGCCGTAATTAAGTATGAATAACTGATGATTGTGGTTTATATTACGGAATTTGAGAAAATCCAAGTGTAAACATGCAATAATTTAAGCATAAGAAACTAATCTAAGAAGAGATTTTTATTTTAAAGGCAAAAACAGAGAAAACTTGCATTAAAAATGGAAAAATTCCAATTTGTAAATAAAAAGTGAAAATTAAAAAAATTATATGCAATTTTCTGTTGTCTGATCTCAACTTCTTAGCAAGCATATGACATGAAATGTTGAAATAGCAATGATACATTATAAAAAAATTCTAAAATAAAAGAAGTGTATGCTTGTAATACTTGGTACATTGTTGTAGTTATGTTTAGGGCAGAGCCAGATTATTAAATATGCAAAGTAGATAATTGTTCTAAAATCCCAAGCTTCAAGACTTTTTTTCCTGCAGTATCGTAAAAGTTTTTAAATTTTTGCTTTCATTTAATTATGTAAGCTGTGTAATAGAGCTTATTCAAATTAAAATCAAATATTATTTAAATTAATTTTGTAACATTTGTAACATTCCTAAATAATTATTATTTGCAATTTTTTGTTATGCTATTTCATAATTTAAAAAATAAAAGTAATATTTTATAATTTAAAAAAAATTCAAATTTCTTTTTTAACTGTTTGGTTTTAGTTTCAGTTGTGCATTTTTTAAAAAAGTTTTATATACTGAACCAACTTCTTAGAAAGGTGATCTTCAATTAAGTTTTTTACTATTTATAAAAAACTTTACAAAAATTAGCTACCTAATATTTCTTATATAAAGATTAAATTAAAATTGATTAAAAAAATTATTTACTTTATAAATTGGTAGGGAAAAAGGACATCTGAAATTTGCAATACCTAAGGAATCCTAGAAGGTTTAATCTGGCCCTGACTAAGGGAGAAATGCTGAAGATTTGTTAAAGCATTAATTTCATATTGAAAAGACAATTTTATTACTGCCATAAAAGCTATGGTGAAGGGAGAAGTTAAAGATGGAAATAAGGATAAATATTGTTGAAAGAATCACTATTTGGATGTATGAATCCATCATCAAACATTGAAAATACAATTTAAATCATATAAAGTAATATTTTAAAAATTATCTCAAGAGATAATATGACAATCAATATATAGATATTAATATTCTTAAATTTGTTTATTAACAAAATGAAATTTCTCATAGTGTTTCCATTCTGATTTCTGAATCTATTTCAAATATAATCTTAAAATCATTCTAATAACTGAGCAATTTAAGAAGGAGAGTTGTGAATGAGAGACATATGCATTTCTCATTGATTTCCCCCCTTAAAATATACTTCATTAATTACATTTAAAATGATTACTCTTTTGATCTTGTCGAAATTGTTTATTAAGTTAGATATTTACTTTTCAGATTTTAAATCAATTCTTTTTTATGCCTAGTTTAAAAAATGTACATTTTAGTATTTCTATTTTAAATCTTGATTATATGTTTAATATGATTATCAATTTACCTAATTATATTGTTTTAGGTATCAACCAGCATGTTTTTCAAGCCATTACTATTAAAAGTTCATCAGTTGTAAGTATATATATTTATATCATAAAAATACCTCTGTAATTTTAAATGTTTCAAATAATTCAAGTATTTTATGCTGGACCTTATTTTTATCTTTATCACATTGCCTGTGTTTAGTATTAAATGATATGAAAAGAAAATCTTTATTTATTTTTTTAACTATTATATTGATTTAAAATCAATATTTTGATTTTTAAAGTCAAAATCCTATCTATTCATTTCTCAAAAATTGTAATAAGGAAAGAAATAAGTTTATATATTCTCCAAATTTCATTTTCACTTGTCCTTGGCTCGTAGCATAAAAAATAATGCTATTAATTTTTTAATAATGTTTTCTCAGAGATAAGTATCATTAAAAAATCATTAATTACAATCATCACCTAACTATTTTGTACATAGTTCCCTAGTCTTTGCAAACTCCTTGGATTTTATTTTGCTCTGCTTAAAGTCATTGGAGAGTATTTGGTCTGTGAAAATTAAGTAAAATGTACTTCCATTATTTATTATTAATTATTTATTGATTTGTTTTTTTGAAGAAAAAGGGTAAATCAATTTGTGACTTGGTTTTGCCTTGAGATTGTTAAGTGAGCATCCAATAGAAATTTATATTCATAATTAGCAGTAGCTATCCAATGGTTAATAGTAAGGAATTAGATGGTTAATGCTAAATATTAATGCACTACGATTGCAAAACTCTACTTTAAACTGTAAGTAATGACTTATTACCTGCAAAACAACATAAAAGGTGCTCCTAGTGCTCTTCACTAAGTAGAGAAAAATAGAAGTAGCAAGTAAGAAAATAATGCTATATTTAAATGCCAAATCAAAAATATTGGATTTATAAGTTTATCAATTGTGTTTTTATGTCAGAAATGCAATTTTATGCTCCATCAATTTTCTTCAAAAGCCTTTGAATTTTTTTTTCTTTATTATTAATAGGAACCAAGTGCATTATTTATTAAAATGATGCATGGTTTAGAAATAACCATTTTTATTTGAGAAGTCTATAGAAATTTTGAGTTTTTATGGATTCAATATGATTTTTCTCAAAAATTATATATGAGTAGCTTAATTTTAATAACTACCTTATTCTGTGCTTTCTTGACACATGGGCCAATACATCAATTGTTTAAAAGCTTATTGCTGGACTCATTTTTGATTTTGCTAAAAGAAATTGTTGTTATCTTTCTTGTATCTTGCTTCAATATTTTAGAATTATAATACTTATTAACCTTTAGAAAACCTTATTTTTTTGCTCTTTAATTGTGCCTGGCCAAAAATTAGTACTTGTATTATTTTTTCATATATAAAACAATAATAACAATTCTGTTTTATTTTTAAAAAAATAAAACAGGAAACTACTGTAGTGATAAAAGGAATCGACAAATATCAAAGTCTCAGTAGAAATATTTGTATCCAACCTTTTGGATATTAGTGAATAAGAACAATACTGTTCCGTTGTAAGGATTAATAATTTTTACTCTTTAAAAAATATGAGTAAGGGTCAAAATTTATATTTTATATTGTTGCTGCTCTTATTTTGGGAGAATGCTGAGAAAGGAATAAACCTTGCCTAATTCTATTTGGATGTCACATGTGCATTGTGTTATAGATGTTTGATTCAAATTTATAGGTGTTTTTTTTTTTTTTTTTTTAATCAAGGTTAACATCCTTTTAGGAGATACAAGATATTCTATTTTGCCATCCAAAATAGTTCTTGAAATTCATTAGAAGCTTTATTGTATATAATTAAAAAAATATTTCCTAAAACAATGGAAATACAGTAATATATATATATATATATAATAAACATATGTGAATGAGTTTAAAGGAAAATCAATATTTTTAGGATTTTACTAGAGCTTAAAATTAAAGGAAGGTAAGTAGGGAAATTGCATGAAGCAGACAGTTATGCTTCTAACTGAAGAATGGCTAATTTGATTGGTTTGCTGGTAAAAGTAGAAATTATCTCAGAAACATATATTAGAGTGTTCTATTTTAATACTAAACTATTCTATTGTAATACCAAAACTAATAAATCTGAAAAGTTGTTTGTTGGATCCACTGCAGTTATCACAATTTTATAAATTACTGCTGTGGGTTTTTAATTCCTGAACTGTTTTATCTAGACAAAGAAAGAATATGTAGTCAGATCTAAATCTGACTTTGTTATTTTTCTTTTTTACTATCATATTTTAAAATTCAAAGAAGTGGTAGTGATGCTGCAAGTAGACATGTGAAACATTTTAGTAAAAGGTATTTTTTCATTCTTGATTGCCTTTTTTTTCTTTTTTGTAGATATGTAATCAATTTAGTTTATTGCCTTATTATTTCAATTTATTTGTTAAAATATCAAAAATGTGTATCAGAGTTTGGTTATTACTGTCTTATACTTATTAAAAATAACATTTAAAATATTTAACATAATTGGGATTTAATCTGCTATGCAATATTCTGGTTCTGAATAATGATTATAAATAACTGGCTTAACCATTTAAATTGTAAAATTGCAAGCTAAATATTTGTCCTCGTTTATACACAGACAAATATTTGGTTTGACAGAAATTGTACTTAGAAATAACTTTTTAATGTAGAGAATTTAATATATTTTTGCCAAATTGAGTAATTATTTTTCCAAAGATACTTTTTAGGAATTTTGCTATGTTTAATTAATTTTTCTCTCATCCTATCTTTTTATACATCTGTAAACCTAAGCATAGTGGATGCTGCTAGTGTTTATTTAAACTGCTTTTTGCTGGACATTCACCCTATTACTCTTTTTAACAGACATAATTCGTATCATATTTGAATTGCAGTATACAAATTATTGAATAACAAGAATTAGATGTTCAAATATGATTTCTTCTTTTTTTAAACAGTAATTGCTTGATTATGTTTTTTTCTTTTATTATAACTTAATTTGTGCATTCCCTCCTCGAATTTAGACCTAATGCTTGTATATTTTAAAGAAAGTTTTTAAGAATGGAAAGGCAGGATTAACATATTTTTATATATTTCTTTTAAATTTGTTTTCTTATTGAAGATTTTTTTTCCCTCAGTTCTTGAGTTCTGCAACAAAAAATCTTCTAAATGTTTCCATAAAGCGGCATTTAGCGACTGCCGCTGTTCCAGGTGCAAAGAAAGTATTTCAGAGAGACAAGCCTCATTGTAATATTGGTACAATAGGCCATGTTGATCATGGCAAAACAACCCTTACTGCTGCCATTACTAAAGGTATATATTTTATATGTAGCTTCAGTAAATTAAACATTTTAAATTTGAACCTTTTCACTAGAAATTATGATTCTTACACTAATAAAGAATGAATTATTTAATTCAGGAATGTGTAAACTGTTTTGAAAGTTCACCAAAGAGGAAATAAAGAAATTTTTATCCTGTCAATATAATTTATTATATAATTAATTCTATTAAAAACTAGTATTATGTATCACATTGTCAGTTCATTTTAAAATATTCTTTTAAATCTATTTTGAACCAATTAGTTATCATTTATTCAGATGTTCTTAGTTTAAAATCTATAGTTGAGTACTACATAATTCAAGGCAGCATGCTTTCTTGTATAGAAAGCATGTTGCCTTAAATTATGGACTATAATTTGAGACTAAATATATTAATCATTCTTTAAGTTGAAGAAAAAAATCTCATGCACAATGTTGACAGAATGCTTAGGAAATTTTTAAAATTTTTTTTCTTGTAGTATACTTTAGGCATAAATTTATCATTCAATTAACAATTATATTTTCTTTATACCCAAAATGTTCATCAATATATAAATCAAAATTAATCATTAACATCAGATTGAAATAATTATTGGTCTACTAATGGAATAAAAAAGTTCAAAAATGGCTGAAAAGATGATAGAAATAATTTTGAGCTGCTAAAATGAGAATATAATTAATTGATGAATAGAATTCCAATCTAATAATCCTCATACAGATTTGAAATTTTCTTATCTATCTTTTATCAAATCATACATACTTCCAGGTTCTACTACAGATAAAATGCAGCTCATTGATCTTTGCTATAATTCAGCATTAAAAAAAAGTTTAAATAAAGTGTGAAGTTTATGATCCTGTATTTAATTTTTATTCATTTGCATATACTGATTAAAGTTACTGGATTATGCATTACTGATAGTTAAAATATTAACAAGTTTTAAAATAACAAATCTATTTATGAATTCAGTTTGTCATCTAAATAACATATTGCCCTTCATTTAATTTTAGTATTGGCAGATAAAAAGATGGCTAAATTAAAAAAATATGAAGACATTGATAATGCTCCTGAGGAACGAGCTCGAGGTATTACAATCAATGTTGCTCATATTGAATACTCAACAGATAAGAGACATTATGGCCATACTGATTGTCCAGGTCATGCTGACTAC
Organism: Argiope aurantia; assembly: GCA_026543865.1. Lineage (NCBI taxonomy): Eukaryota > Metazoa > Arthropoda > Arachnida > Araneae > Araneidae > Argiope > Argiope aurantia. The sequence continues at coordinate 654,062 of JAPMOR010016130.1, read as the reverse complement.
ATTAAGGTAATACTTTAAATATGGTGTACATATATTATTTTAGAAATGTTTTTCATTTAATTAATGTTTTTTTTAAATCCAAGATAAGAAGAAAATAATTATATATTATATTAAAAGTATTAGTATTTTATTAACTTCTTTTGTTTCATTTGAGATTAAAAATCTTCCCACTATACTTTCCAATTTATAATTAAGACTTTTGAACCAGCATATTTGTAGAATAAAGACACATATGTATATGAGTTTACTTTGTTAAAGCTGTTTGTAGAAGGATTAATTGCTATCTTATTACATTTAAATATAGTATATTTATTTAATGCAAACAAGGCTGTAGGAAACATTAGAAAAATGCATCTAAATAACATAATTAATTATCATTTTTATACTATGTATTGTAGCATGTTTTGGAATAACTTCCATGTTTCTAAAATATTTACTTTAACTTGCTATGCATGTTGTTTCATATTTTATCATCAAATAAACATATAATTTTTTGTGTCATGTAAAATTTTAATGTCTTTTTTTCCAGAACATGATTACTGGAACTTCTCAAATGGATGGTGCAATTTTGGTTGTTGCTGCTACAGATGGTGCTATGCCTCAGACTAGAGAGCATTTAATTTTAGCTAAACAAGTAATTATCATTCCTTTTTTACTGTATTTGATTTTGTACATCTGTTCAAAATATCTGAAGAAATTTTAGAATGCATATTTTTCAATAGTCTCGATTCTCTAAAGGTTTTGATATTTTTTTATAAGATATCAGTTATTTAAAAAGCAACATTTCATAATCCTGCAAGAGTATTTCAGTAATATATAATTTAAATCTTAATTGTTTCCCTAATATTGATCTTGATCTTAAATTAGCTCGTATTAATTTATTCTAAATAGTTTACTCATTTCCTTATTCAAATCTTACTTATTTGTTTATTTCTAACATATGCTGCCAAAAATTTCTTGCTCTTTGGACCCTAGGTGAAGGGGTAAAATTCCCTAATTCCTACAACAATCCTTTAAAGATACTTAAGATTTCCTTTTCTAAGTCTACATATGTCAAAGAAATCCCTATCAGAATCTCTTAGTAAAATCACAGAAGGGGAAAATTTCTGCTATTTTTCTATTATATTGTTATGTAAATGGATATCTTTTTATAATTGTTTCTGTACAAGTTATGAATCTTCGGTAATATAGAAATTTCAAAAGTTTCTTCTTTTTGGCTGCTTATCTGCAAAGTTATGTTATATATATATATATATATATATTTCCAGGAAATTTGATCCTACACCTCCATATATTATCAAAGTTTAATAGATGTCTTGGAATTTAGTTTTCGCAATAGATCAAACAATGAACAGTGCAACCTAGCAAGTTTTGTGATTTCAAATATGCATCATTGGGTGAACTTGCTGCAACTTTAATCTGTCACCTGCATTTGTTATGTTCTCATACCGGCCAGTATTTAATTCAAGTTTTGAATGTGGGGTGCTGGCTTGGGGATTGATGTCATCATTTAATGATGGTTCAAAATTATATCTATTCTAAAATAGCTCTAGTGTTGCTACTTCAAAATAATTCATTACTCTTGGAAATATATATATAAAAAAAAACTCTTCATGTTAATGCATGTGTGTTTCTTAAATTGAAATGGCACATTTTAATAGCTTCCTCCCCTATGTTACATTTTTTAATTAAATTTTCATTATTTTTCAGATATTGCTTCACAGTATTAATAAAAATAATTTGTCTCTTGAAATTGCTTTTTTGCATATATGTGATATTCTTCATTTTGATTTTTTTTTTCCCAGATTGGTATCGATCATATAGTAGTTTTCATAAATAAAATTGACAGTGCTGATCAGGAAATGATAGAATTAGTTGAAATGGAACTTCGCGATTTGTTGACTGAAATTGGATACAAAGGAGAAGAAGTACCTTTTGTTTATGGTTCTGCTCTCTATGCTCTAGAGGTAATTGTATATGCTGTAATTATAGTAATTTATTAGCAGTAAGTTATTTGTTTGGTGCCTAAAATAAAAGTCTGTATTTAGATTTGAATGTAAATCTAATTTAAAATTGGAAAGGAAAGGTGATTGCAACTTTAAGGATTAAATACAGACTGAATATTATATATATATATAGTGCATGCTATCATCTATTTACCACAGGAGGGTACAGACTATCTGAATATACAATTTTTGAACTAAATAATTATATATGATGCAATCATCTTACAACTCCAACTGCAGATTTCTCTACTGAAGAAATGTATTTAGTATATTCCTTTTGACTCTCTATAAAGGAAAGTCTTTGTTTAATGACAACAGTGTTGTGATTTTGGGGCCTTATTCCACTGATATACTATATTTATAGATATTGTGCAGTTAAATCTATGGAGGAACAAAGGTCCTTCTCCCCAGTACAATGCAAAATCTAGGTGAGCAAGGTAGTGGTTGAGAGGCTATTCTTAGTTCAAAATTACAAAGTCCATCTGAAAATTACCTTTATGTACCTGTAGCTCGATTAAACTAAACTGACTTACCTGACTTGACACCAGAATATACATGTCAATCTAGGCACATACTGAAGTTGCATTCACTGCCTTTTATAAATATCTGTGTTTCAAGTGATTTGTGTGTGTGTGTGTCATTTCTGTATGACAGCAAAGATTTATTAAATTCTGAAAATATCTGTATACTAAATAAATGACATTTACTGAAATGCACTGTTTTTTAGGGAAAAGATCCTGACAAAGGTGCAAATGCGATTATGAAATTGTTAGAAACAGTTGATGAACACATACCTACTCCTGTACGTGATCTTGATAAACCTTTCCTCTTGCCCATTGAACATGTTCATTCAATTCCAGGTGGGGACTGAAATTTAGAGTGAATTACTTTTCATTCAAATGTTTTTTAAATTCAAGTTTTATTTAGTTGAAAATATAATTTTCACAATTGTATATGCATATATCATCTAAACATTACTTAAATCTTGTACTATATGGCATAAATTGATATTGTGTATCTTACTCTGTAGCTGTATTTAATATTTGTACAATTTTTTTTTTTCTTTTGAAAAGGAAAGAAAAGCAATGTACTTTAGTTTGGTTTTGTCAATTTCTCAGAAGAAATGATTATCATATAAAACTTTAAAAAAAAAATTCTTAGTTAATTTTTTAAAAACATGAAGTGTCAAAATTTAAAAATATATTGAACAATATATCAGTTTAATTTTATAAGCATATTTTATAAAAGTGTGAATATTCTTTTCTAAGCACCAAACATAATATAAGAAGTAATAAATAATTAAGGAAAATTCATTATCTGTGCAAACATTTTGATTAAAAGTTATAGTAGCCTAATTGCCAAATAAATGTTGGTAAGAAAAAGAAAATATAGTCTACGAATTATAAAATTTTAAGATTATTGCCAATTATAGAAAATTTTCTTTGTGTTTTGTCACATTCTCATAACTATTATGTTGTTTACAAATATCAAGCATTTGCTTGAATATAATTGCATGCAACTATGTTGCACAATTTTAAATTATAGTAAATAGAACATATATATTTTAATTAAGATTTTAAAGTTAAAAAATTTAACTGAATTGTGAATGTAAATTTTCTAATTTGTTGAAAGGGCAGCACCGTAATGTCTAAATCAGTCACTGTCTCTTTCCTATTCTAAGAATTGGATATATTTCTTACAAATCACTTTTCACAGCTAATTCATTTCTTAGCGAAGTTGCAGCAAATAGCAAAGTAATAATGTTTTAAAGCTTTTATCCATATAGTCAGATTATTTAAAGAATTAATCGGTGAAGTGGAAGACAAATTCAAGAGATTCAGAATTAATACATTCAGGAAATAAGTTTTTTAAAAACATTTATTTTCATTACTAAGCATTCATTAAAAAATAAATTATGGGAATTATGCTTTTAAGTAATATAAATCAATGAATTAGTTTCATGCTACAAATAATTAAAAAATTACCAAAAATCAATAAAAATGTTATTTTTACTATTAATATTTCCTAAATTATGTTGTATCTTAATTACATTCTTAGCGGAGAAAGGAACTTTAATGCTTTTTATTTCTTTACAAAAAAGTATTTAATAAAATCTGTCACCTTCTATAAAAAAAATTATTAGATGCATTGTAATATTAATCCATTGTGTTCCCCTCTTTGAATCTAATAAGATTTTAGATTCAGTTTAAAGGAAGTCTCAAGCATCCTCTTAAAACAAGAATTTTTGTCAGAAAATTAAGATGCTTTTCTTCTTTTTTTTTTTCAAATAGTTTACAGCTGAAATTCACAACCTCTTGCTCTAGTGGAGTCTGTGATTTGTTCTCAATTTATTTATTACATATAAAATGAATAAGATAGGAGTCGTTCAGGCTTTATAGGAGGAGTTGATTGGTTCATATGAAAATTTTAATTTTTTTTGTGATACTGCTGTTGTATAAACACATAACCAAAATAATAAGTTTTATTGGTAGTTTCTATACATCCCATTAAGAAAAAGCTTTCAGGTTTTAGTGATGTATTCTTACTCTGAATTTATCTTATGCTTTCATTTGGAATGTTGAATTCATTGTATTTATTTATATTATATGACTGTATTCTTTAATATTTTGAAATTTTTTGAACCTAGGGCGGGGTACTGTTGTAACTGGCCGTCTAGAACGTGGCATTATTAAGAAGGGCACACCTTGTGAAATTGTTGGATACAAGAAACCGATGAAGGCTGTGATTACAGGTTTGATTTTCAGTTTTTGCACCTTTATTTCTTGTCATCTTTAATTTGTTATATTTGCATGAAAATTTTTGTGATAAAGAGAATCCTGATCATTCTGCAAATAGAAACATTTGCATTTTTTAAAATCCCAATATTAAATTATGAATATAAGTTGTGTTTCTTTTGATTTTGGTTGCTTCAATATATACTTTCAAACTTCAGTTATGTAACAGATTGTGCAACTCCCTGTAAAAAGTTATTTATTTATACTTATTAGAAGACTTATTCTGTTAATTTGCATATCATATAAATAGGATATGCAAATTGAAAGAAGTGATTAGTTTTCTGATGTATTTTCTTGGTTACTTCACTGAGTTAAGGTTGAAAGATCCAGTTTAAATTTTTTTGTGTGTGCGTAGCTTTAGGATAGTAATTTGCAAATCAATTAAATATTTAAGAAATTGTTAAATGCTTATTTATTTAAATAAAAATGGTTCAGAAATAAGTATAATGTGGAAATTCCATATCTTAGAAAATGTTTCCAACTAAAAGTAAGATGAGAAGAATTAATAAATAGGAATATATGCATTAGTTTCATCTTAACAAATAACAATTTCAACTTAATAAATAAGCTATATATTTAAAATGGAACTTTTAATTTCTTTGAGTAATTTAAATAGCAATAAGATGCTTCAAAACTAGTATTTTATCAGTCATCAGTGATGTGATTAATTTCTTATCTTTTTTATGCTATTCAACTTTAATTATATTTTATTGCTCATAAATAATTAATTATTCTTTAAGGAAAAGGATAAGTTATGTTATAAAAGAAATAATATTGGTGTATTTTTATGACGTAAAAGATGCATAGCTTAATTTTTTTTTCTATTTGTTTGCATTTTTTAGACTATTGTAATTTTATTTTGCATAGGTATTGAAATGTTTAAACAGACTCTAGAGGAAGCACAAGCTGGTGATCAACTGGGAGCTCTATTGAGGGGTATCAAAAAAGATGAATTACGTCGAGGCATGATGCTGTGTCAACCTGGAACTGTTAAAGCTCATGATTTTGTAGATGCTCAAGTAAGATAGGTTTTAAATTTGAAAGCAAGAAATAAAATATGAAAATTCAATATAATTTTCACAAAAATGTAAATGAATAGCATTCAGATAGCCTGTTCCTTGAACTTCAGGATTTATAAATTAGATGGTTATATGAATCACTTCATATAAAAAAGAAAAAGAAAATTTTTGCCCCATAAATGTATTTATTGACTCTATTAATATTAAAAGGCCTCAAATACCCTTTCAGCAAAACTGCAATGGGCATCAGAATGCCTGGATATCGCTGCAAAATTCTTCTGCTTTTCATTAGGTGTGGATTAAATATCCAAAGCATGCTTAGAGCATTAAGTACCTTTAAGTACCTCCAAAGCATTAGGTACCTTTAACCGGATTGGTTTAGGGGAACAGGGTGGTTTTTGTGAATACACTCTAAGGATATCCAAGTATGCATAAATCATTCAAACTTTTAATATGCTTTATAGCATTTATAATTTTATCTTTGATGATCCAAATATCAAACTGCCAAAAAGAAAAAGAAAAAAAA